>CM072512.1:48726995-48819495 GCA_036898135.1 Oncomelania hupensis | reverse complement strand
ACGTTTGTGTATTCAGTTCATATTGTATGTACTGTATTCCGTTCATATGTACTGTAGATAAAGACATACACTAAGATCATTATGCAACTTTTCTTCGCAGAGATGCTGTACTGCCTGCACTTATAACGTCCACACGTATTCATTTAAGAAACATATTTGGCATCATTGACCAATGATACTCGAGCGATTACCATCGAACGATTACCATCACGGAAAGGGACTGCTGGTTCATGAGTACATGTTCATGCTGAGTAAATCAGCAATTATGCAAGCGCGCTCAGCATATTCTTATGCAAACATCATCATCATCATCATCATCATCATCATCAACATCATCATCATCATCATTGTCATAATCATCACCATCATCACAGTAATCATTATCATCATCACCGTAATCATCACCATCATCATCCCAATCATCATCAGAGACAAAGAAAAATGTTCTGGTTGCTTCGGTGATTCCAGTGCATAATTAAAACTTCAGAGTGCAGGGAACTTGTCGAAGCAAAAGACACTGTAATCAATTTAGGCAGGGCTTGCCACGTGATTTCTTCTTCCTTCCTTACAAGTGCAATCAAGCGAATTGCAGCGAATCCAGTCATGGAGACAGTGATGTGTTCATCCCACTGACTCGATGTTTTCCAGAATTATTTAAATATTTTATTTAATGTGTTTGTTTATTTGTCCTATTGTTTGCTCTCTCTCTCTGTCTCTCTCTGTCTCTGTCTGTCTGTCTGTCTCTCTCTCTCTCTCTCTCTCTCTCTCTCTCTCTCTCTCTCTCTCTCTCTCTCTCTCTCTCTCTCTCTCTCTCTCTCTCTCCCTTTCTCTCATTCTGGGTCTATTTCTCTGGATCTATTTCTATCTATCTGTCTGTTTGTCGGTCTGTCTGTCTCTTTCTCTGTATCTCTCTCTTTCTCAAAGGCAATATGTTGTAACGGTTAATAAACAAATACACAGAAAATTAAATACAATGAAATAAAAGAAAAAAAAAATAAATAAATACATTAAAAAGCAATAATAAATAAATAAATGGTTGCAGCAAATGTTGCAATAATTTGTTTGCTGACAAGATTACAGACAGCCCTTATAGCCACCATCGTTGACATCGAGAAATATTGCCCTCGTTTTAAAACGTATCCAGAAATAAATAAATAAATAAATAAATAAATAAATAAATAACGGAAAATTGCAGCCCCCCGCCCTCCCTCCCCCTCCCCACCCTTAAAAAATAAAATAAAAGAGAGAGAGAGAGAATAAACTATGGCTGGTGTTAACATTGACAAAAAGCCAGAAATCCGCCATTACAATAAAAATGCATCCATTATGATCTGCTGCTAAATGTAGTGTGCCAAATGATCATCCGTTTTAGGTTTTCCGTGTGGCAAAAAGGTTTAAGGCGATAGAGCGACGGTCTCGCGTTTCTGTCGTTGCGGGTTCGATTCAGGAAGTGGTCGTCTAGAACTTTAACCAATGGAAATAGACCTATTATAAGATTATGACCCTATTCCCCACCCCTCTGTTCTAGCCCCCACCATAATTAAACTGGTTATGCATACGACGCGACGAGTGTGAGGAGCAGGAATTCCAAGCGTAGACTACTGTTATAAAAGTACTTGCTATGGTCTTGTGTTCTCTTTCATTTCTTGTTATCTTCAATGTATTTTCTATGTATTGCTATGTTGTAATTTTTTTTAAATGTTATTAATAGTAGTATTAGTAATATTAGTTCGCGAGGTGTAAAGCTCTGGGAACTTTTGTTTTTGACGTCGTCCCTTCTGTCCGGAGGTAATATTAGCGCACTTTTCTCTGGAACTAATGGACGAATTTCGAATCCTACTTTATCCCAAACGTCTGGAAGGATTTGTTTCAAGTTTGGGATGTACTTTGATTTTACTTGTGCCTTTAAGGTTAAAAAAAAAAACTTGTGCAAAATGAATGACGTAAGCGTCGTAACGCCATTGTTAAAAGAAATTGTTAAAATATGTAGAAGAAGCCGTGGATCACACCAGAACTTTTGGACCTGTGTGATAAACGAAGAGAGATCAAAAAGAAAAAGAAAACCGGAGCTGATCCTACCGAAAAATCAACAATGACATCCGAAAAGGCATGCGCACAGCAAAGGAGAACTGGATAGAAGATCAATGCCAGGAAATAGGTAACAGTCTGAACAAGAACAACAGTAAGAAGGCCTACAAGACTGTGAAGCGGCTGCAAGTGTTAAACAGCCCAAGGTTTCAACAATCCAAAGCACGTCTGGCATATGCATTACAGAAGAACAAGAAGTCTTAAATAGATGGACAGAGTACTGCTCTGACCTTTACAACCACACACCAAATGGGGACCCATCAGTTCTAGCATGTCCCGAGAACAGAGAAGAAAAATAAATCCTCCCAATTCTCCGAGAAGAAATTGATGCAGCAGTGCAATCGCTGAAGAAAGGAAAGTCAGCGGGAGTGGACAACATACCCGCGGAACTCCTTCAATCAGGAGTAGAAGCGATGATTGGCACCCTCACCATTATCTGTAACAAGATCAAGCAGAGTGGAGAGTGGTCTACACCATGGAACCAGTCGCTTGTCATCCCTCTTCCCAAAAAAGGTAAATTTGAGGAGTGTGAAAATTACCGCACCATTAGCCTTATCAACCATCCCAGCAAGGTCCTCCTGAAAATAATACTCAAAAGGTTAAAATCCCAAGCTGAACAAATCATTGCTGAAGAACAAGCAGGATTCAGGGCAGGGCGTAGTACCACTAAACAGATTTTCAACCTTAGAATAATCTGCGAGAAATACCTACAGCACCAACAACATCTATATAATGTGTTCGTAGACTTCAAGAAGGCGTGTGACCGAGTTTGGCATGCAGCTCTGTGGGAAACCATGAGAGTGTACAACATCAGCCCTAAAATTATAGAAGTCATCAAAATCCTGTATAACAGCGCCATTGGAAACTGATTCGGGATAACAATCGGTGTGCGTCAAGGATGCCTACTGTCTCCAACACTCTTCAACATCTTCCTAGAGCGCATCATGTCAGATGCCCTTGCAGATCACGAAGGCACAGTCAGCATAGGGGGTAGAGCAATCTCCAATCTTCGTTTTGCGGATGACATTGATGGGTTGGCTGGAGGGGAACAAGAACTTGAACAGCTGGTACAGAGGCTTGACACCACCTCCAGAGCTTATGGAATGGAAATAAGTGTAGAGAAGACCAAAATGATGACCAACAACACCAATGGCATCAACACGGACATCAAAGTCAAAGGCCAATCCCTCAACACAGTGCATAGCTTCAAATATTTAGGAGCCATTGTTTCAGACAATGGGTCCCGACAGGAAGTCCTCTCCAGGATTGCACAAACAACTGCTGCCCTGACAAGGTTGAAGCCCATTTGGAAAGACAGGACCATCAGTCTACATTCCAAAGTAAGACTGCTGCGCTCCAATGTCATCTCCATCTTCCTATATGCTTGCTAAACATGGACCCTCACAGCAGATCTCCAACGAAGAATATAAAGCATGGAGATGAAATGCTACAGAAGACTTCTGGGCATTTCCTATACCCAACACATCACCAACGACGAAGTCCGACAGACCATCACACAAGCCATTGGACAACAAGATGACCTGCTCACAGTGGTGATGAAACGGAAACTCCGATGATATGACCACGTTACCAGATCATCAGGCCTTGCAAAGACCATTCTGCAAGGCACAGTGCAAGGAGGTAGAGGAAGAGGGAGACCGAAAAAGAGGTGGGAGGACAACATCCGAGAATGGACTGGTTTGACACTGAGTGAAGCCATCAGAGCTGCTGAGGACAGAGAAAAACGGAGTATGCTGGTTAAACGATCATCTGTGGTGCCCCTACGACCTCCGAGTTACGGGACAGGATAGGATAGGGATCACCAAGCTGACCCAACGGACAAGGAGAAATTTTGGGAGAGTTTTCAAGAAAAAAGGTAGGTGACTTGTCTATCCAAAAAGATTGTAAATTGAAAGAACAGGTTATGAACGAGAAAGAACAAATGAGAATGGCAGAAACAGTGGTGATTTGAAACACTACATTTCCACAAAGTGGGGATACTATTTATACAAAAAAGCCCGGCACTCCAACGAAGGTAATAATAATATTATTGTTAGTAGTAGTAGTAGTAGTAGTAGTAGTAGTAGTAGTAGTAGTAGTAGTAGTAGTAGTAGTAGTAGTATACATTCTGTAGTTTGTTATCATGAGTATGGATAGAATGTGTGCATATGTTTATAAAAATATAGGTGTGCGCGCATTTGCATGCTTGTGAATGACTTATCATTACTGGCAATTGTAGTCTAAATTTTACTCTGCCTTTATTGTACCTGGTGCATGTTCTAAACACTTAGTCTCATAGTATCAGTATTCGATGTTTTCTTTTATGTCATAACTATTTATACGTGGGTCAGCATGTGTGTGTGTGTGTGCGTGCGAGCGCTTAGAGCAGACTTTGGTCTTGCGATTGTTATTATTATTATTATTGATTATTATTATTATTATTATTATTATTATTATTATTATTATTATTATTATTATTATTATTATTATTATTATTATTATTATGATAACATTTCATTCATTAGCTCCATATTTTATAGTTAGGTGTTTTCGCAAGAGAGAGAGCGAGAGAGAGAGAGAGAGAGAGAGAGAGAGAGAGAGAGAGAGAGAGAGAGAGAGAGAGAGAGAGAGAGAATTAGGAATATAGCCAAACTTATATAGCGTGAACACCGTACGACTTTGGCTACAACAATTCTCCTGCTTGACCCACTGAACCATTAATTTGGCTTCCCGGTGAACTATAAGCGGTCTCCACTCATTTTTTAAAACCCTCTAATTCTCTAATTGTCCATTCGCCTTTTACGCCGTCCTGGTGTGCTGGAAAAGCTGCAGGCGATACGCCCTCCCTGGGGAATTTTATTCCGAACTCTCCCCCAGTCGCGGCTGTTATATCTGTAGAAACTACATTGTCAACAATTCACAAGTTCTTGCTAATGCACTTCAGTATCAGAGTTTATTCTTCCCAGAGGATGCTAAAGATGGCTATAGGATATATTGGTATCCAAGATTCCAATCATCATCATAGTTGTCGGCGTCGTCGCCTTTATCATCATCATCATCATCATCATCACCATCATCATCATTATAATCGTCGTCATTGTCGTCATCAGCATCATCGTCGTCGTCATTGTCGTCGTCACCATCATCATTGTCGTCGTCATCATCATCGTCATCATTGCTGTAATATTTTTTAGTATGACTATTTATAAATTGCTGTGATTTACTTTAAATATGTCTTGTGTAATTCAATCCAAGATTCCAATCATCATCATAGTTGTCGTCGTCGCCTTTATCATCATCATCATAATCATAATCATCATCATCATTATCATTATCATCATCATCATCGTCGTCATCAGCATCATCGTCGTCTTCATTGTAGTCGCCACCATCATTATTATTGTCATCATCATCATCGTCATCATAGCTGTAATATTTTTTAGTATGACTATTTATAAATTGCTGTGATTTACTTTAAATGTGTCTTGTGTAATTCAAATTTTTAAAAAGTTTTTAAATACCTTTCAAAAAATTTATAATTTGTTTTGGCATCCTTCCCCAGACACCAAAGACGCTCACTTCAAGCTATATGGGTCACTCAAAAATAGGGCCAAAGGTCAAACGGCTGTACCGTTAAAACCAGGGGAAATAACTCCCTATCAAACCAGGGCAAATAACTCCCTGTCAGAACCGAAATTGAAAATCAAACTTTAGCGGCGGGTTTGAGCAACGAAAGCTCAAAGGCTATGGGACTACCTTTACCTTTTTTTTAATCTTACCTCCCAAGCACGGTCACGGTCACCCATCCAAGTACTAACCCTTCCCGACGTTGCTTAACATGAAGCATGGCTAGCGTGTGTCCAGCCCACTGCACTGCTGCGCCACTCTCGACTATAAGGGCACAGAAAGCTCTAAGCCTGCCACAAAGTTAGGTTTAATGTACACACTGCATAGCTAAGACTCGCCGAGGCTTACGGATCCACCTCTCCATTTCCTTTTCCTCATATAGTTTCAATCTCCATAAAGTAAAGAGAATCCGAGCGTAAACACGTCGGAGCGAGTCTCTACTAGACAGTGTCACTTTTGCGTTTCAGAATTAAAATAAAGTTAGTTGGTTTATAATGTCGTCATTCATTTCATGTTATTACACTTACACACACACACATACACACGCACCCACCCCCACCCCCACACACACACCTACAAACACCCACACCCACACACACACCCACGCACACGCACACACACACACACACAGTACCCCTAAAAGTCGAAGGATGGAACAGCCTCGCTTGTTCGATTTGCCCAGTTCGATACTACAATGCCGCATTACGAGACTGCATTCGGATTACAGTCCACGAACCGGTGTACAAAACTGACAGCTAAAATGTGTTGCAATGTAAGCCTACCTGAAAAACTACGCACAACAAAAATATAAAATATAAAAACTGACCGCATGTAGAAGTTGGTAGGAAAAGTCTCTTCATGAGGTCTGGAAAGCCGTAGGTGTCCGCAATTGGGAGCTGACCACAAATGGGGATACCGACTCTAATGTCTTTCTAACAAGCAACTACAGCCTATGTTGGCAAGGCCGCAACTGTGCACCAATCTTTAAAATAAAATGTCAGTAATGCCAATATTGTGGGTTTATTCCATTTACCACACGACAGGCAATGCATGGGATCTTCTTCTTCTTCTTCTTCTTCTTCTCCTCCTCCTCCTGCACCCGATACACATTGGTCGAATGCTACCAGAAGCATGTTTTACTTGTCGCCTCAACAGGCGATAAAGCATGCTCCAATGCTTCAGAGCACTGCTTTCTATACGCTTCAAGCTCTATAGTCACGGAAAAAGCGCAATTTCACTGCAGTGAACTCATGAAAATAGAAAAATGTAAGTTTCGTCTCCTCTAGGGGACGGACGAGTTAGGTCAAACTGTATTAGTTTCTAGGTCAACTGTCTTTTACGAACCGTTTGACAATGTTTTTGAACCGTTTGTTGACGCCGGATAGTGTCCTCACTTGGTTTCATGCAATTTAAGAATCCAACAAGGCAATTGGGTTTTTGAGACGGAAAGAGCGGAATGTTGTAGAGCAACATTCTGTATATATTTACAGTGAAATTGCGCTTTTTCCGTCACTGTAGCGCTTGAAGCGTGTAGGAAGCAGTGCTATGAAGCATGAGAGCCTGTTGAGGCGACTAGTAAAACATGCTTCTGGCAGCCTTCGACCAATGTGTACCGGGTGTACCAAGGTAAAGTGATTAAAGCATCACAAGTCGAATGTTGTAAATTTATGTGATGAAGTGCAGAGCCTATTTATGACCTCTTTATAGTGACAATAATCATTCCATGCCTTTTGTGGCGCACGTTTATGCATTATACCCTACGGGTTTGCGTGACATCGCTGTTTATTTCGTGCAAAACAAGTAACGTCATTAAGCTTATACCGTTTGCCATAACGCTCACACAGCTGGGGGTTCGCAGAAGAGCCAATGACATTATGCAATTGTTTACGTCACACAAACAAGCACACGAACACACATACATTACATGATTATTGCTTTAGGTCCAGCGGACTCTTCCGAGCCAAATCAGGACCAGAGAGACGTTATCTTAAAATGTTATAAAGTGGTTCAAATCTTAAAAAATAGACCTGTTACTCTTAAATACTCAAACAAACTGTCAAATGACACCTCTTGAAAAGTCTTCTTTAAAACTGATGTGTTAAAAATACGTTCTCTTTCCTCAATCAAATCACTAAATTCGGTCTTACCAATAGAATCCAAAACAAAACGACATGGTTTATATGCGATAAAACAAACCAACATCATGTAAAAATTGAAACAAGTGTTGACCATTACATACTTTAAAAAACTCTTTGAAAGGTATTGAACCAAAATATGTTTCTCTTTTATCAAGCAGGTCAGCACATTCAGACATGAAATGGCGAACGAAAAGGATTTATCACATGCAAAGCACCATGGTGGTGGTTCTCCTTTTAACAGGAAACTGTGGGTTACAAAAGTATGCCCAATATGAAGGCGAGACAAAACTGTTTCTTCTTTGCGAGTAGATGCAAAGTTAGGCAAAGAATCCGACAAATCGGGAAGAATTTGAAATAATTTGTTGTTAATATGGTTAGACCAGTCAGTCTGCAACAGTCGTTTACAATAAGATCCAGCACAAGTATATCAACTAACAAGTTAGTATCTCGTATTGCCCCCAGTCGACGTGCGGTGGTCCCGTTTAGCCACAAGCTGAAACGGGGATATCCCAAACCTAAAAATAGAATAGAGAATTTTGGGAAATCTGTTCTCGCGAAGATGTGCTCGCTGAAATGAAACGAAAGTTGGGAGAGGAACTGCATATTTCTGGTAGTGAACAAAGGCAGAAACTTGTCAGCAGTATTATCAGCGATGGAGTTATAATGGACGAAGTGCTCCATACCTATGAGGTTGCCTTTGCTCGAGCAAAGAAACTAAAGAAGATTTAGCCGACGTTATTTCAGAAAAGGATTTCTCGACCCATAATTCCCCTGGGTTTTGAAGTTTCTAAAAAGTTATTTCAGGCCGACGACGCTTTATGGAGCGCAAAGCATGTAAAGGGAAGCAACCGGTTGTACGCGCACGTCGATAGAGACATAGAAGAGAGATACTAACTTGTTAGTTGATATACTTGTGGATCCAGTCATACAACGTAGGTCAGAGTAGGGCACAAACTGAAAAATCTTTGGAGGGAATTCGAGATGCAGAGCATCTTTAGCCGCTTTGTCCACTGCAATGTTGCCGCGGATGCCCATGTGACCAGGGACCCACATAAAAACTATCTTTTTACCCTCAGAAACAAGTTGTGTATGGAGGTCATGGATCTCTGCCAGAAAAGGGTGTGATATCTTTCTCGTGGAAAGAGCCTGGAGTGCTGACAGTGATCCAGACATGATTAAAAATGAGGTTCTTTTGGATTGATAAACCTGTTTTAGAGCTAGATGAATTGCCTTCAGCTCAGCTGTATGAACAGAACAAAAATCATGTAAACGCTGTTGCAAAGGCTGATCTAGATGTCTCCCAGAGACCGACGCAGCAGCAACTGAGTCGCCTTTCTTTGACCCATCTGTAAAAAGCTTTTCATATCCTGTATATAAAGCACACTGTTCTAATTAGAGCTGGTTATAGAGGGTTTCAGATGTATTGTTTTTGAGGAAAGCGGACAATTGCCAATTAATGTTTGGGATACATAATTTCCATGGAGGAACTTCAGTCCGAAGCTCATCATCGTTGATGGAAGCAACATTGATGCCTGCTTTTTCCAAATGAGCCTGCATTCTGATGCCAAACGGAGGAATTGTGTTAGGTTTGGCTTCAAATTTCTGAACAAAATCTGGGTTGAAAACACAGTCAAAGGCGGGGTTCATGGGATCAGTTTTTAATTTTAAATAGTAATTCAGTGACAATTTTGTACGTCTCAGCTCCAGCGGGGGTTCGTTAGCTTCCACGTAAAGGCTTTCACGAGGGGAGGTGCGAAACGCACCAAAAGCAATGCGTAGTGCCTGATGAGCAACTGGATCTGTCCCTTCAAGCCCATTTCTTGTAAATCTGAAAGAATGCCATATTTCCATGTGGTAACACGAACACACACACACACAAACACACAACACACACTCACACATACACACACACACTCACACACAACACACACGCACCCACGTGCACCCACACACACAATCACTGTTGCAGAGCTTGCCAGGCAAGGTGGGTCGTTTCGTCAGAACGTATGCTGTGACGTCGATGACAGGAACCGGAGGTGGTCGGTGAGGGCTGATGGGATTGTCCGAAGAGAGCGGAGGTCTTGGCAGCCTCCGAGATGTTGATCCGGTTAGTGCCTGGCCCACTGGTGCCTTGAAAAAAAAAAAGCAAGAACAGTAAAACTGCATCAGTAGCACGATTAGCCTATATCCGAGTTCTTATGTTTTGTACAGTGATAATGGAATTATAGGGTAGTCAGGGACGATAATAACCGGTATAGCGGTTTATTATTATGCCCCTGTCTGTGGTGGCCTGGTAGCTCAGTTGATAGTGAGATGGTTTCCTATGCCGAAGGTCGCGGGTTCGAACCCCACCAAGGGTTTTTAATGGATACTCCGGTTTCATCCCTCCAATCAGAATTGGTATTGAATGCAGTCAATCTAAAGTGTCAAAAATAAAAAATTGATTTCTATTCCGACTTCTGTAATTGTGATCTTTTCAGATCGCCGCTCTTTGAATTCGATTGAAGAAAAACCGCGTGATAACATCCTGCGTTTGTTAGGCGATTGGTTGAGAAACTGACAGTCAGAATTTGCAAGATAACGATATTAGGGTTTTGGGGCCTGCAAATGTACTTACTGCAAGTGCTGCTAGCGATGGTGACGACGACGACGACGACGATGATAATGATGAAGATGATGTTCGTGGTGGTGATGATGATGATGAAGATGATGACGATGATGATGATGACGACGACAACAACACAAATAACGATGACGACGTAACAGTAGAAGTGGACATTGCTTACGTGTAGAAGTGAACAGCGGCTCCCGCCTCATGTTCTGCTGTAAGGATGTGTCCTTGCCTTTTATAGGAGCTGAAAGTACTCGAACCGTCGGTAATGACAACCCTGCTCCTCCTCCTCCTAATTCTCCTCCTCGTCCTCCTGTGTCTAGATCAAAGCAAAGAATGAAGATAGCTGAAGTCTTTTGTACTGACATGGACTTAATGGCCATGTTACAATCATGGTTCGCGTCGTCATCGTCGTTGTTGATAAGATTCACCTGTTGTTCATTAGTATCATCATCATCATCATCATCATCATCATCATCATCATCATTGTTATCAGCCCCTTTCCTCGTACTACCACCATCACCAACATACATTGCCAACATTAATTTCATCGCCTACAATAATAATTATCATTACCACCACCACCACCACCATCAGTAATATCAGCAGTAAGCCTACCATTACCATCAATACCACAACCAATCACAGCAATAACAGCAGCAGCACAGCATCATCATCAACAACAACAACAACAACAACGAACAACATCAATCACGCCGAAGAAACGTTCACCAAGTACCTGGGTGGACCTTGTTGTTTTTGTTGATGGCGAGACGGTGAAAAACGTCCCTAAAACCACGCCTGAAGTTGTCGTTGAACCCTCCATACAGGATGGGGTTGAGGGCACTGTTGAAGTACGCCACATACAGCGCTACGTATTTTGCAGTGTTCACGTACAAGGGCACCTGAGAGTTCACAGCAACAACAGTGGTATCCATTTAAGGAAGCTAAGGTACTGCTGAGATAGGCCACATTCTTATCCTACTATATCTTATCTCGTAACTCTGAGGTCGTTGGGGCACCACAGATGATCGTTTAACCAGCGTACTCCAACTTTCTCTGTCCTCAGCAACCCTCATGGCTTCGTTCAGTGTCAAGCCAGTCCATTCTCGAATGTTGTCCTCCCACCTTTTTTCTGTCTCCATCTTCTTCTGACTCCTTGCACCGTGCCATGCAGGATGGTCTTTGCAAGGCCTCATGCTCTGGGAACGTGGCCATACCATTGGAGTTTCAGTTTCTTTACTGCTGTGAGCATGTCATCGTGTTTGCTCAATGGCTTGTGTGATGGTCTGTCGGGCTTCGTTGTTGGTGATGTGCTGGGTATAGAAAATGCCCAGAAGTCCTCTGTAGCATCTCATCTATATTTGTCTTTGTAGATCAGCTTTGAGGGTCCATGTTTTGCAAGCGTATAGGAAGCTGGAGATGACAAGGGAGCACAGCATCCTTACCTTGGAATGTAGACTGATGGTCCTGTCTTTTCAAATGGGCTTCAACCTTGTCAGGACAGCAATTGTTTGTGCGATCCTGGAGAGAATTTCCTGTCGGGACCCATTCAGCAATAACAGTAGGACCTGTATAAGAAAGCTAGGGCCCTGTTGAGATAAGCCACGTTCAGCGATAACAGTAGTACTTGTATAAGAAAGCTATGGCACTGTTGAGATAGGCCACGTTTGGAGCTACGCACTGTGTCCACGTACAGTGGAGCGTGAAAGTTCGACATTAATTTAAAGTTGTACCCTATTTAAGAAAGCTAGAGAGCTGTTGAGATCCACCACATTCGACGTTACGTACTATGTTCACATACCTGCTATGTTAAAAATTAAAACAGTAGTAACGCCTGTCTAAGAAGACACTTTAGAGGAGACAGCGTTCAGATACAATTCCCGCTAACGGTGAAGATGATGAAATAATGTCGATGCTTAAAGGAAAAGAAAAATTCTTTACATTTGGCACTGAGTAATGAGCTTCTGTCAAAATAACAAGAAAGAAAAATTGTTATTTGTTGCGACAAATCATGGTGCTAAGACAGTTCTGGTAACATGCAGCATGGGGGAGGGGAAGAGGGAGGGAGACTCTCCTACCTGGTCGTGCTGCCTGAAGATGTCGTAGAGCAGCATGATCTGCTGAGGCGTCCAGCACACCACGAAACATACCAGAACTGCCACCAGCATTCTGATCACCTAAGTGTGCATCAAAATAAACTGAACATTATATAAGAAATTATATAAGAACGACAAAGAAAAAAAGAAAAACAAGAAAGAAAAAGGAACAGAGATAGAAAAAAAGAAAAGTTAAAAAAAGAAAGAAAGAAGAAAAAAAGAATGAATGAATGAAGTAATTAATTAATTAATTAATTAATTAACAAAAGAAAGAAATGGCATTGAAAAATTTACTTTCCTCGAAATCTTAAATATCGAGATCATAATAACCCATAAGAGACGTGCTGATGATGTACATACACAGGGATGATGGTGATATGATTAATGATGATTGATGACGACGATGATGATGATGACAATGATGATAATAGATGATGATGATGACGATGAGAATGATGACGACGACGACGACGACGATGATGATGATGATGATGATGATGATGATGATGATGATGATGATGATGATGATGATTGATGATGATGATGATGATGATGATGATGATGATGATGATGATGATGATGATGATGATGATGATGATGATGATGATGATGATGACCTTTCTATTGGCCTTTTCTTGTGCAGAGATGGTGGAATTGATGAGCGTGCCGGGGATGTGCCTGGTGACCAGCCTGTAGGTGATGAAGCTGTACGCCACGATCATGATCAGCACTGGCACCAGGTACATCACGATGCCCTCTATGAGGTAGTATACTCTCTGAAACACCCAATACAATTCTATGTCAAATACAAACTGCAAAAAAAAATAAAAAAAGATTTGATTTCCCTGTTAACTATCTTTAAGACGAACAAAACAATTCAGAATAATAAGGTTTGCAAAACAGCATCATCTAAAACCTTCACTTTCGGGTTTCTACATTTACTAACAATGACACAACCATGGATCTTCAGTATACAGATCCTCAAATGTACTGTACGTTATAAAGTTGAATGTGCAAGTGTTGTTAATCTAACAAATCCTTTTTCTGCTTCGCCGTATTGTTAACATTCAAATCAAAGTTAAGTGTTCAACGGTCTTCAGAGTCAGGACAATCCTTAAAACAAATTCTTGTTGTTGTTGTTGTTGTTGTTGTTGTTGTTGTTGTTGTTGTTGTTGTTGTTGTTGTTGTTGTTCTTCTTCTTCTTCTTCTTCTTGTTCTTCTTCTTCTTCTTCTTCTTCTTCTTCTTCTTCTTCTTCGAAGAAAACCTACACAACTCATATGCAGCTTCCTGGTTTATTAGTCTTGAACTTCCCGTTCCTGCAACATGTAATGTATTCTATTTGTTCTGAATAAATGCTGTAATATACAACTCAAAGAGTTGCTCAAGGGTGTTGAACGTACTCAAAATATAACTCGACGTCAATGTGCGGTAGCCCGCGCACACAGGCGTTTGTATCTGGACGCGCGAGCGCCTATGCCTGTGACGCGTCTCCATTTGGTTATCTATACTAGAAAGGAAGACGCGTCACAGGCATAGGCGCTCGCGTGTGCAGATACAAGCGCCTGTGCCCGCGCACTATCTGCTGGGGTAGGCTACTGCACATGTCTTGCTAAATGCTTAGTATTTCTTGCTTTAGCGCTGCTCATGTCTATTGGCACCCACCTTTCCCGGCTCATACGTTTTGCACTGTTCATCTTTGTAGACCTGGGGCCACTCTTCAGCACACCACACCTCGTGCCTGTCCTGCCAGTGCTGTTGGAACATGTGTCTGACAAACAGATGAGGCGAGGCCACGGCTGCTGCCATCAGCCAGGTGACGGTGATGATGATGGCGCTGGTGCAGGCTGTCCAGCGAGCCCTCAGCGGAAACACGATGGCGATAAAGCGTTCTACAGATATGGCAGTCATGGTCAGCACGCTCGCCGTTACCGCCACCACTGATAACCAGAGAGGAAAGAATGTCGAATTAGACCAGAGGTATGCTAATTTGTTGTTGTAATACTATGTATTCATCAGATTACTATAAGTTGTACATAGGAAAGGTCAAAGGACATCAACTAATAATGCAGTTTATCAGTGTAACATCCATTGACCTTGACAAACGTGACCGACCTTGACAGAAGGTGTTGACCTTGCACACGAAAGGTCCGAAAGGCCACTCCGGAGTGATGCTGTTGCCAAGGTGAACCCACATGCACACTGCTGCCACCATTAAGTCCGAAATCGCCTGTTGAGGAAAAAAAGTCTTGACCTTGATTTAATGTGCTTGTTGACGACAAAGTTGACCTTGACGATAATAATACAGATGGAACATGATTTGAAGTATTTGTATACCCAAAACTCCACAAATCCCTTCGGCCGATTTTGAGACTTGAGCCAACAAAATGAGTCCAGTGACCTTGTCCTTGTGCGGCCGAGCAAATATAATGCCAAGGAAGGCAGGCCACTAACCTCGGAAATGTTTCTACTATGAAGTTTGGTCAAATACCCATTCAGTGGTTCCAACGGACCGATAGACGGACAGATCGACAGACCGACATTTGGCTGGTTCTCATGTCCCACCTCTCCCACCCTTCCCCGACTATTTCAAAGTATTTAAAGATAAGTTGAAATGAAAAAAAAAGTATTTCTTGAGAACGGCCACAGTTTCAGTGACGACATAGACAGATAAGCAGTCGTAAATGTCAGGTCAAGTACTAGGACATAATGTTATGATATTCCTTACATTCGGTCTTTTGTGGCGTCTCTGTGACTTACGCAACAACCAGCTTAATAATATGAACAAGCGTCGTCATCAAGGGCATGACGAGCAAAAACGAAGTCTTTTTTGTATTTATTTATTTATTTTATTTTATTAATTTTACGGCATTTGTTATCACATTTGCACTATCACTATAACATTGAAAGAGATGGAGCAGCCTGCTACATTTTTTTAAATTTTATTTTATTTTATTTTTAAATGGTTGACAATGGTGAGGTTTGGCTTGGCTTTATCTAGTTGAGGAGAATGAAGGTTCTACCTTGTTGAGGAGGAATATAGGAGGATGCTTTTACCTGGTTGAGGAGGAGAATGTTGGTGGTGGATCGCATCCTCTTGTTCATACAGATGATGACCACCACCATACTGTTGCCGATCACCGCCATCAAAAACGACACAGCGTAAAACGTCACCTGATAAACACACAGCTGATACAATCAACAACAACGACAACATAATTACCACCACCAACAGCAACAGAAACAATAACAACAACGACGACGACGACGACGAGAAGTTCACTGACCTATGTCAAAACATCAGGTAACACAGTGATACTAATCTAATGAACCTTCCCAGTAACTCATATAGGCATTATTTTTTCATTAATCTGCTTTGAATTTGACAATAATAAATAAACAAATAAATTTTAAAAAACACACATAAATTAAAAATAAATAAATAAATACATATATACAAATATAAGTACATACATGCATACATACATCCATACATCCGTACATACATACACCCAAACATACATCCATACATGCATCCATACATACATACATCCATCCATGCATACATCCATCCATCATCCATACATGCATCTATCCATCCATACATATATACATATCGAGCCATTTATCAATCCATACATCCATCCATCTAAACAACCATACATCCATCCATCCATCCATACATACATACATACATCTATCCATCCATCCATCCATCCATACATACATACATACTTGAAACACTACTTACCTTGAGTGCACATTCCCAGATGGGGATTTCAGGAGGCTGAGAGGGAGCTTTCCAAAGCTGGAAGATGCTGAGGTTCGCGGGGCCTTGTGGGGCGACAGCACCTACTAGGCAGGTTCTTGGCGGGTAATGGAACCCGGACGAATTGTCCAAGAGCGTAGAGCGGATAGAATGAGTCAGTAATAATTCTGAGAGGCTGGTAGATGTCACGGCTAAACTGGGACTCGTGCTTGAAAACGTCCCTTGTCTGAAAGTTGTTGCAACGGATACAGGCGCCGACGTTAAAAAATTCCTCCATAAAGCCGTTTTATTGGACGTTGTTGAAGATGATGACGAAGATGAGTTTGAAGCTGTGGTTGATGTATTAAAATCATGAAATAGAGTCGGTTCTTTTGCGTTTGTTGAAGGTGGTGTTGATGTTGTCGACGTTGTTGTTGTTGCTTGTGGTGGTGATGATGATGAAATGAATACGTTTGATGACACCACAGATGGTGCCGTCACTAAATAAGGTGACGCAGTTATCGAAGCTTTGATACTGTCAATAGACTGTGATGGTGTTTTTGATGTTAGTGTTGATGGTGTTGATGTTGAATTTGACGTTGTTGTTGTTGTTGTCAGTGTTGGTGATGATGTTGTATCTGATGCTGATAAGAATGTACTGTCTGTTAGTGTCGATGTTGAATTTGATGTTGGTACCGCTGTTGGCGTCAAGCTTGATGTTGATGGATCCGAGCCACTGACAGAAGTCAATGTAGTTGGTATTACTGTTGACAACTGCAATGGTGATGACATCGACCTTGAAGGGCTTGATATATCAGTTGAAGGTGTCGTAGTAGCTATTGTCGGAGCCCCAAATTGTTTCTGTTGTGTAGTTTGAACGTGGGTCAGAGATTCTTTCTGCCTTGATTTTTCGGTGGCTGCAAAGCTGAACACGTTTCTCGATTGCAGGAGCAAAATCAGCGTCAATGCGGTCGATGCGACCTTGAGAACTTCAGTCAAGGCCGACATTTTCACACACCTGATATTGTTTATTGACAGTTTATTCGTAATACCGCACATCCATCAGTCGATTTTTACACGTCATTAGAGAATAACGGAGGCATGTTATCGCTTTTTGTAAATGACAATTCAATTCAAGTCAATCAATTTATTTAAAGTCTGTTAACAAATTATGTGATTTTAGACTATAAAACAAAGAAACAAAATTATAATATAAATGATAAGATGGGAAAAAAAGAAATACAAATAAATAAATATATAAATCATTAAAAATAATAATAATAATAATAATAATAATAATAATAATAATAATAATAATAATAATAATAATAATAATAATAATAATAATAATAATAATAATAATAATAAGAAGAAGAAGAAGAAGAAGAAGAAGAAGAAGAAGAAGAAGAAGAAGAAGAAGAAGAAAAAAAGAAAAAAAAACAGCAGCAACAACAAACCCATAAGAACTTATACTGATTAAACAATGTAACCTTACATTAAAGCACCATCATCTTAAAATCTAAAATACATAGAATAAAATAATTATAATCCTTTTTCTAGCTGTGTACACGATATAATAGTTGCGATTGTCAGCATCAATTTATTATCAGCTAATTTTTTTTTACATCATTGTACTGTGTGATAACAGTATTAATATTATTTTCGGTCAATAATTGGTTCAGACATGGGCAATGTAATATCAAACATACACATTTAACGTTTTTAGAAAATTTAGTTTTCCACGAATTTAATTTTAACTTGTAGACAATGTTTGTCAAATGTCTGGAGCTAGACAAAATATTATTGTGTACATTTTAAAGAAAATAATTTTCTACTATTGATATCAATTCATAGTATAGTTGGAGAGGCTCATGTTATGATTAACTTCAGTAGGCTAACTCATTACCCTTTATTCCACAATGAGGGGGAACCCATAGAAAATCAACGGTAACATTTTTAATTAATACACATCGTAAAAGGTATTTGATTTCAAAAATCGTTTATCTTTTAACTGAAAAATTCCAATTTTGTAGCGCGTACAAAACAGATTTTGAGTCTACACATATCACTATGCCGAACAAATCTAATGTTAATGTAAGAACAGAATTCAAAGCCATAATTATAGCATACAACTCTGCAGTAAAGATTGAAAATTTTCCACCTAAATAAAAAGACTTTTCAATATTAAGATCTGGAATAACGGCACCGGCATGACAAGTTTCAAGTAGTGAATCAACTGTAAACATTTTTAATGTATTGAAGTAAATAGAATTTAAACGTTCCTTAACACTATTAGCTAACATATTTGTTTCTTCATTTTTATGTAAATCTGTGTAATCTATGCCGAAATGAGCTCGTAAGTGTTCCCAAAGGGGGTATTTTGGGTGAAAGGAACCGATTTTACTTTAATAATACTAAATACCACAATTTATTATCACTTCTTCTGTGTAATCATGAATTGTCTGAATGTATGGAATATATTTTGGTCTTTTGGGGAATTCGTTTTTCGAAGACAATGACACTTCATCTGTTACAGACTTGTCAGTACATAAACTTCTAAGAACATATTTTGAAGCAAATAATTTACGTTGGTCTGATAAAAAAGGTGTGCCTGCTTCATTATAACAACGTTGCGTATTCAATTGCACTGGTACGCCAAGAGCCAATTTTATTGCCTTACTATCTACAATCTGCATTTTATTAACCAGTGATTTTGGCGCTGAAAAATACACCTCGTTGATATATCAATTTCGATCGAACTAGAGAAGTTGATAGATGTAATTAAGTCGTCGTATCCTTATTCCAAGCTTGTACATTTATTATTTTCAATAAAAGTAATCTTTTTTTTTTTTTTTTTTGCTTTATTGGTTAAATATTCTATATGACATTTCCAACTTAATTTTGGAGTAAAATAGACACCCACAAATTTTATAATTTGTTTGTAAGCAAGAAGTATGACAAGGCTACCAGTGCAGTCCTCCACAACAGCGCCATCGGGAACTAGTTCAGAACAACAATCGATGCGTCAAGGATGCCTACTCTCTCCAACACTCTTTAACATCTTCTTAGATGTCAGTTGCACTTGCAGATCACGAAGGCACAGTCAGCATAGGGGGTAGAGCATTCTCCAACTTTTGTTTTGCGGATGACTTTGATGGATTGGCTGGAAAGGAACAAGATCTTGAACAGCTGGTACAGAGGTTTGACACCACCTCCAGAGCCTTTAGAATGGAAATAAGTGCGGAGAAGACCAATGGCATCCACACGGACATCAATGTCCAAGGCCAATTCCTTAACACAGTCCATATCTTCAAATATTTAGGAGCCATTGTATCAGACAATTGGTCCCGACATGAAGTCCTCTCCATGTTCGCACAAACGACTGCTGTCCTGACAAGGTTGAAGCCCATTTGGAAAGACAGGACCATCAGTCTACATTCCAAGGTAAGATTGCTGCGCTCCCTTGTCATCTCCATCTTCCTATACGATTGCGAAACATGGACCCTCACAACAGATCTGCAACGAAGAATACAAAGCATGGAGATGAGGTGCTACAGAAGACTTCTGGGCATTTCCTATACCCAGCACATCACCAACGACGAAGTCCGACAGACCATCACACATGCCATTGGATAAAACGATGACCTGCTCACAGTGGTGAAGAAACGGACATTCCGATGGTATGGCCACGTTACCAGATCATCAGGCATTGCAAAGACCATCCTGCAAAGCACAGTGCAAGGAGGTAGAAGAAGAGGGGGACAGAAAAAGAGGTTGGAGGACAACATTCGAGAATGAACTGGCTTGACACTGAGCGAACCATCAGGTTTGCTAAGGACAGAGAAAGATGGAGTACGCTGGTTAAACGATCATCTGTGGTGCTCCAATGACCTCCGAATTACGGGATAGGATAGGATAGGATCACCAACAACGAAATCCGACAGACCATCACACAAGCCATTGGACAACACGATGACATGCTCTCAGTGGTGAAGAAACGGAAAATTCGATGGTATGGCCACGTCACCAGAGCATCAGGCCTTGCAAAGACCATCCTGCAAGGCACGGTGCAAGGAGGCAGAAGAAGAGGGAGACAAAAAAAGATGTGGGAGAACAACATTCGAGAATGAACTGGCTTAATAAAGCGAAGCCCTGAGGGTTGCTGAGGACAGAGTAAGACGGAGTACGCTGGTTAAATGATCATCTGTGGTGCCCAAACTACCTTCGAGTTACGGGATAGGATAGGGTAGGATATAAGATAGAATTTGGTTGTCAAGTTTTAATTCTGGTAAATGTTTTGGATTTTCTCCATTGTTAAATAACATTACACTAGTTTTCTCCCCGGATAATTCAAGACCATTTTCTGTCATATATGTACACAAATTATTTAATTCAGTTATAAATGACAGCCAGTCACGCAGTTTCACGACCCATCGCACTTAGAAATATACATTTCTGGGATACACTTTTGAGGCGCCGTATGAGTAAAAATATAAAACGTTATATACATAGAATTTTATTTATAGCACTTTTACTCATACATCGCCTCATATGTTAAGAGCGGTGAACCCAGCCCTGAGCGGGGGTACCGCGCTATACAAGCCTACTTTATTATTATTATTATTATTATTATTATTATTATTATTATTATTATTATTATTATTATTATTATTATTATTATTATTATATACACTACGCACATCAACTCCTCTCGAAGGCACCAGTAAATAAAATGTCTACCAAAATAAGTATATGTACTGTTGCAATGTTTTACAAAGATTTAGCTTACTAATATGTAAACAAGTTTCGCTGTCAATCGTTGTGTTCTGAATTATGTGCTCACTTAATCATTATATCACATTCGAAGATTCCATCCCTTGTTTTCATCATATACACAAGGGAAGTTAGTTGTTGCAATGCGCATCAGGTGATCACTTTTTATAACAACCA
The DNA here is from genome assembly GCA_036898135.1 of Oncomelania hupensis. Lineage (NCBI taxonomy): Eukaryota > Metazoa > Mollusca > Gastropoda > Littorinimorpha > Pomatiopsidae > Oncomelania > Oncomelania hupensis. The sequence goes on along the minus strand of CM072512.1, from coordinate 48,798,236 downwards.
CCATATTACTCATTACGATTCATCATTTCAAACTATTTAGTCATTACCCATAGCAGCATGCTGAAGTCGCGTGTAGAATGTCGTCAGTCACAACACAATGCCGTGAACTTACACAACAGTAAAAGATAGCCTTCAACCTACGAAGCAGGATACACAATGAAAACTGAAGAAACAAAATAAAGACTTCAATTTACAATGTCCAGAACTAACTCTCCAGACGTCATATTTACTACACTATTACTGGGAATTTAAAAGTGTTACGATAAGAAATTTGTAAATAACCTACTATTGCCTCTGTAGATTCCTATCTTGGTTCTGCTAGAGGCCTACTATAGTACATGAATAAACTGCTCCACATTTAGTGTTCAAGAATGGAAGGCTATATATAGATAAACTGCTTGATATGGCCTTCAAATAGGCCAAAAGTAGGCCTTAGTACTTAGCTCTATCATGATGGCATGCAGGATTTCCGGGCGTCTGTTTCACAATTAACAGCAGGTAGGCACAAGAGTAGAAATGGCAAACGTGGAAGAGAACTGAATAAAAGCAGTTGCGTGAGGATGACAATGCTGATAGTGTTCACGAGTTATTATTATTATTATTATTATTATTATTATTATTATTATTATTATTATTATTATTATTATTATTATTATTATTATTACTATTATTATTATTATTATTATTATTATTATTATTACTATTATTATTATTATTATTATTATTATTATTATTATTATTATTATTATTTAGGTCGAGCTTAACACGAAATGGCTGTAATAAATATTACAAAAGGCTAGTGAATTTCCAGGAGTAATTAGTTGTTACACTGTATGCTATCCTATCTTATCATTTGGCGTAACCCGAAGGTCGTTGGAGCACCACAGATGATCGTTTAACCCGCGTACTTCGTCTTTCTCTGTCCCCAGCAACCGTCATGGCTTCGTTCAGTGTCAAACCAGTCCATTCACGAATGTTGTCCTCCCACCTCTTTTTCTGTCTCCCTCTTCTTTTCCCTCCTTGCACCGTGCCTTGCAGGATTGTCTTTGCAAGGCCTGAAGCTCTGGTGACGTGGCCATACCATCGGAGTTTCCGTTTTTTCACCACTGTGAGCAGGTCTTCGTGTTGTCCAATGGCTTGTGTGATGGTCTGTCGGACTTCTTCGTTGGTGATGTGCTGGGTATAGGAAATGCCCATAAGTCTTCTGTAGCACCTCGTCTCCATTCTTTGTATTCTTCGTTGTAGATCTGCTGTGAGGGTCCATGTTTCGCAAGCGTATAGGAAGATGGAGATGACAAGGGAGCGCAGCAGCCTTACCTTGGAATGTAGACTGATGGTCATGTCTTTCCAAATGGGCTTCAACCTTGCCAGGGCAGCAGTTGTTTGTGCGATCCTGGAAAGGGCTTCCTGTCGGGACCCATTGTCTGATATAATGGCTTCTAAATATTTAAAGCTATGCACTGTGTTGAAGGATTGGCTTTGGACTTTGATATCCGTGTTGATGCCATTGGTGTTCTTGGTCATCATTTAGGTCTTCTAAGCACTTATTTCCATTCCATGGGCTCTGGAGGTGGTGTCAAGCCTCTGTATCAGCTGTTCAAATTCTTGTTCCTCTCCAGTCAATCCGTCAATGTAATCTGCAAAATGTAGGTTGGAGATTGCTCTACCCCCTATGCTGACTGTGCCTTCGTGACCTGCAAGGGCATGTGACATGATGCGCACTAGGAAGATGTTAAATAATGTTGGAGAGAGTAGGCATCCTTGATGCACACCGATTGTTGTTCTGAACCAGTTCCCGATTGCGCTGTTGTGGAGGACTGCACTAGTAGTCTTGTCAAACAGGCTTTTGATGACTATAATAATTTTAGGGCTGATGTTGTACACTCTAATGGTTGCCCACCGAGCTGCATTCCAGACTCGGTCAAACGCTTTCTTGAAGTCTACATACACTTGATATAGCTGTTGTTTGGTGCTATAGGTATTTCTCGCAGATTATTCTTAGGTTGAAAATCTTTTAAGTGGTACTTCGCCCTACCCTGAATTTTGCTTGTTCTTTCTTCTGTGATTTGTTCCGCTTGGGGTTTCAACCTGTTGAGTTTTCTTTTCAGGAGGACCTTGCTGTGATGGCTGATGAGGCTAATAGTGCGGTAATTTTCACACTCCTGAAGGTTACCTTTTTTGGGAAGAGTCATGACAAGCGACTGGGTCCATGGTGTAGGCCACTACCCACTCTGCCAGATCTTGTTACAGATAATGGTGAGTGCGTCAATCATCGCTTCTCCCTCTGCTTGAAGCAATTCCGAAGGTATGTTGTCCACTCCCGCTGACTTCCCTTCTTCAGCTATTGCACTGCTGCATCAGCTTCTTCTCGGAGAATTGGGAGGATTTTATTTTCTTCTCTGTTCTGGGGATATGCAGATGGGTCTCCAATTGGTGCGTGGTTGTAAAGGTCAGAGCAGTACTCTGTCCATCTATCCAAGATTTCTTCTTCTGTAAGGCATATGCCAGACTTGCTTTGGATCGTGGAGACCTTGGGCTGTTGAACACTTGTAAGCCGCTTCACAGTCTGGTAGGCCTTCTTGCTGTTGTTCTTGTTCATGCTGTTCTCTATTTCCTGGCATTGCTCTTCTATCCAGTTCTCCTTTGCTGTGCGCATGCCTTTTCGAATGTCATTGTTGATTTTTCGGTAGATATCAGCTTCTTGTGAGGTGTTCTTTATCTTTTTCATCTCTCTTCGTTTACCACACAGGTTCAAAAGTTCAGGTGTGATCCACAGTTTTTTTTGGGGGGACGGTGCTTGCCAAGGATCTCAGTGACGGAATCTGTCACAGCTGAGTTGAAGGTGATGGTCATAGCGTTGACATCTACTTCACCAGCTCCCAAAATATGCAGTGGTGCACATTTCCCTCCAATTGTGTCTTGGAATATTTCTGCCACCTACGGGTCTACTCTTGCAGTTTGTCCAGGTCGAACTTCAGTCTGGTTCAATTTATTGTGTTTACTCTCTTCAAGTGGAGCCGGAAGGACACCATCACAAGATCGTGGTTACTTCCGATGTCAGCTCCTGGAAAAGTGCGTGTCCTGGTAATGTTGATGATTAATCTGAAGCGTGTCTTGACCATGATGTAGTCGATCTGGTTATGATGCTCCCCGCTGGGACTGTGCCATGTCCATCGTTTGGATTTTTTGTGGAGACCAATCGTGTTTGCCAGTATCAGATTGTTGTATCTGGCAAACTCCAAGAGTCTCAGACCCCTGTCGTTTGTCTCGTTGTTGCAGTGGGGTCTACAAGTGTCTCCCGAGGTGTGGTGCGCATCTTGGCCAACCTTGGCATTACAGTCGCCTTGCACTATGACTATTCTTCTTCGGCACTTGGTCAAGGACAGCCTGTAGATGTTCATAGAAATCCTTCACTTCGCTGTCATCATAGTCTGATGTTGGTGCATAGGCCTGGATGATGGTGATGTTGAAAGGTGCTGCTCTCAGACGGTTGATAATGAGTCTATTGGAGACTTGGCGGCAACCCATGACAGTGGCTAGAATGTTTCTGTGGACCAAGAATCCAACACCGTGTTCGTGCCTGTCATCTCTCCCACTGAAATAAAGCTTGTGGCCTTTGTCGGTTATTGTTTCACCTAGGTCTTTCCAAAACAGTTCGCTGATACCTAAAATGTTCCATCGATAGTGGGCCAGTTCTTCTTTTCCCTTCGCAGTTAAGGTCCTGACATTCCAAGTTCCTATGACGATGTTGTCTCTCGTGCGGATCTTGCTAAGTTGTCCATCAATAGCACACTTATCACCTCCGTCCTGGTGGCCAACGAGAGGCGCGGTCCTTGGTGAACCTAGCGACGACCGATCCGGTATGGAGTGGGTGATTCTTTTCATCATATGGTGTGCCTGGAGCAAGAAAAACCTGGTAGGGCCCAATGCTCTCCAGGCTGTTGGCCCTAACCGATATCCACAAATATAGTGTGGCTCGCCTTGGCCCCCAGCACCTGGTCGTTGAAACCTGTAGAAACGTGAAGGTTCCTCCGTCCTGGCCGATGACTTTTATGTAGAAGACTTTCGCCCCAGGTGCCGTGCTGACATCACCCTTGTTAGACGCCTCTTCTATGGGTCTATTCTATTCAGTGGCCGAACCCAAAGGGCTTTACACTGTATAATGATTTGTATTTCCTCCTAGAGAATATAATAGTACAGACTTCCAATTATCTAATGGTCTTACATTTCTTTCCTTTTTAGCACAATGAGCATGAAGCATTTGTGGAGACCCGCGTTATAGAAGACTTTCCGTCTGTCACCATTATTAACAGGGGGAAAAAATCGTATAAGAGAAGTTTAATAGGTTTACGTCCAATCTATTTAGTTTTCATTTTCGTCCTGTCCAGAAAACACTTTGAGTGTCATTAGTACGTTCAAACTCGTCTGCAGTTAAAGGAGAAGTCACAATGATGATGGTACTAATAATATTGGATATTTTTCTCATATAGGACCTCATTATTCTGATAAAGTACAAATAAACACGACCCCAAGAATCGTGTAAACGAATTATAGGTTTCAACCCTGAATCCAACAGAGTAATTATTATTAATCTAATATTCCGTTGATCTCTGGCAGCAGACTCTCACTCTGGCATCCTGCCTGCATACCTGGTAATGATGCCAAGTCCACCCTGGTAATTCTAGACCATTGTCATTATGTTTTAGAAAGCTGAGTCAGATACTGAATCGACAAGGAATCATAATAATAATATAAAAACAGGACGCCGTACATTGTACACACATTTAAAAGTAAGCTTACGATAGCTTACAATATTCAATAGAATGGTTGAATGGTTTTTCTAGATATTTTTAACTGTATTTGAGCTATGGTCATTCCTCCCTCCCTCCCTCTCTCTCTCTCTCTCTCTCTCTCTCTCTCTCTCTCTCTCTCTCTCTCTCTCTCTCTCTCTTCCCCTCGCTCTTGCCGATTTTCCTTGCCCGGTTCCCAAGAGTATGCAAGTATATATTTACACAGGTGGACAGGGGTGATTTTTGAGCGACGTTTCGCGAATATTGGCCGATAAAACGTGCACATTGTATTATGATATTTAAAACTATTGGTAATACCAGATTTGTGACGTTCAGGCGGGCGTGTTTCGTAGTTGCCATGTTCAGTGTTCCGTCCTCTGCCCTTAAAAAAAAAAAAATAAAAAAAATAAAAAATTAAAAATGTGATAAAAACACATTGACGTCATTTTGACGTCAGCAATTCAGATCGTGGGCTAGGACAAAGTATGGGTGGGTTGTGTTTGTTTTGAAAGTTTAAATTACCACGGATTTTGACAATGACTGTTTTGCTAGGGGCTTCTCCGGAATCGCAGCTTAAAGTCAACTATCGTTGCTGTGATTTTAGATGTGATTTTAGATGTGCTTTTGCAGTCTCGGACCTTTCCTCTTCCTTCCCTCTTGCCCCTACCATCAACATTCTGCTTCCCACCCCTACTTCCCCCTTCCCCTCAAACGTTTTAGCATGTATGATGTAGGCTACGATTCTATGAACACTTTCGATTCTTCTAGGGAAAGGAAGTGAAGAGATGATGATGACGTGTATGACGACGACGGTGAAAACAATAGATGGTGAGGTCGAGGAAGAGGACGACGATGAAGACGACAATGATGATGACAACGAGCACGGCAACGATGTTGCTGATGATGACATGGATCACGGCTATAATGATGATGATGACGACGATGCTGCTGCTGATGATGATGTTCCTGCTGCTCTTCCTGCTTCTTCTTCTTCTTCTTCTTCTTCTTCTTCTTCTTCTTCTTCTTCTTCTTCTTCTTCTTCTTCTTCTTCTTCTTCTTCTGCTGCTGCTCCTGCTGCTGCTACTGCTGCTGATGCTTATGATGATGATGATGATGATGATGATGATGATGATGATGATGATGATGATGATGATGATGATGATGATGATGGTGGTGGTGATAATGGTGACGACGATGATGTCGACCTCGTCAATAAGTACAATATTCATTCTTGATTGTTTCTCAATGACGTCCCGCATTCGTAGAGCAACATGATCGCAAGCAAGCAAACAAACAAACAAACAAACAGCCAAATCAGAGGTACACTTGTACATAGACGTACAGTACTTCCCTTCCCATGATGAAAGCGAAGCTGCAAATAGTTATATAGTTGCCTTGAAGGCAGTACTTGTATTAGTCTGCTAATTAATTGCCCTTTGATCGTGGGCGGTGTTTACCATGATTATCTTGCTATGGTAACCTCTCATTGTCACTTTCTAGCTGCTGCGCCGATAATATGCAACAACACGACAACACAGCTATCAGCGCTTGCTGTAATGACTTCTTATATGGTGTGTCACTGCCCCATGTGGCCTCCGTGGTAATTTAAAGAGCCCGGTCACGCTATCTAAATTACAGGCTTAAATACACACACACACGCACACACAAAACACACACACACACACGTCAATCAAGGTGCCTCAGTTGTTCTGGGCGTTCGTCAGTGCATTTGATTCAGTAAATTCGCGTCTTGGGCAGCTTCATTTTGATACTTATTGCGAATGCGTCCAGCACCTTAAGCAACTCTTTGAGCTTGCAACCATAAAACTATATAATAACAATTACTGTACTTTCTACTTAAGGTTGTTATATAGGGTATCGATTAGAGAGTTTCGCCTTGCCACAGAAAAAAGAACTAAGAATTAAATAGACGGCATATTTAGTCCGCGTGTGGAAACTAAAGGGAGAAAACCTGTACATATATCAATGATTGTGTCTTGTTAGACTGCAGTTCATTCCCAGTTCATTAACTATCCTTTATGTTGGAATGTGGTCAGTTGGTTGGCTGGTTAGTAAAGTTGGCTGTATTACATAATCTGCTATGCAGTCACTCTTTCAAGCAAACAGTTCTGCTCGCAAGCTGTATAGCCACGTGTTGTTGAGCTGGTTGGTCAGTTTATTGGATGAACAGTAATTTGGTGGATGAGTAGTAGGTTGGCCAGTTGATTGTGTCTGTGGCGGATTGGTTGGTCAGTAAGTTGGTGGTACATGGTTCGTCAACCCAACTTCTCAGTCAAAATATTGCACTACGCTAGTGTGTCGGTTGGTTATACTACATCGCGATTGGTTGGCCGTTTAGCTGACTTTACAACGAAATGGTTGAGCATTCAGTTGTTTGCATTCATTGTCTTCCCCTTAAGGTCTCCGTCAATTAGTGGGGGTTAGTCAGTCAGTTGATTAGGGAGTTAATCATTGTCCTGGGTGAAGACTAGTTAGTCAGTTATGGCGAGCTGTTTATCAATATCAGTCATGTATGTTGTCGTGAGTTGGGTTTTGGGTGTCAGTCGGTTGGTTGAGTGGAGGGGTAATTAGTTAGTCAGAGGGTTGGCATAGAAAGCGTTGATTGGTTGGCAGACTGGGATGGCTAATGGAGGGGATTGCTAGTGGGGTTGGATTGGATGATTGGAGATGATTGGAGATGAGTAGAAGGATTGGTAGGCCTATACAAGACCTCGAACTATTGCTTCTTGTTCTGGCCTTTTCCTAAGTATAATTTCTTTCTTTCTGGGAGCTATGTTGGGAAGCATTGCTTTGTTGCCTCTTGTGTTTTGTCAGCCTGAGGAAGAGCTTAACTCCAAAATGTGCATTGAATCGTTTTGTCTTGTCTTTGTCAAAATTAGAATTCCTTGACTTTTATATACACATTTGTTTCTCATTATTGTACATTTTGAATGCTACCAGTCCTCTGGGTTTTCCCCCCAAGACCTCGAAGGGTCATTCATTAATTCAGTAGGCTGGTCGTTCAGTCGATCATTTGGATCAGCACCAATACACAATCTAACTTTGTGCGCAGAATTTTTCACCTTCCCAATTCATTTTACCCCCTCTGTGATCTACTTCATCACACGTTATCACTAAAGGCTTAAATAATGCCGTGCGTTCACTTCACGCGGACACTCCAAAGTAGCTAGTCGGGGTGACCGCACTCAAACAGAGATAAAAACCAATGTTGGGAAGCCCACTTGTAACAGTCTCCTATATGCTTACGTGTTGGGGACTTTAAATTTATTCAACGTCAACCCACTTGTAAAAGAACACGGTCATCAGTTTCACAGACACCCAGCTTGTATGTGCAGAAAAAGACACAGGCTTACAGGGGAGCAAAAGGTAGAGATGTCCACTAGAACTAATAGGCTACAAGTAATAAAAGCTACCTATCCTATCCTATCCTGTCCCATAACCCGAAGGTCGTAGGGGCACCACAGATGATCGCTTAACCAGCATACTCCATCTTTCTCTGTCCTCAGCAGCCCTCATGGCTTCGCTCAGTGTCAAACCAGTCCATTCTCGAATGTTGTCCTCCCACCTCTTTTTCGGTCTCCCCCTTCTTCTACCTCCTTGCACTGTGCCTTGCAGAATGGTCTTTGCAAGGCCTGATGATCTGGTGACGTGGCCATACCATCGGAGTTTCCGTTTCTTCACCACTGTGAGCAGGTCATCGTGTTGTCCAATGGCTTGTGTGATGGTCTGTCGGACTTCAACGTTGGTGATGTGTTGGGTATAGGAAATGCACAGAAGTCTTCTGTAGCACCTCATCTCCATGCTTTGTATTTTTCGTTGGAGATCTGCTGTGAGGGTCCATGCTTCGCAAGCATATAGGAAGATGGAGATGACCAGAGAGCGCAGCAGTCTTACTTTGGAATGTAGACTGATGGTTCTGTCTTTCCAAATGGGCTTCAACCTTGTCAGGGCAGCAGTTGTTTGTGCGATCCTGGAGAGGACTTCCTGTCGAGACCCATTGTCTGACACAATGGCTCCTAAATATTTGAAGCTGTGCACTGTGTTGAGGGGTTGGCCTTGTACTTTGATGTCCGTGTTGATGCCATTGGTGTTGTTGGTCATCATTTTGGTCTTCTCTGCACTTATTTCCATTCCATAAGCTCTGGAGGTGGTGTCAAGCCTCTGTACAAGCTGTTCAAGTTCTTGTTCCTCTCCAGCCAATCCATCAATATCATCCGCAAAACGAAGATTGGAGATTGCTCTGCCCCCTATGCTGACTGTGCCTTCGTGATCTGCAAGAGCATCTGACATGATGCGCTCTAGGAAGATGTTGAAGAGTGTTGGGGAGAGTAGGCATCCTTGACGCACACCGATTGTTGTTCTGAACCAGTTCCCGATGACGCTGTTATGGAGGACTGCACTGGTAGCCTTGTCATACAGGCTTTTGATGACTTCTATAATTTTAGGGCTGATGTTGTACACTTTCATGGTTGCCCATAGAGCTGCATGCCAGACTCGGTCAAATGCCTTCTTGAAGTCTATGAACACATGATATAGATGTTGTTGGTGCTGTAGGTATTTCTCACAGATTATTCTGAGGTTGAAAATCTGTTCAGTGGTACTTCGCCCTGCCATGAATCCTGCTTGTTCTTCAGCTATGATTTGTTCAGCTTGTGGTTTCAACCTGTTGAGTATTATTTTCAGGAGGACCTTGCTGGGATGGCTGATGAGGCTGATGGTGCGGTAATTTTCACACTCCTGAAGGTTACCTTTTTTGGGAAGAGTGATGACAAGCGACTGGGTCCATGGTGTAGGCCATTCCCCACTCTGCCAGATCTTGTTACAGATAATGGTGAGAGCATCAGTCATCGCTTCTCCTCCTGCTTGTAGCAGTTCCGCTGGTATGTTGTCCACTCCCGCTGACTTCCCTTTCTTCAGCGATTGCACTGCTGCCTCAACTTCTTCCCGGAGAATTGGGAGGATTTCTTCTTCTTCTCTGCTCTCGGGACATGCTAGAACTGATGGGTCTCCATTTGGTGTATGGTTGTAAAGGTCAGAGCAGTACTCTGTCCATCTGTCCAAGACTTCTTGTTCTTCTGTAAGGCAAATGCCAGACTTGCTTTGGATAGTGGAGACTTTGGGCTGTTTAACACTTGTCAGCCGCTTCACAGTCTGGTAGGCCTTCTTGCTGTTGTTCTTGTTCAGATTGTTCTCTATTTCCTGGCATTGATCTTCTATCCAGTTCTCCTTTGCTGTGCGCATGCCTTTTCGGATGTCATTGTTGATTTTTCGGTAGACATCAGCTCCCTGTGAGGTGTTCTTTTTCTTTTTTAACTCTCTTCGTTTATCACACAGATCCAAAAGTTCAGGTGTGATCCACGGCTTACGGTAATCCCATTTTATATCAGCTGAATCATCAGCATGATGTGTAGGCTTCTCAAAATCAACAATACAAAGCACGGGTTGGGCAGATCTGAGCGAGCGCTGCGCTAAATAGGTACAAAGTGGAGAGAAATAAACAAAATATTTTCTTTGGCTGGAAAAGGCGAATGGAAAATCCTAAAAACCTCTGTTCAATTGATTCTTGAGCTAACCCGTCTTACATTTAAGTGGTCTTCAATGTTCAATCCAGATGACCCCGGCTTCTGTATCCCTCGTACCTCCCGGAGTTGGTGCTGATTTGTGGAGAAGATCAGCCGCAGAACTTCAAGGATACTTGGCAATGCCACTTGAATTTGAATCCTTTTTATCTTATCTTGGCACCAAGGCCACCAACATCAAACACAGGTCGCAAACATAGCATACATTCACTAAAACACATGTTAAAGGACGCGAGTTCACAGTAGGTTACAACCGCGGACGTAATCTTTATTCAGTTCAAGAGCTGCTCAAGGCGGGTCCATACAAGATCTAAGTCAAGCCGCCCTAGGCCACAGATAACAGATCATACTGAAGAACAATGAAAGACTTCGTTTTTAAATCACTCACTGTTTTTTTTTTTTTAATTTGTTAATAAAAATGTGGATAAAAGACAGAAAAAAAGAAATGAAAGATATCGAATTTTTAAGAAAAAGAAAAGAAAAGAATGAAGAAAAGAAACAAAGAGACACAGACAAATAGGTGGGAGGACAACATTCGAGAATGGAATGGTGTGACACTGAACGAAGCCACGAGTGCTGAAAACAGAGAACGATGGAGTACGCTGGTTAAACCCCTGACCTACATTGTACATGTACAATGTGGCATCCCTGGGTTACTGGGGTGCCCCAACGACTTTCGAGTTACGGGATAGGATAGGATAGGATAGGATAACCCTTAATCTCCTCCTCTCCCACAACCTTCCCACACACACACTCACAGACGCACACCCATACGGTAACACGCACACACATAAAGGCGCGCGCATTCAATCTCCACACATCACATATATGATCCGTAGGATCTCATCTTTGATATGATGATGATAATCATTATTGTCAGGGTGGCGACGTGGTGATCGTCCTTAACGCTGATGCAATAGGACGTTAAGCTTCGTTGTTCCTCCTCTCCACACATCATTAGACTTCCTTAACGCAGTCTGATCGAGGGACTCCACAGGCGCACAATTTGACAATAACTGAAGTCTGGACCTGTGCAGAGCACAAAATACAAAAATCCTGAGCTAACCGGTTTTATAGGAAGACTTTATAACGTCGGTTCTTGCTGCCACACTTTTAGTTGTGCTGTGTGTGTAGTTGTGTATTGGTGAGTACCGACGGATCTGTTTCTCTGCTGACCTACAAACAGCTCGCTTTCTACTTTCATTTTCAACTAAAAACGGCTGTGAACGTAAGTGTCTGTTCAAAGTTCTCGGCCTTCTAAGTGGAGTGTGTATGTGTGTGTGTGTAAGACTAGAGAGAGAGTGAGAGAGAAAACCACAGTCGTTTTGTATAGGGCCTACTGTGTCATCAATGAATCAGCAAAAAGGTCGTATCATGTTTGAATTTTTATATTTTTTAATTTTATGTTTTACACAAGAAGGCGGCGTCTGCAGCAAACAAGTATCAATGGAATCTAAGACCGTGAACAAGGCCACCTTGTTTTCGTACGAAGTCTTCAAATCATAACATCTTGCCTTCTGCTATGCAGTATAGTCTTAATGTAAAGCTATATATTTCTGCACGCGATCCAGTCCAACTGATTGAAAAGCTCTGTGCTACTAGCTACTGCAGAGCGCGTTGCCAAACATTCTAAAAATATATAAGCTATCAATCTCACACTTTGTAATTTCTGGCAGCTGAAGCGAGTCAAGTTAACTTTCGACACAACCATGCAAAATGCTGGTTGTATAGTGGTAGTTGTGCTCTATTTCCCTGACATGAAAAATGCGGTCGCGGTCAAACAACGGTAAACACGCAGCAGTTGAAGTAAAGAATCAATACGTGTGTGACAGAGCAGCGTAACCCTGGCTAAACCAACTTCATCCATTCAGTGGGTGTAGGCCTACTACTAGTATGTACAGCATTGTTTCCATCAAATAGACTGGCTTGAAACTGAGCGAAGCCATGAGGGTTGCTGAGGACACAGAAAGATGGAATGGTGCCCCAAGGATTTTCGAGTTACGGGATAGGATAGGATAGGCCTACTAATAGTACAGCATTGTTTTCACCAAATAGGCTAGTTCCTATATAGCTATTCCTAGGTAAGTCTTTCAGTGTATTACAATCTTGCAAACTGGACAAACTCGAACAGTAAGCATGATTATCGCGTGCAACTTTACTTACTCCTGGCAGTTTGTGCTAATGAAATGAGAAATGTCTGTATTCAGTGTGACAATGCGCTGTTTTGGGGGAATTCAATGGAACGTGTTGATTAATGGATCTCTAATGCCACTGTTCTCAGAAACAGTCACAATGCTATATATTTTTTGAGAAACAGGAATGTGCAAGAATCATTATTTGACACTTTCTCTCACAAATGTGTAGTTCTTAGTCTTGGTCTGTGGGACACTGGCACCAAAGTCCTGTACTTTTGTGGTCTGTCATGTAATGTGCTTCTGAAATTAGGCAATGTTAACTAAATTTATTCCATAGTGTCTTAACGAACATGTCTTACTGGTTTGTTGATTTTTACTGGCTCAGGCAGTCCCTAGTGTTAGGTTTAAGTTCTGTTTGTGTATATGTATTATTGTATTTACTATGTACTGTATTTTATTGTATTAAGACATGTTTGTGTGTGTGTAAAATTTTCTCACATCTGTTGTGTTAGAACTGTTTTAAAAACTTTTGTTTAATTGCACTGCACATGTGTACCTATAAACATTTCTTTTAGTGTTGTGACTGCTTAAATTGATTTTGTTTTTGCATACATGTGTTAGATGTATGTAGTTTAGTATAATATTTTTCTTGCTCCATGTTTTATTGTATTGTACAGTCTCCTATTCTGTGAGTGCTTGTGTGAGTGTACACATGTGAGCACTTTGAGCAGACTTTTTATTTTGGAATTGTGCTATATAAAATAAATAAATAACTACTACTACTACTACTACTACTACTACTACTACTACTACTACTACTACTAATTATTATTATTATTATTATTATTATTATTATTATTATTATTATTATTATTATTTGAATAGCTATGGTAAAGATGCGTTTTCTTCTCAGCTCTCTTTTCTTGTGTATCTTTAAGCCGCCCAATGTGAAAGTCAGGGCCTATGGGGAGGAGAAACATTGAGGTGTGATTGTGGATATGTGTGTGTATTTGTGTGATTGAGAGAGAGAGAGAGAAAGAGAGAGAGAGAGCACTATTGTTCATTGGTCTATGCTGTTGCTGGATCTTTGTTTGAACTCCTTTACTCAAACCTTAATTTTGAATTTGTGCTTGACCAATATTTAGTCAACAGTTATTGTTTTTACAATAGTTACACTACTACTACTACTACTACTACTACTACTACTACTACTACTACTACTACTACTACTACTACTACTACTAATAATAATAATAATAATAATAATAATAATAATAATAATAATAATTATATCTGACTGAACTTTTTTGTTCTTATAATTGTAATTTTGTCAAAACATTTAGGAAAATGATTGAACACTCTTGATTTTACATTTTGGAATACATTTTATTAAGGTTAGTGTAGCGGAGGTACTGTTTGGCACTTACAACCTGAATGTTTTAAAACTGTTGAAGCTACAAGTAAATTATGTGATTCTTGTCACTAAGATGCGCATCTGTATATTTGTACAAAGACTAAGTTAAGATTTCCTTTTTGAAGACTTTTTGTAAAGTTATAAATTTATTTAATTTAGTATTTAGCCAACAACATTTGATTGCCAAAATATTTCAAACTGATTTTTTGTAAAAGGAAGAAACAAAGTTTATTTAGTAATGCATGCTATGTGTTTATTGAAATTTATTTGTTTATTATGGTTCGTTCTTTGTATGTCAGAAATCTGACGGTTTTTGGAGGCTTCATCTTGATGTGATTATTGTGTTACCCACTTCCCTCCTCATTCCCTTCACTCTACCCCCGCATGCCTTTTGCGGACAGGGTGGGGGAAAAGAAGAGTGGAGTGAAAATTAATAAACAATCTTTTTAAAAAAAAAATTATACAATCTTCTGATATATTCAAGCACAATTAAGTATTAATGGCATGCAGTATCATCCCTATATCTTATCGTTTGTTAAATGTACTTGAGGGCTTGTTAATACTGTGTCAGTAATTATATATAATTTACATATTATGTAAAGTTCATTTCTGAATGTAAATGCTGTATCATTCCTTTTTTCTAATCTTTAGTTAATTGAAAGACATGTTTATACTATGTCAATGTTTCTTCTTCTGTTTTTTTTTAAAGGGAGATAATGTTTAATAGCTAAATTAATGCCTAAAAGTACATAAAAAGATATCGTGTCAGAATGGGGTCAGGAAGTTTTTGTTTTGTTACTAATAATATTATAATTTAAATGTAATGTTTTGGCACATAGTCTCATTCACCCACCTATAAACCGAAATGGGTGTTGTTGTGTTTTTTTTTAAATTAAGCAAAACGACAGATGGGGGCATTCCAAAGACAGGGATTGACTTTGCATTGCAGCAATCCACGGAACGATTTAGTATGCGGATAAAATGGCTTATACATTCTATTGAATATTGTATAGGGGTGCAGGTCTACGTAAGTTTTGAACTTGCTTAGCACTGGCAGCTGTTCACTTTCGTCTTTGCCTGGTGATGTGGGGAAACTATTACGTGTCTGTTTTAGTAAACACAACTGATTTCATTTGGCTGCTTTACCGTTGTTTTATCACCATATCTCCATCACTTTCTCTCTCCCTCACTCCCCCCATCTCTCTCTTTAACAATAGGCACCCTCAAAAACAAAACAAAACAAAAACAGCCGCAGGGAATATTTCATGTAGACCTTTGCATTATTCCATTAAACAAATAATGGGAGCAAAAGTTATTTTTAATATTTTATTTAAAACATGTTGAATTACTCTGATAGGTTTAACTTATAATTTACTTATCATTGTACAGCAAAATAGCCATAATTATGTTCTCAAGGCACATGTATATAAAATACAAAGTGCATGAAATTCAAGTAGTGACAGGTCATCATCATAACGCTTTTGTGTGTTGGTAGACCTTCATGTTGTATGTAGCCTACTACAGTTTAATTCTTGTGACCTTGTGCCGCAGCCAGTCCAAACAAGTAAAAACTATTTATATGCCTTAAAGTGCCGCTTATAATAATTTTAAAAAAAATATTGATCTACGTACATTAGCTGATGTAATAGGCAAGAATGCGGTTGTCTTGCATACAACTCTTACGGTCGAACTATTGATTTTGAGCTGTTTGATCTTACTTGCTATTTAAAACTATTAGGTAGGCTAAACTGTCCTCCTCAAATCTTCGTTTTAATTACCAGCTTTTCGTTGGCCCTTATTGGTTTCTTGATTAATTTATTTATTTGATGAACTTACTCAATTTTCTGGTTGATCGATTCCACAGGTGCAACCCATACAGTGTAGGGAATAAGTCCAGACGTCAACGTCCAAAATGTCTGCTGAGGCCCTGACCAAAACTCCCATCATCCTCTCAGACCCTAGCGAATTCAGGCCGGAAGTGAAGGACACCACCAAGTTTCGGGACTTCCGGATCCACAATGTACCGGACCACGTGATTAAAACATACGACCTGATGCATACCAACCAAACTCTGGACTTCGTGAAAGGTCCGTTGCTGCCAGAAGATAACCACAAAATTGTAATGCTTTAATTGTTATGATCGGCTTCTCCGGGCTCTGTCTGTTTGAAGAAATCATAGAAAACACTGATCACTGCCGTCAGCATTTCCCGTCTTTAAAAGTATAGGTAACATTAATCCCTTTATTATGCAGAACTTGTACACTTCTCCTTTTGTAATATAATATTACGTTACAAGTTGACGAGTGGACTGTTCATTTGCATTGCATAAACGCGAAAATTAAGCCTACTTGTTGTACGACCTATGTAGCCTACACCAATGGTCCAAGCTAGATTTGATCACCACGGCCGCTGACACGTCTTGACTGAAAGACAGCCTCTGCTCCTTCGCCTCTAAGTTCCCCCCGACGACCCCACAGGTTGAAAACTGTAGACGATAAACTGTACCTGCTGTTTAATTGTACGCATTCCTTTTGTAAAGTTGTTAAAGAGTATTGAAAGGCAAATGCTCTTTGTAATGCTCATGAAGGTCGCATGGAGCACTGGGGCAAGTTTGACCACGGCAAGCTGACCATCATGGAAGCGCTGGAGAAGCTCAACGACCTTGTGGACGAGAGTGACCCTGACATTGACCTTCCCAACTCTTTCCACGCATTCCAAACTGCTGAAGGCATCCGCAAGAACCATCCTGACAAAGAGTGGCTACAGGTGAGAGAGAGGTTGATGATGATATGATAATGAGGAGAAATACGACGACGACGAAAACGATGACGACGATGACGACGACGATGATGATGATGATGATGATGATGATGATGATGATGATGATGATGATGATGCAAACCATAATTGCTGCTTCGAAATGACAATCACTACAGCGAGGTTGATAATGACAAGTGAAGGTTTGTGTATGTGTGTGTGTGTGTGTGTAGGTGGATGGGTGGGTGCGTGCGTGCGTGTGTATTAAACGGCCTTGACCAGTTTATAACCCAGGTATAATCTTTTCTATAGGTATATTATGGCCTGTTAGACAGTCGTTAATGTTGCTGTATTTCTTACACGTTGTATAATGTTGCTGTGTTGCACACTGCATCACTGAGACTGGACGAGGCTTACGTTGGCCCTTGGGAAGAGGCGTAAGCCCTGGCAAGTCTCAGCTACGCAGTGTCGCTGTACAATGAACACCCCCGTTGGGGTGCCGGGGGTTTCAGTATAAATAGTATCCCCACTTTCTGGAAATTTAGTGCTTTAAATTCCCACTGTCGCTGTCGTTCTCATTCCTGCTCTTTTCTATCAATCTGCTATACTATCGTCTTCTTCGCTAGACCAGTCTCCTACCTTTTTTCTTGAAAACTCTTCCGGGACAAGACTCCTTGTTTGTGTATGAGGTCTGTTGGATCAGCTTGGGAATATTGGACGCTTTCTGCCAGGTGGTCACTAGGGCTTCCTATGATGTTATTATTTAGCAATGTAGGCATTTTATATGTATGTATTTTGTTGATAATTTATAATGATGTTTGTATTCTATTTTGTTTTTGTAAACGGGGGTTCGATAAGTTGGGGTGAAGCCTCAGCCGTCCCCTGCGTGGGATGTTTTATTGTAAAGTGACTGGCTGGTGGAGAGCTTTCGGTTTTACCACTAGGGTTGTTTCAGCAGATCTTTTATGCGGATCGGGGGTTGTCCGGTCCTGATTTGGCTCGGAAGAGTCCGCTGGACCTATAGCAATAATAATGTAATGTAATGTAATGTAATGTACAATGAACATTCCAAAAGAACTGACGATTGGCTTTTCAGTCGTCGTTTCAGTTATCCCAAAAACCTGTAGATATGGTGTCATTTGTGTGTATGTGTGTGTATTTTCCATGTAGGTAACGGGGCTGATTCACGATGTTGGCAAGCTGATGGCGCTGTGGGGAGAACCTCAGTGGTGTGTAGTGGGAGATACCTACCCTGTGGGCTGTGCTCCGGACCCTTCTATCGTCTTTGGGCTGGAGAGCTTCTCCAAGAACCCTGACCTGCAAAACCCCAAGCTCAACACCAGGCTAGGCATCTACCAGGAGAACTGTGGTCTGGACAACGTGAGTATAAGAGAATGTATATCGTGACGAGGCTCTCATTCTTTAAAACCACAATGGCGCTAATGGAGGAAAAAAGAGAACACACTTTTTACGTATTCTTGCTTGCATTCCCATCACAGTAGTTGGTCGTGATAGGCCTATTGGGGGTTTGGGAGGGGAGAGGTAAAGGAGAGAGTGGAATGCTATGATATTTACTGCAGCCAAAAAGAGTACAAAATGTCACACTGCGAACTGGCCAGAACGGAACCAGCATTTTGGCTCCAGTTATTCTGTCCTGTATACACAGATAACCAGTGGGGGCACTGTGCAATATGTTTCAGGTGTATATGTCTTGGGGTCACGACGAGTACCTATACCGTGTGTTGCTGGCAAACACTCACAGCCTGCCCGACGAGGCTCTGTACATGGTGCGCTTTCACTCTTTCTACCCCTGGCACACGGGCGGCGCCTATGGCTACCTGTGCAACAACAAGGACCAGGAAATGCTCAAGTGGGTCAGGGAGTTCAACCAGTTTGACCTCTACACCAAGACTGCCGACACCCCTGATGTGGACGCCCTGCACGAGTATTATGAGGGTTTGCTACGAAAGCTTGTGCCTGGTAAGGTGAAATGGTAGTCGATGATTCGGAAGCTGCACATGTACAATAATAAGAGTGCAACAGTTTGGTAGACGATGATTTTGTTGGTTTATTTTAATTGTGTGTTGTTGCTACCTAAAATCACTTAATTTTTGAAAAGACGTTAAATAAATTGATTGAACTGAACGATGATTTCGGACGTTGTCTATGTGAAAATATCACTTTCCAGGGGGAAACAATCGTGTGATAACCTTTATCAAGTGAGGCTGTCATGTGCCCATCCAATTGTAACATATCAAACAATGACGTTCCAATTGAAATTAAAATGATTTGTTTCCCGTGATGAGATTTGTACTTTAGTGGAAAATGTATTCTGATGAGAATTTCTGTTATAGACAATGCACGAATAAAAGCTACCTCTGAATCTGAACGTCCTGTGAGTTCATTTTTAGGCAGTCTGCCATGTTTATATTAAATCTTGCTGCACAATGTTACTGTTAGACAACTTTTATTGTTTTAGCATTGTACTTTTTCAAATCAGATTTATATCATTTGTGAACATGGCGCAAATAGGGGATTTTTTAATCCAGGTTTGATAAGGTAGTCAAAAGACGTTATGAAGAAAAGTTGTTTCTGTCTGGTTGAAACTGTTTGCTACATAAACTCATTCAGTCTATGCACAGGGGCGTTTGTGCCTTATTTGAAACACTTTCTTTTTATTTGATGTAACTTAGAAGACAGTGTTGAATGGTAATTAATATTTGATATACGACTTTTGTATCTGATATAGCTTTAGAAGACCATGTTTCTTTCTTTACTATTATTTGACTGTCCATTAGCCCTATCTCCAGTGTACTAGTTGCGCACAACAGTTTTATTTGAATAAATATAGTGATGGATCTGTTTTAAATTAAAACGTGATTGTCATGCATATTGTATGCTGTGAAAATTACATGACGATTGTCAACGATGCGTACTGCTGTATAAATGAAGCTACTTTGCAAGTATTTATGCATGCATGTTAATATTAAAGACTATGTAAGCGAATGTATGACCTTTGATAGTAACCATATCCTGCTTCCCTGTGATAGTAACAATTATTCCAAGGGGAACCAATATTAAGTAAACATTTTATTCAGCAGAGTTTCTTATTTTTATGATGTGTATTGGTATAATATTTGACCATAAGCTTTTTAATTTGATCAGAACAATCACTATTTAAATAGGTGTAATATTTCAAAGTGTATTTTTGGA
This sequence comes from Oncomelania hupensis, assembly GCA_036898135.1. NCBI lineage: Eukaryota > Metazoa > Mollusca > Gastropoda > Littorinimorpha > Pomatiopsidae > Oncomelania > Oncomelania hupensis. The sequence continues at coordinate 48,778,327 of CM072512.1, read as the reverse complement.
CTGAGCACTGGGTAATTACATAATTTATTTTACAAAATGTGTACTCGTTATTTTGATTTAGAGGTTGGTGAACGATAGAGCAATGTATTGTAAAATTCTAGGAATCAGTCTCAGTGATGGAGTTATACACTCCTTGATGTAAATGTTGCTAATGATTAATCGCTGATATTTTTTTTAAGTTATTATAAATTTGTGTTCTGTCTTTGCATGCCTGCAGGCTTTGGGTCTAGTCTACTTGTCTTACGTTTCTGGCTTGGTAAAGACTGTTAATCTTAAAGATGCATGTCTAAATAAAAGCGTCAATTCTTAAATGAGTGTTTACATTGAAAAAATGATTTGTTGAATTGGATTCCATGTACATGGGGAAATAATTGGGTCTGTGTAAGCATGATATCTGTCCTGTGTTATATTTTATTATTAATTTTACATCTATGAATTGCCTTAAATTTCACTGCAAGCAGTGTAAAAAAGAATGTGTTGGTTATTTTTCTTACAAGCAACTTGTGTTTACTATATATGTTTAAATACCCCCCCCCCCTCCTCCTTTTTCTCTCTCTCTCTCTCTCTCTCTCTCTCAAATCCAATTGTCTCTCCCTTGCTCTCGATTTCTAGCACACTCATTGATCACATATATACAAATAACCAGACGCATGTTGTAGAAGTTTGTGTGCCCGTCTTTGCTCGCAGTAACCATTATCCTGTTTGTTTAACCTGGAAAAAGAAATGGGCTAAAAGGAGTCCGCTGGACCTAAAGCAACAATCAATCAATCAATCAATCAATGGGCTAAAATACCAAAACCAGGACATAAAACAATAACATGCAGATCTTTTTCCAAATTTAATGAAGATGACTTTCTCTTTGAAATCCGCAACAGCATTCTCTCAAATGTTTATAATGTTTACTGACCCTGATGATGCTTTATCATACTGGTATGGCATATTTATGAATATATACAATAAGCATTTATACCAAAAGAGTTAAGTACTATTCTGAACCGCCATGGCTAGACACAGAACTGCAAAAGAGATTAGAGGTTATTTAAAGAAAATTGGTAAAGAAGATGAATACAAAAAACAAAGAAATGCAATAACTTCACTCAAGAGAGAAAAAAAGAAAACATTAAAAACAGGTCTAAAACGATTTGGAAAGCAATCACTTAACAAACAAATAAAGTATATCAACAGTAATTAAAGATATTTTTCCTGATACTATGAATTTACATTTTGTTAAAACGTCTGATAGAATTATTACTATTGACAAATCGAAAGAAACACAAATTTAGAGAAATTAGCAATCTTTTGTCATTCTAAGAACATTAAAAACAAGCTCGATATTCCTTATTTGTCTACAGAATTTGTATATAAGCCCTAAGAAACCTTAAGCGGACAAATTCAATATGAGTTGATGAATTGATTAGTAAAAATATTAAAATTGTCTGGGATATTTATTACTGACACTTTAACGTATATATACACACTAGTGGTTTTGTACCCTGGCAAGCCAGGGTACACAGGTTCCAATACCCCCTCCCCCCCCCCTGATATCTCCCCATCCAACCCACCCACCCCCTGACGCCTCACCATACCCCCTTGATACCTCCCCGAACCCACTTGATACCTCCCCATACCCCCTTGATACCTTCCGTACCCTTCTTGTAACCTACCTGTACCCTCCTTGATACATCCCCATTGAATTCGCAGGTATGGATGAAAGGAATAGACCATCACCATACCCCCTTATATATACCCGTATCCCCGTTATGCCTACCCATGCCCCTTTAAACCTACCCGTAGCCCCCTTTTACCTACACGTACCACCCCATCCCGATCCTTGGTAATAATAATAATAATAATAATAATATTGAATATAGAATAATACAAATAGAAATCATAAAAAACACCAAGGTTTTAAAAGAAAATTTGATATAAGATATAATAATAATAATAATAACAATAATAATAATAATTTATTATTATTATTATTATTTTATAAATAATAATAATAATAATAAATTAAAGGTAAAAAGCCTAAATTAAAAAGAAAAATATCCATATTGTAGTGTAAAAAAAAAAAATATGGCTTACGTGAGGTTTGAACTTGGGTAGCCCTGCACGGAAGGCGAATGTTTTACTAAGTAAGCTACCAAGGCTTCCTAGAAAGATCATCAAATTTTTGGTCTATATGGGAAAACATGCTGAAACCTCAATTTGATTTTTAATGGAAGCGCGCGGAATGAGGCTATTGCAGTTTGTGGACATTTTGTTTATTTATTTATCTCAGAAACGGTTAAACGTTCGGTAAGGAAATGTCGGCTATAACGATTTCGCTGGTTTTGAGCACACAGCAGGCCGATCCACAGCGCGTCCATACCAGACAAACTTTATAGTAGAGGGGAAGAAGGACTTCCGGCTAAGCAATTTATATATATAGATTATGCATAGACAAAACATATTTTGCTATGATGTTAGGGAAAATAAGTTAGTTATTCCCCTTTTCAAGAATGGTGATAGCACTGACCCCTCGAACTATAGGCATATAATATAACTATGGCTAAATAATGTTAATAAAGGAACATTTTCTGGAACATTATTCGTGGATTTCGCAAAAGCTTTTGATATAACAGACCATAATCTTCTTCTACGTAAACTACAATTAGGCCTTTTTTTTTTAGTTTTGTGCATTCCAGTGTCTGCATCAATTATCTAACGATAGCATTGTGTGCGCGAACACACTTGGCAAACAAAAGCGCCTGTGAACACGCGAGCGCCTATGCCTGTAACGCGTTTCTCTTTGGTTGTCTAGTATTATAGATAACCAAAGGGAGATGAAAATGATGCTTCGCAGGCATATGATAGATAACCAAAGGGAAAACGTCACAGACATCGGCGCTCGCGTGTCCAGATGCAAGCGTCTGTGCTGGCAAACTACTAATGGTTTCCAGAAACTGAGACTTTCTAAGGAATCTCTGACAAGGTTGAAACCCATTTGGAAGGACAAGACCATCAGTCTACATTCCAAGATAAGGCTGCTGCGCTCTCTTGTCATCTTCATCTTCCTATACGCTTGCGAAACATGGACCCTCACAGCAGATCTACAACGAAGAATACAAAGCATGGAGATGAGGTGCTATACCCAGCACATCACCACAACGAAGTCCGACAGACCATCACACACGCCATTGGACAACACGATGAAATGCTCACAGTGGTGAAGAAACGGAAACTTCGATGGTATGGCCACGTCACCAGAGCATCAAGTCTTGCAAAGACTATCCTGCTCCAAGGCGCGGTGCAAGGAGGCAGAAGAAGAGGGAGACAGAAAAAGAGGTGGGAGGACAACATTCGAGAATGGACTGGCTTGACACTGAGCGAAGCCATGAGGATTGCTGAGGACAGAGAAAGAGGGAGTACGCTGGTTAAACGATCATCTGTGGAACCCCAACGACCTTCGAGTTACGGGATTGGATAGGATAGGATTGGATAGACTTTTGGCTCCAACGTAAAACCTAACTTATGCAAATCGAGTGATGTAATCTTAATAAATCTTTATTAAAATTGTTTAAATTTAATTATATTTTTTGTTTACATTTCCTTTAAAATGTGTATGTAATGAGAATGTACAGATACCTTGAGCCTTAGTCAAAACTATTTTGAGTGACGTCATCGTGGTGACGCAATATTGTTCTTCCAATTAAATTACTTATTTTGCGCACTTTTCTCTGTAACTAATGGATGTATTTTCTTTGAAACTTGGTATTTAGTTAGAAAATATAGAACCGTACCAGAGATGACAAAATAATTTTGCATATCGGGTGATGTCATCATGGTGACGTCCTAAATTGTTTGTTTGTTTTTTGTTTGTTTGTTTTCTAATCCTATTTTCTCCAAAACTACTGGGGGGATTTGGTTCAGTTTTGCTATGTACTTAGACTTTACCTGTGCCTCCAAGGTAAAACCAAACTTATGCAAATCGAGTGACGTAATCACCGTGACGTAATATTTTAAATACTTTTAAAATTTACATTTTCTTACTAACTAACTCTCTCACCTCTTCTCCCCACAAACACACCCCACCACCACCCCACCCTTCGCCTTTTCATTCTAAAACTAGCTTCAATATTTTTATATTTGTGCCGTTCATTATTTTTTAGTGTCTGTAATTCCCCCTCTTCCCCTACTTTGGCTAAAATGCCCCTTGCGCTATGAGCCTTGTTTCATGCTTGGAATTATATGTGGTTTTGCTAATAAAAGGACAAAGTTCCAAAGTATATGCACGCTTCCGCTGTGCTCTTAGCTTGCTCATTAATAATAAGCTTCGCCTCAGGATGAAACGTGTCTGTTTCACTTTTGTGACAGGTGTAGACATCGGAAGTGACCACGATCTCGTGATGATGTCTTTCCGGCACCCCTGTTGGGGTAAAACCAAAATATTTTTTGAGTGACGTCATCGTGGTGACGCAATATTGTTCTTCCAATTAAATTACTTATTTTGCGCACTTTTCTCTGAAACTAATGGATGTATTTCTTTGAAACTTGGTATTTAGTTAGAAAATAGAGAACCATACCAGATGACAAAATAATTTTGCATATCGGGTGATGTCATCATGGTGACGTTACATTACATTAAATTACATGATTATTGCTTTAGGTCCAGCGGACTCTTCCGAGCCAAATCAGGACCAGAGAGACGTTATCCTAAAATATTATAAAATGTTTCAAATCTTAAAAAACAAGCCTGTTACGCCTAAATACTCAAACAAACTTTCACATGACACCTCTTTAAAAGTCTTCTTTAAAACTGATGTATTAAAAATGTTCTCTTTCTTCAATCAAATCACTAAATTCAGTCCTATCAATAAAATCCAAACTAAACAAAACATGTCGATAGGATTTATATGCGATTAAACAAACCAACATCATGTAAAAATTGAAACAGATGTTGACCATTACATACTTTAAAAATCTCCTTGAAAGGTATTGAACCAAAATATGTTTCTCTTTCCTCAATCAGATCAGCACACTCAGACATGAAATGGCGAACGGAAAAGGATTGATCACATGCAAAGCACCATGGTGGTTCTTCTCCTTTTAAAAGGAAACTGTGGGTGACATAAGTATGCCCAATATGAAGGCGAGATAAAACTGGTTCTTTGCGAGAAGATGCAAAGTTAGGCAAAGAAGCGGACAAATCGGGAAGAATTTGAAATAATTTGTTGTTGATATGGTTAGACCAGTCAGTCTGCCACAGTCGTTTACAATAAGATCCAGTCATACAACGTAGGTCAGAATAGGGCACAAACTGGAAAATCTCTGGAGGGAAATCGAGATGCAGAGCATCTTTAGCTGCTTCATCCACTGCAATGTTGCCGCGGAAGCCCATGTGACCAGGGACCCACATAAAAACTTTTTTTTTTACCCTCAGAAACAAGTGGTGTATGGAGGTCATGGATCTCTGCCAGAAAAGGTGTGATATCTTTCTCGTGGAAAGAGCCTGGAGTGCTGATTGTTAATTGCATCGTCAAGCTCGACTAATGAGAACGAAATGTTGTAGTCTTCAGAATTATCAGAGGTAAAATTTAACCGTTGTTTTTCTTTATGTGTTTTTATTGTTTGAAAAGAGACGGAATAATTTTCAGAAGAAGAATTTGCAGCAAAAGAAGATGCCAAAAGATCAGCTACTAGTTTTTTTTTAATCTCCGATTACGTCCCCCTGCACAGTAAGGCATGGGCTGACCTGTTTGTTACTTTTATTTTTGAGTTTGCGGACCACTTTCCAAACCTTCGACAGTTTCGCTTTCGAATTAAGCGTGGAGCAGAAACCTCTCCACGATTCTCTTCTCTTAAGTTTGAAGAGCTGTCGGCATTGCGCTCGCAAACGTTGGTGGTTCTGTTTATTTTCAGAGCTTGGGTGCATATACATCATTCTTAAAGCTTTTTTACGGGCTTGCTGAAGTTTTTTACATTCATCATCAAACCAGGGTTTTTTAATTGTATACGGTTTTGATGAAGTTTGCGGGATGGACTCCTTGGCACAGTTTATAACTATGTCAGTGTAGAGCTGTATTGGATCTATGGCATTTGAAAAATCCCGTTTCTTAACACGTAACTGAACCTCAGACAGGTTAGAAAACAGACTCCAGTTAGCTTGTTTCAGTTTCCACCTGCCATGAGTTTGCTCAAGGTTGTCTGAATCATGTTTTAATAAAACCGGAAAATGGTCGCTGCCATGGAGATCTTCTAAAACTGTCCATTTAAAATCCAAAAGTAAGGAGGGATCACAGATCGATATATCAATGTGGGACAAAGAAGCGGTTCTTGAACAGGTAAAGGTTGGAGCACCCTCGTTCAAAGTTACTAGGTTCAAGGAGTCTAAAATGTCTTCAATTATTTTCCCCTGAGAATCGGTACGATCGCTACCCCACAGGGGAGAGCGTCCATTAAAATCTCCCAACAACAAAAAAGGGGTAGGTAACTGTTGGATCACATTCTCAAGTTCACTTTTATTTACATTTATTGATGGGGTCAAATATATAGAATAAACTGTGAGGGATTTAAAAAGAGATATGACTACTCTGGCTGCAACTGCTGGTAAACTTGAATTAAGTGAAATTGTGTTAAATGGGACGTTTCTATGAATAAAGAGTAAAACGCCTCTAGAAGATGTACAATCTAGAGACGAATAACCAGTAATATCTATAAGATGTTTCTCTGACAGGAGAGTTTCCTGAATGGCTAACACCACAGGTTGATGCTCCGTCAGCAGACAGCAGAGCTCCTCATAATTTGCCCTTATCCCTCGGATATTCCATTGTAAAATGGCCATAAAAATGAAGTAAAAGAATGCTAAAATTTTCATCTCTGAGAGCACAATTACGACTCTTTAGCTTTCGGACCCTCGTCCATCTCTTCATGGTCCATCAAACCCCCCGAAACGGTTCTCCGTCTCGAGAGGTTGATGGTGCTTGGAAGAAAGGGGTCCGGGCCTTTGATTTTTCGCCAAAGCCCCGGAACCGAACTGCCAGCCGACTTCCTCCCCTTCTCCCCAGCGCCGAATTGTATATCTTCCTTCTCTCTTTCACCCCTTCCCACCTTTCCCTCTCCTACTCTAACGCTCCTCTGCTGAGCTACTAGAATTTTAGCCGCCTCAGCAACTACTCGGTCGCTAAAACCTGTCGTTGCTGGTGCGGCGACCTGAGGCATAGCCTCCTTTGCAGCAGGTATGACGGCTTTATAGACACGGCCGTCTGCATGTTGTGGGTGACGGTTGGGGACGTGCCCGTCGGCACGTTCTCCAGTGTAATCGGTGGGGCTGGAGAACCCCCCTTTTAAGCAAACAACCTTAGCATTTTTTCTAGAGCTTCCATCCGTCTGCACAATGTTTCCAAGATCTGCGTCATTTTATTCATCAGGCCCGGACTAGGGGGGGGGGGGGTAACAGGGGTTACGTAACCCCCCCCCCCCCCCTGGCCTGACTATGTACCTTTTTCTTTTTTTTTCTTTTTTTTTTTTTACAATCATAAGTAAATCCGGGGAGAAATTTCAACCCTCTCCCCTAGGCACTATAAAAAAATAAATCCTCTTCCACTCTACTCAATTTCAACCACTGATTCTTTTATCACAAGTAACTACATTCTGTTACCTGAGACACTGTGCTTCCCATAGCTTGAGTCTCTGCATTGTAAAAGCACGCGGCTTGCCTGCAGTGAAGAACATGATGGGAGCACTGAGGGAACTGTCACTGTTTTTCTCAAACTCTCCAAAGAGACAAAGAAAACTTGAAGATACCATCGAATCATCTCAGCCTGACACGACAAAAACAAAGCTTGTTGATCTGTGCAGAACAAGATGGGTAGAAAAACATGAAGCACTGGAGGTTTATACATCAGATTCTCTCTTTCTGGTTGTTCACGAATGTTTGGGACAAATGTGTGAAGACAGTGACAATTGGGACAGTGAGACACTGACCAAGGCAACTGGCTTTCTCCACACCTTGAGCAGCAGTGCTTTCCTCGTTGCATTCGTTGTCGTCCGCAATTGTTTGCGTTTCTTAAAACCCTTGACAGTGAAGCTGCAGAAAAGGACAAAAGATGTTGATGCCTACAGGGAAATCAAAGCGGTCAGTAACTGCATGTCTTCTATTAGAAGAGATGTCGACACAGCGTTCGTTGCCTGGTTCGGTGAAGTCAGCAAAATGGCGAATGCTTTGACAACTGATGTTATTGTTCCTCGTCAAGCATCCCGACAGACTCTCCGTGACAACCAACCTGCGGCCACTCCAGAAGAATATTTCAAGATTAGCATTGCCATTCCTTTCTTGGAACACCTGTCAATCGAATTGGACTCGAGGTTCAAAAATGCTGACCTAGCAGTTGATGGTCTCTGTCTGGTGCCAAGCACTTTAATAGACAACCAGGATGGTTTCATGCAGGTTCCAGAAGGGGTGAAGACACTGGCAATGTTGTGGGAGTCTGATCTACCAGACAACGCTACCCTTGATGCAGAATACCAAAGGTGGGTTTGCAAATGGCGAAGTGCTGCTGAGAATGCGACAGCTATCATCCCATCCACGGCATCAGAAGCACTGAAACATTGTGACAGGGATTTTTATCCCAACCTGTTCATCATGCTAAAGAACCTTTGCACCCTGCCTGTCACTACTGCCGAGTGTGAGCGTTCAAACAGTCAGTTGCGCAACCTGAAAAACTACCTGCGCTCTACAATGGGGCAACAGAGACTAAATGGACTTGCTTTACTGAAAGTGCACTGGGATGTTGATATTGACTTCAAAGAGGCAGTGAACTGTTTTGCCAGAAGATACAATTCACAAATGGTACTAATGCCGAGGAACCTAGTGCAGCAAGACTGAAAGTGAAAGCAGGGCGGTGATGTTCATAAATCACAAGGTAAAGCTTTATACTGTTAACGATCAACAAAATGTAGTGAACAATAATAGTATACAAAACATCTCTGCTGATAAATAAATGTTCGTGTGTGTTTTTTTTGTTGTTGTTTTTTTAAGGGACGGGCAGATGATTATTTTTGTACCCCAGAGTTTGTCAGTTCAATTTGTTTAAAAAGCTCAAAGTCCCAGACCATCATAAATGGCTTTTTCAAGGTTCAGATTGCACCAGATTGCACCATTTTGCATCCTTGAAAAAAAAAATTCCGGGGGAGCATGCCCCCGGACCCCCCTAGAAGGCTCGGCGCTTCGCGCCTTCGCTGAATCTGTAACCCCCCCCCCCCCCTCAACTTTTCCCAGGTCCGGCCCTGTTCATGGCAGTGTCCATTGACGGGTGTGCGCTAGGTTCCACATGAGATGTGGAACCCGCCACAGACGCAAAGGACCTCTCTTTAAGAACCGGCCTACTTTCAAGTACTTTTTTTCTTGCGTCTCCGAAGGAGCAACTCTCAGTGGCCAGCACCTTTTGGATTTCCAGCTCCAACTGCCACTGAGGACAATCTTTGGAGCTGGAAGAATGATTCCCGGCGCAATTCACGCAGCAAATCTGATTTTTGCATTCATTTTCATGTTTGTCTTTTGCACAATCTCGACATATTTCTTTGCTTTTACAGGTTTTGCTACCGTGACCAAACCTTTGGCAACGGTAGCATCGCAACGGTGACGGTACGAACGGTGTCACCTTCACCCTAAGGTACCCCACCTTGAGTGACTCCGGCAACTTGGCCATAGCGAAGGTCACAAAAAGTGTGTTGGTGGGGATACGTTGGGGTCCTTTGGTGACAAAGACCCGCTGTACTGCTGTGACCCCCAATTGTTTTTGTTGTTGTTGTTGTTGTTTTCTAATTTGTTTAAAAAAATTTCTAGTTTTTTTGCATAATTGTGTCCGGGGACGTTAATCTATTTACTGAACTATTTACTGAACTGGAAATTTAGTGCTTTAAATTCCCACTGTCGCTGTCTTTCTCATATGTTCTTTCTCACTCCTGCTCTGTTCTATCAATCTGCTATACTATCTTCTTCTTCGCTAGACCAGTCATCTATTTTTTTATCTAATTTTTTTTTTGAAAACTCTTCCGGGACAAGACTCCTTATTTGTGTGTGAGGTCTGTTGGATCAGCTTGGGAATATTGGACGCTTTCTGCCAGGTGGTCACTAGGGCTTCCTATGATGTTATTATTTATCAATGTAGGCATTTTATATGTATATGTTTTGTTGATAATTTATAATGATGTTTGTAATCTATTTTGTTTTTGTGTTCGATAAATTAGAGTATAGCCTCAGCGTCCCCTGCGTGGGTTGTCTTTATTGTAAAGTGACTGGCTGGTGGAGAGCATTCAGTTTTACCACTAGGGATGTTTCAGCAGATCTTTTATGCGGATCTGGGGTTGTCCGGTCCTGATTTGGCTCGGAAGAGTCCGCTGAACCTAAAGCAATAATCATGTAATGTAATGTAATGTCTTTCCGGCTTCACTTGAAGAGAGTAAACCCAGCAAAGTGTACTAGACTGAAGTTCGACTAGGACAAATTGCAAGACCCGGAGGTGGCAGAAATATTTCAGGCCACAATTGGAGGGAAATTTGCACCACTGCTCATTTTGGGAGCTGGTGAAGTAGATGTCAACACCATGACCACCTCCTTCAACTTAGCTGTGACAGATGCCGCCACGGAGATCCTTGGAAAGCACCGGCCAAAGAAGAAGCTGTGGATCACACCTGAACTTTTGGACCTATGTGATAAACGAAGAGAGATGAAAAAGAAAAAGAACCCCTAACAGGGAGCTGATGCCTACCGAAAAATCAACAATGACATCCGAAAAGGCATGCGCACAGCAAAGGAGAACTGGATAGAAGATCAGCGCCAGGAAATAGGGAACAGTCTGAACAAGAACAACTTACAGCAAGAAGGCTTACCAGACTGTGAAGCGGCTGACAAGTGTTAAACAGCTCAAGGTCTCCGCGATCTAAAGCAAGTCTTTCATATGCCTTACAGAAGAACAAGAAGTCTTGGACAGATGGACAGAGTACTGCTCTGACCTTTACAACCACACACCAAAGGGAGACACATCAGTTCTAGCATGTCCAAAGAACAGAGAAGAAGAAGAAATCCTCCCAATTCTCAGAGAAGACTTTGAGGCAGCAGTGCAATCGCTGAAGAAGGGGAAATCAGCGGGAATGGACAATATACCCGCGGAACTGCTTCAAGCAGGAGGAGAAGCGATGATTGACGCACTCACCATTATCTGTAACAAGATCTGGGGAGTGGTCTACACCATGGACCCAATCGCTTGTCATCACTCTTCCCAAAAACGGTAACCTTCAGGAATGTGAAAATTACCGCACCATCAGCCTCCTCAGCCATCCCTGCAAGGTCCTCCTGAAAATAATACTCAACAGGTTGAAACCCCAAGCTGAACAAATCATAAGAAGAGCTAGCAGGATTCAGGGCAGGGCGAAGTACCACTGAACAGATTTTCAACCTCAGAATAATCTGCGAGAAATACCTATAGCACCAACAACATCTATATCATGTGTTCGTAGACTTCAAAAAGGCGTTTGACCGAGTCTGGCATGCAGCTCTGTGGGCAACCATGAGAGTGTACAACATCAGCCCTAAAATTATTGAAGTCATCAAAAGCCTGTATGACAAGACTACCAGTGCAGTCCTTCACAACAGCGCCATCGGAAACTGGTTCAGAACAACAATCGGTGTGCGTCAGGGATGCCTACTTTCTCCAACACTCTTCAACATCTTCCTAGAGCGCATCATGTCAGATGCCCTTGCAGATCACGAAAGCACAGTCAGCATAGGGGGAAGAGCAATCTCCAGCCTTCGTTTTGCGGACGACATTGATGGATTGGCTGGAGAGGAACAAGAACTTGAACAGCTGGTACAGAGGCTTGACACCACCTCCATGGAATGGAGATAAGTGCAGAGAATACCAAAATGATGACTAACAACACCACTGGCATCAACACGGACATCAAAGTCCAAGGCCAATCCCTCAACACAGTGCATAGCTTCAAAATATTTAGGAGTCATTGTATCAGACAATGGGTCCCTACAGGAAGTCCTCTCCAGGATCGCACAAACAACTGCTGCCCTGGCGAGAGGTTGAAGCCAATTTGGAAAGACAGGATCATCAGTCTACATTCCAAAGTAAGGCTGCTGCGCTCCCTTGTCATCTCCATCTTCCTATATGCTTGCGAAACATGGACCCTCACAGCAGATCTCCAACGAAGAATACAAAGCATGGAGATGAGGTGCTACAGAAGACTTTTGGGCATTTCCTATACCCAGCACATCACCAACGACGAAGTCCGACAGACCATCACACAAGCCATTGGACAACACGATGACCTGCTCACAGTGGTGAAGAAACGGAAACTCCGATGGTATGGCCACGTCACCAGATCATCAGGTCTTGCAAAGACCATCCTGCAAGGCACAGTGCAAGGAGGTAGAAGAAGAGGGAGACAGAAAAAGAGGTGGGAGGACAACATTCGACAATGGACTGGTTTGACACTGAGCGAAACAATCAGGGTGGCTGAGGACAGGGAAAGATGGAGTACGCTGGTTAAACGAAAATCTGTGGTGCCCCTACGACCTCCGAGTTACGGGATAGGATAGGATAGGATAGGATAGGATAGGATAGGATAGTGGACAACAAAGGCCATACCCCTAGTCAGAATATCTGCCATAACCCCATGACTGCTGCCTTTTTAAATTGAAAGCAACCAGAGGACTACTCGCAAAGTCAATGATGGCTAGCATTTTACTATGGGAACAAGTGCTAGACTCTAACGGGTGCAGAGTTCCCTCCTTTGTATTTCAGCATAACTTGATGTGTTGACTAAATTTAAAAAATGTGATGATGTTGACTATGATGATGACGATTTTTTATTATTAATGTTCTGATATTGATTTTTTCACACCTAGGCACTGGTTATTATTATTATTATTATTATTATTATTATTATTATTATTATTATTATTATTATTATTATAATTATTATTATTATTATTATTATTATTATTATTATTATTATTATTATTATTATTATTATTATTATTATTATTATTAGTATTAGTATTATTATTAATGTTCTTATAAATGAGCTTTTCCAGTTCTAGGTACTGGGTGGTACAGAATTTAACTCAAGCCAGCTTGCATTCTTAGGCACATCGTCTAGTGCCTCAGGCGCACACCCACCTAGGACATGAGCTTCAGTATAGTTAAAATCCAGGAATAGTATCTTCAAAATTTTCCTCCTCCTTCTTCTCCTTCCACTTCGTCTTCCTTTTTGTCCTTCCTGTTCTATTTTGTCTTAAATTCTTTCTCTCTCTCGCTCTCGCTCTCTCTCTCTCTCTCTCTCTCTCTTTGTGTGTGGGTGTGCGTGTGTGTGTGTGTGTGTGTGAGAGAGAGAGAGAGAGAGAGAGAGAGAGAGAGACAGCATGCGATGGAACTGTGCACTTAGAGTCCAGCACTTTTTAAAAAAAATTAATGGAAACAACATTTTTTTTTAATTAATTAATTTATTTTTTGCACCCGGTGCACCTCGCTCTCATCCGCCCCCGTATTGTAGCCTATAACTACTCTACCAAAGACTATCGGTTTCTTTGACTCTACTACGATCTGATGGGCCTACTATACTGATTAAACAACCATTTCTAGAAATCGTAGGCAATACAGATCTGTGCTATTTGACAAGGATGTATAGGTTAGGCCACATGAACCAAGTAGAATGGATCCTCGATTTCGCAGAGCTTAGCGGTAGCAGTAGTATGTATCTATAAATATACATAGAACCCCCTAGGGCCTACTACCTCTTCGCTGTTGAGGATCCATTGTACGTACTGGGTTAATGCCCTTGTGGTTAAGCTCATGAAGAAGGTACACTGGTATAAAATGTCGAGGTAAAATGTCTAGATAAAATTTAACACACTTCCAGCGCCTGTAAAAATCAGTTAGAAAATGAGATAAGGTCGAAAATGGTAAGTAGGGGCAGACAAGCACAATTAGCTCACCCCAACTTATTATTTTTTTTTTTTAAATAAGAAGTAAAAATTAAGTTTCTAGAGGCTAACTTGGACAGGAAGGAACGAGAAGAAAGGAGCAAATGGGGGAAAATTGCATAACAAACGTTTAATTCTTTTATACATAACATTAATACAATAAGTAACTGAATAAGGGAATAATTATAATAAGGCAAAAAAAATATGTCTGTGTACGGTAACATAGGGATAAGAAATAAGACCTGTAGGTCGGCTTCTCTTTTTGTAAATTTAAACTTTTCCACCTTGGGTGTGACTTTTTTTTTTCTTCTTTTGGTGGGGGGTTGGGGGAAATCGATGGAAGGGGGAGGGGGGAAGGGGGGAGGGGGCTTTAAAAAAAAATCCAGACGATCCCAAAAAAAAAAAAAAGTTAAGGGTTGGGCCAAAAAATTAGGGTCGGTCGGGATATCATAAGCAGACTTTTCTCTCTTTTTTTCCCTCAAATCATAATTAATAATTTAAAGAAATAAAAATATATAAATAAATAAATACATGAAAATAAAAACAAATAAAAAAAGAAGGGAGAAGAAATAAACCTATGCAGAATTAGTTTTTATTTAACCCATCATCGTTTGTTACAACACGGAATATAGTCTGTGGTTACAATAACTCAGATGGAAGCGATTTTTGCACTATCTCAAAATACTCCTAATATTACCGCCAGACTTTTGGCTTTTCCCTGTTGTTTTCCTTGTTGATAAAAAGTGGGACAGTATGAGCGAAGGGAACTAACTCTTGTAAAAACAATGCCGGAAGTCGCAGAGGTGGTCGGCTGAGGTGAACGGAGAGACTCTGACATTGGGGTATCCCCAGGATACTTTTCTGTCGTGATGGATGGCATGTATGCCAGGTAAGCGCTCGATTTAGCAGCATTGTCATAATTATAAATTCAAGGTCACGCGTATGAGCTGTCATTGGAGTGAAATAATTTATTTGCACTAAAATCTGTTGTCCTGGATGGCAAGCGATCAGGCGTTCCGCTAAGCCTTTGCGTAGACATGGTACAGCACACAGGGTTTCGTGATCTTTAAGTTCGTGTTGTGCACAACAGGTTTGTAAACAGACTCAGCTGTAGCATAATAAAAGTAAGGGAAAAAAAGTCAGCGGTCTGCTTCGCATACCGGTACACTTTACCGTTCCAATGGTAGAGCAGAATAGGCCTACACATCTGCAGGAACATGGAAAATTAGGTTATCAGGAACAGTGACATCAGTGCCTAAGTTAGGCTGTAAGAATTTCAGTATTGTTCATAAAGTGCATGATTATTGGAGACGCTTGTGAGGTTGAATTGGGACATAATGCTAAATACAGGAAGCCTTTTAAAAAAACAAAACCTTTTGTTATCAAGAACTGCTTTTTTTGCTTATAAATATATACCGTTATACGTTTAAAAGTCTTTGTTTACTATATTTTATTTAAAATTTCATTTCAGATAATTATTCAATGTAGAGGGTTGACACCACAAGCAACACTGGCTGAAAACAAGACTGAGGATAGTGTAGTTGTAGATCAGGAGAGGGAGGACGGAGACGACGGAGGAGGTGAAGGCATTGACTGCGGCGTCAGGATGGCGACACAGAGCCAGGCTGCAGATGAACTGGCCAGCTACCTGCAAGGGGTAGTAGACAACGGCCAGGGTCAGTCGCTGCTGGTGCCAGAAGGAGCTTTCAAAGGCTGGCTGCCGAGAGCTTTGTACTCCTACACACTGGAAACACTCCATCTCCCCTTCCTACGCCTACTCAGCTTCCCAGTTGGTGGCACTAGTTTAGGTGAGTGGCAGCTTTTTCAGTTTCATTTGTTTGAAAATGTGTATGCTCTGTTAAATATGTACCATTTACTATATAATGAAGGTTGTATTTATAAGTAATGTAACATTGATCATGGGATGATAAAGGGTTGGTATAATTTTAGTTCACTGCAATATAGTTGTTTTTTTCCAAGAAAGTTTGTTATAGGATTTTTAGCATCATACATAAATAAAGTAATCCCCTCAAATCATTTTGGTGTACATGCAATAATTGCACACTATGGAAACAGTTCCATAAAAATATAAGTTGATGGATACATTCCAATTTCCATCGTAATACCAAAGAGCTTATTACGGAAAGAGGGGGAACTTCCATTATGTCATATATACAAAAATGCGAGACACTCTCACGGATTATTTCCCTTTGCTCGGGCTGGCTATATTTTATCATCTGCTATATGAATGACCTGTGCGTGGTAACTTATTGAGCCTATGCCATTGCAAAAGAACATTTTTATGGCAACGTTTGCAAAAACCAAACTTTTAACCATCATTATTATTAACATTCCGCTACTGCTGTCTTTTTTTTAAATGTTTACTTATTGACATTTATTAGGTGCTTTTATGCTGCTTATGTGTGTATGTCATAGGTTCGTTTTCTGCCCTGGAATTTATTAGTTTTTAATCAACGACAGATATTTTAAAATTAAAATATGCATGACAGACTGTTTCATTTATCCGAAACTGTAAATCCGTAATCGTGAGAGAGAGAGAGAGAGAGAGAGAGAGAGAGAGAGAGAGAGGGGTTGGGGGAAGAGAGAGCTCTGTCATTCAATCAATTAATCACAATAAAGCACAATATGTAACAAAATGTTTCACTAATACTAATAGTGTGAATTTAATTTATATCAGGTGTCTCCCTACCCCCCAACCCTCTCACCTCCAGCACCACTGGCTTAATAACATCAGTCACTTCATGGAAAAAAATTAATTAATCAGACAGAACAATCAGAACCTAGACTACAACATTCCACGCAATATAGATCTAATGGCGTAGTAATGCGCAGAAATTCACAGATCAGAACAAGGACTGAGTTTCTACATTACATTTTTTTTTCCGTTTACACTCAAACGAAAAGGGATTACAACAGATCAAGGACCATTTTTGTGCCTAGGTAAGGGGTTATCTTGCACAGTATTTGATCACGAGGAGAAAACAGACTTAGTCTAATTTAACTTGTTAACATAAGCAGTTTGACGAAGCCAAACTGCCAATCTGACATCTACTTTTGAAATATAAGCACAAATATAGTCAAACAACCTAGCAATAACGTAAACAGTGAGCGACCTGTTGAACGTAAACTGTCAGCAAGCAAACTGTTTTGTATTTAGCACATAGGTATAACATGAATCATTCAAGCCGCTCTCCGATTGTTTTAACACTAACAACACTGCAGCGGTCTTAGTTTAGGCCTACATAAACACAAAAAAATGAAGTTTTTCAATTGCAATTTACCTTTCTTTGTCTCTTGGAAATTTGAAAAAGGACTTGCCAACACAACTTTTCTTGTATCTGGCATTATGGCAATTGATGGCTGTGCAAAAGTCACCGCCCTGTTTCACTCGGTCGCCTTTTGACTTTCTGCCGCGAGCCATTTTCAGCATGTCGACAAAAGAGCATAACTTGTATCTTTCGTCTCGCGGTTTTGTACCAAGTTCCCCCTCTTTCTATCATTAAGCTCTTTGGTAATACTAATAGATTGGTGGTGGATTCTGCAGTTTGGTGGGGGAACACGCAGCAAAAAATTATTGAAAATAAAATAATTGTGTTTTGATAGGCAACCTGACGTCACTGAAGACTTTCCACGCAGTGGGGAACTACCTGGAGCGTCTTCCAACAGCCTTTGTCACCTGCAACAATATCATCAGCCTTGACCTGTCTTTCAACCATTTCCGTGAGGTGCCCAATCCCATCTTTAGCCTGACCAGGCTGGAGGAGCTCAACCTTGCTCACAATGAAGTGGAGGAGCTGTCACACAACATTGGGCTACTGGTCAACCTGAAGGTGCTCAACCTGGCTGGCAACACTCTGAGCTCTGTGCCCCTGGACATTGCCAAGTGTCGCAGACTTCAGAAACTGAACCTATCAGGCAGGTTCTATCCTAGAGGAGAGCTGAAGGAGTTTCCAGATGGTATCTGCTACTTGTTTGAGCTGATGGAGCTGGACCTGAGCTGGCAGCAGATTGTAACCATCCCTGATGAGTTTGGCAATCTCAAACGCCTACTGATTCTGAACCTGAAAGGCAACCACCTACAGAATGTTTCCCCACAGCTGGCCAAATGCTCACGGTTGCAGAACATCAACCTGGCTGGAGCTCTGCGCCTGCGGTCAGAAATTCCTGAAGCCTTGTTCAGCTTAGAAGACTTGCAGACCTTGAACCTGAATGACAACTTTTTCACTGAGATTCCAGACAAGGTCTTCGGTGTTCGTCGCTTGAGCACACTTATCATGCAGCGAAACGCTCTGCTACGTCTACCCGACAACCTTTTCCAGGTAACATTTTATTTGTTTTTAAATGCATTACTATAATTATTTGTTGTAGTTTGTTTGTTTGCTTTTTTTTTTTTTTTTTTTTGGGGGGGGGGGGGAGGGGAGGGGAAGGAAGAGGGGGAAATGGGGGATAGGAAGAGGGTGGGTGGGGGCATGAAATCATTAATTACTGTACACTATGAACTTTTAAAACCCCCAACCCCACTCCTCTCCTCAACCATATGCCCCACGCCAAATGACACTTTAAGTTCTAACAGACTTTAAAAAAGAAAAAGGAATTCAAATATGGACAGTTTGTGTACAGTGACCCAGTTTGGATTGAAAATGATTTATGAAAGAGCAAGCATATTTAGACAGTGTTTTGGGTTTCAGCTGAGGCACCTGGAGGTGCTGGATCTGAGTGAGAACTACCTGGAACAACTGCCTGCTGCCATCGGCAACGTCAAGCGCCTGACCTACCTGGGCCTGGAGCATAATCGGCTGACACAGCTGCCTGAGGAACTCTGCAAGGTTACCTCCCTTGAGTCGCTGGCTCTGGGCTCGAACTGCCTGAGCAGTCTTCCTGAAAACATCTACACGCTGAGCAACCTGAGGGAGCTGATGCTGGAGAACAACAAACTGACAGAGCTGCCACTGTTGTTGGATCGCTTGGAGGGTTTGCTGGGCACACAGCAGCTCTGGCTCTTTGGAAACTCTCTTCGCACTCCACCTCAAGAGATTTGTGACCAGGGAGTGGGCCCGTTGTTTCATTTCCTGAAGGAGTTGAGAGTGAGCGAGGCGCGGCATCGGCGTAAGATGATCCTGATCGGCGCAGTGAAGGCGGGCAAAACCAGCCTGCGAAATGCGATGATGTTGGGACGCTCACAGCTGACTGAGGACCATGAGCGCACGTGGGTGCTTGAGCGCCATCTGTGGGAGCCTGAGTCGCGGCTGAGAGTGCAAGTGCTGGACTTTGGAGGTCACCAAATCTACCAGGCTGCCCACCACATGTTCCTCACACCGGAGGCTCTGCACTTGTTGGTGTTTGACATCAGTCGTTACTCGCCTGACCTGTATCATGACCTTATCAGCAACTGGCTGGATGCCATCATGGACCGGGCGCCAGGGGCGGCCATATTGCTGGTGGGTACGCACGCTGATCTGTGCACAGTGGACGAGATAGCGGAACGCTGCGAAGATGCGGTGAGGCGCATGCAGAAAGAGGAGACAGCCAAGAGGAGAGAGTTGGAGGAAGAGATCAAACGCACTAGGATTATGATGGAACAGCCAGAGATGGCGGAAAGTGGAGGCGCTACCGGGCGATTCAAAGATATCAACTATGACCGCTTGCAAGAGAGGCTGAGCTACTTAGAAAAGATGCTGAACACCCGATCCAAGATCCCCGAAAAAGTGTTGGTGGTGAGTTGCGCTGAAGGCTTGACAGGGATAAATAATTTGAAGGCCACTGTCCTGGAGTCCTTAAAAAGCGTTGAAGATCGCAAGCTGCCACATTCTTGGTACAGGTTCCTATTGGAACTGCAGAGCAGGACGGAACGCATTTTGACCATACAGCAGTCGCTGGACATCTTTGTGAGCATTATGGAGTCCTCCAATCAGTCGCTGATGGCCATGGGAGGCTCAGCTGACCGCAGTCACAATATGGTTCTCAAGTATCTTCACGCCACAGGCGAGATTGTTTGGTTCCATGAAAACGAGCGCCTCAACAACATCGTTTTCCACCGCCCTGAAACCCTGATAGAGATGTTGAGGGTGGTGTTTAGACACGACTTTGAGAAAGTGGTCAACTATGATGCCGAGTTAGGGCATATAGCTGGGCTGAAGGCGCCGCGCTTTGAGGTGCTGAAGACGTACTTTATCCACAAGGGCACCATGACCTATGAACTGTTGCACTTTGCGCTGCTGCACTTCCAGCTGGCGCCCGACACGCTGGACACGTTCATCTCTCTGATGCTCAAGTTTGACCTGTGTTACGAAATGAAGGAGGACAAAGACCCCACGCTGGTGGGCTCTGCTCGCATCCTACAGTTCCCCTGGTTCTTTCCTAGAGAGAGCCCTTCTATCCTGGCCACCTCCTGGCCCCAAAAGTTGCCCCCTGACACCTTTGAACTTTGCTTTGAGACGCAGTTCCCGCGCAAAGGGCCACCATACTTCTTTGAAAAGCTATCAGTGCGTCTGCAGCAGCACGTGACAAATCGCACAAACTGGAAACATGGAGTGTTGGCACAGCTGAACAGGTCGATCCTGCTGGTGGTCCGAGAGAGACATGAAATGGAGGACAACACCATCATCAGAACAGCTGCCAGGGGAAGCACAGATTTGCAGGTAACCTGCATTGCTTAATATTAATAATAATAAATAATATATTACACCAATTCTCGTGGAAATATCATGTGCAAGCTTGTTTGAAACAAGAACCCCAGTAATTTGGCCAGTACGCAGTTTGCCCCTTCCCATCTGTTCCCCACCCCACCCCCACAAGAAAAAAACAACACTTTGTTGGGATTGTTTTACAGCTTGCAATGCTTTAAGTTGAAATGTTTTGGCCTATAGTTCTGTCTTTTGTTGTGCATGTGCAGGAGCTATGGTGGCTGCTGAAGCAGACGCGACGCGAGATGTTGCAGTTGTTGCAGGACTGGCCCTTCATTCAGCCCACCTTCTCCCTCCTCTGCACCCACTGCCTCTTGCGGCGCTATGACGACCCTTACCATTACCCTGGGGAGGTGATGGACATGCCCATGCCTCGGCAGACCTACGTGGCACGCTGGTGTCGCAATCACCCTGACGAAGACGTGCCTGTCTGCTTTGTCTACCCACTCGACATAGGTGAGGTCTTGCTGCGTGGGCTTTGTTATAAGCTGTTGGTATTTTAACAGCTTTATGTAAAAAAATTTTAAAAAGGGAAAACCTTGAAGACATGCCTCTTTAAATGTCATCGATAGGCAGTACCTGCCACATGAAACTCTTCTACAGGTATATAGTGTGTATATTCACTCAGCATCTGAGGTCCATTTTCCAGTTTTATTTTTTTTAAAAGGGGGTGGGTGGAAGGGGGGGTACTTTACTCAAGCCCAACATTTTTCACACAAAATAATAACGCAGCCAATTAATTTCTGTTTCTTGGCTACGAATTGTTCTGTTCATCCTAATTGTAGTAACTTTAATAATTCATTTGTAAATTTTATTATCGCCATATTTCTCAAGAGCAAAGCACTTTGGTATTGTTTCAGACCTGATAGTTCTCAGTGAAATCGCGGAAATCCGCGAAAACGAAAACGGAAAGAAAAAAAAAAGAAATGCGAAACAATCCGCGGACACTTAAATTTTTTTATTTTGTTGTTGTTGTTGTTTTGTATCGGAAGATGAAAGTTGCTTTACTTGCTTCCGGTTTTGCGGCGCCATACTTTGTTTTGGAATAGTGGTGCAGCGTTGACTGTTTCTGTGTATATATTTTCGCCGTTCAAGTTGTGGATTTGTGGACGTCATCAGACTCATTGGACTTCAAAATGTCTGTCACAAGGCGTGACATAGTCGCACGTTCCGCAGAAACCTCTCTTAGATCACTATCAGGTCTGATTGTTTGTACTGTCTGCTTTGTTTTTAGCCTTGTCTTACTTTCAACTGAGATTTGTTTGTGGTCTGCTGTGCAGATTATCAAGATGACATCCAGAAACACGTGCAGGCCGCCACCCACTTCCAACAGTCCAACGTGGACACTATTGATGGCCCACTAGGTATGTGGCATGTTACTTGGTCATTTGTATTGACTCATTCTGTCTGCATTCCAAGTTATCTTGAAATAGCACAGCACACTGTTGGCCATGAAAGGAAGATTCCTGCATCAAAATAAGATCTTTGTGGCTGCTTCCCATGAAATAAATCCTGGTGTCATTGAATGTACGTGCCTTCTTTTAAAAAAAAAAAGAAAGTCATTTATATAATAACTTCAACTTGCTTTATGCAGTTTAGTAATTCTCCATCATTGTCTACGTCTATTTACATGTTAAAGTATTTTATTTCATAACCAAGCTGCAAATTATATTTGATTGACACGAAACGTTAGGCAGCCTCCAGAGAGCAGTGCTTATTTGTCCCCAGACCATGGTAGTCGATAGGGGGATATGATTGTGTAGTGCCACTCATCTTTTATCTCTTTCTTTTCTAAACCAATGACTGTTTTTGGTTGTAAGGCAGACTTGCCTACTGTACTCTCGTTCACCGTATTCGTACGCAATTTAGTGGTCTGGTCCGCTCGCAAAAATTGCAATCAACTTTGGAATTTTAAACTTTTTAAATTTTGATTAAAAGACACGCAGTTTAGTTACTTCCCTTATCAAGATGGCGCACATATTGTAAGTTCGCTGCACTTGTGTTCTGGTTTCCTCCATTCTGCTCAGTGCTGTGTTTACTAGCTGAAATATGAAGCAAAGCCGTGCAGGCCGTTCTCCTGATCCGAATTAAGATGAACCAAAAGCTAAACAGCAGGCCAGAAAAAAAGATTTTTTGAAAGTCTACAACGAAAAGTGGTCTTGTCTGACTACATTTCCGAAAGAGCCAGAATTTGCAAGATGTACTTTGTGCAAAATTAACTTGCACATGCTGTCACACTGACTGCGAAAGCATGAATCATCAAAATCACATGAAACGTTTGAAGCAGCTGCTAAAGGCCATATATGTCCATCAACAGCCTTTTCCAGATGCAGATGAAAACTATTTTTGCCGAACACATGCATGCATTGTAACCTGAAGTATGTGTAATGTGTTCATACCTGTCAAGTGCTACGGATTTTTGCGTAGCGCTACGCATTTTAAACATTTTCCCCATTGCTACGGCGTATCACAAAGCTGCTACGCAATTTTTCAAAAGTGACGATAATATTTTTTCACCAGGGGGTTTTCGCGTGAAAGTAGTATGTTCCGGTCGAGTCCGGTTTATAAGACACTTAGTAAAAGCACCGCACTTCCGCAACACGTGTTCGTTCAGAACTTCAGTCTACGATCAGTCTACGATCAGTCTTTGTGAGGGAGAGTCAGCTGCCATTTAGTTA
Source organism: Oncomelania hupensis (assembly GCA_036898135.1). NCBI lineage: Eukaryota > Metazoa > Mollusca > Gastropoda > Littorinimorpha > Pomatiopsidae > Oncomelania > Oncomelania hupensis. The sequence goes on along the minus strand of CM072512.1, from coordinate 48,754,970 downwards.
TATTTTTATTAAATTAATTGGTGTAAGCTTTTGTGCAATGCTAATAGTTCTTCTCTTGGCATTGTAAACCATGTTTTGTGAATAAGCAAATTTGTTTGGGAAAAAAAAGATCATCTGCTTTTTCTGTGTCAGTGATTGTCTCCCTTGGTTTTTTTTTTAATTTTTAATTTTTAAATGATTGCCTACCTTATTTTTTGTCTGTGTGTTTTGTATATATGTATATATATATATATATATATATATATATATATATATATATATATATATATATATATATATATATATATATATATATATATATATATATATATATACATTTGTGATATTAGACAATAAAATGTTTATAATGTTAATAATAATGGTAATAGCTAACAAGATTTTACAATAAATTTGTAAACACATTGGATGTTAGTGTTTATATTGGATGCAGAAATTTCCAGTTTTGTTGCGAATCGCGTGATTCACATTAGTGCTACACCAAACCTCCACTTGCTATGGTTTTTCTGTTAAATTGCTACACCACAACCCGAAAACCCCTTGAAAGGTATGTGTGTTGCTTATGTGAAAGAAAGTTTATTTGCCCTCTTCTGCAAAACGTTGACCTAAACCTTTCACTTATCCTTTCATTTTATACTTTGTAATATTATTTGCTTAGGAAGCATACATTTCTTTATGTATTTAAGTACACATTGTGCACAATATCAGTATTAATGTGTTACAAGAAGACAAAAAGTCCATCATGTAAAAATCTGGTCCAAGCTTTCAAAATCTGGTTTTGATTGAGCTGGCTGGAGTACTGTCAACATGTTTCTCAGGTAGGCAAGTCTGGTAAGGTTTGTGATTTAACCAATGTGCAATACCTGTCAGGAATGGTGTTATTTGCTAGCATGGTGATTTTTCTGTGTGTATAGGGCTGCTGTCCGACATGGGTCTGGCGTTTGTGGCAGGGCGGCTGGGCTTTGAGTGGGTGCCACTAGCGCAGCAGATGGGCGTGCAACAGGCCAAGCTGGAGCAGATCCAGATGTCCCATGTCAACAACGCCTACCTCCAGATCCTCAACTTTCTACAATACTGGCGCGACCTCCCGCTTAACTCAATTGGGGGAGGAGATGCCAATGGCGACAAAATTAATCAGTTGTTACGCACCCTGAAAAATGACGGCATAGAGAATTTTGAGCTGGTGGAGCAAATCTGCTCCCGCTTCCATATAGCAATGGTGGACTGAGTGTTGTTTCACTGGTACTTGGGAGCAAAGCAGGGGACAGGTCAGTCATATTCATATATATTCATATTCAGTGTACATACAGTGAGTGACACTTCAGTCATTTGCTGACAGTCAAAGACTTAAAATTCTCCATCTGGTTTGTTACCAGATGGAAAGATGCTACAATTCCATCTTTTTTGCTACCAGATGGAAAGATTCTACAATTGCCCATCTTGTTACCAGTTGGAAAGATACTACAATTCCCCATCTTTTTTGTTTCCAGATGAAAAGATACTACAATTCCCTATCTTTTTTGTTACCAGATGGAAAGAAACTACAGTTCCCTATCTTTTTTGTTACCAGATGGAAAACCGCTACAATTCCCCATCTTGTTACCAGCTGGAAAGATACTGCAATTCCCAATCTTGTTAACAGTTGGAAAGATGTTACAATGCCCCATCCTTTTTGTTATCAGATGGAAAGACACTACAATTCCACATCTTTTTTGTTACCAGTTGGAAAGATACTACAATTCCCCATCTTGTTGCCCGTTGGAAAAACACTACAATTCCCCATCTTGTTACCCGTTGGAAAAACACTACAATTCCCCATCTTGTTACCAGTTGGAAAGATGCTACAATTCCTCATCTGTTTACCAGTTGGAAAGACATTAGAATTCCCCATCATGTTGCCAGTTGAAAAGATACTACAATTCCCCATCGTGTTGCCAGTTGGAAAAACACTGCAATTCCCCCTTCGTGTTGCCAATTAAAAAGGCTCTACAATTCCCCATTGTTTTGCCAGTTGGAAAGACTTACAATTCTCCATCGTTTTGCCAGTTGGAAAGACACTACAATTCCCCATCGCGTTTCCAATTGGAAAGACGCTACAATTCCCCGTCATGTTTGAAAAAGGAGTGTTGTGTGAGAAGTTATTCACAAAGACTGTGTTATAGATTGGTCAGTTCATCTAGGTTGATTGTCACCAAAACAGTCATCATTATTTATGCGTATTTCCAAAATCACACAATGACATTGATTTGATAACTGATCATTATGTGCCCGTTATTTTAGTGAGAGTGATTAGAGTTTGGCATGAATCTAGTTCAGTTTCACAAGCCTTAGTTGCAGAGAGGTTGTGGATTGTAAAAAATGCATGCATCATTGTGTGTTTTGGTTGGTTTTGTTTGATTCTGAATCAGATTTGCGTAGAGTAAATGCTTTGAGTGAAACAATGTGTAATGCTTTGAGTGAAACAATGTGTATGAATTTAATCATGCAGTGATAATTCGTTGTGAAATATTGGGAGAGGGTGGGAGGGAGGGGGGGGGGGAGAGATTCTTGCTTGGCATAAAATATTCCCTCGAAAAGTTGTAGGGCGTCACTAGAATTTTTAGTGACTCACATCATCAATCATGCAACAATATGAGATTTAAGTTTAGAAGCTAACACAGATTGTCCGCCGTTCATTTCACTGTAGAATTTGAATGGAAAATGTAATTATCAGCTTTTGTGTGAACACAGTAGCAAATATGAATTTGTACAGCAAATATTCATGCGGTTCAAATAATGATCACTGTCATGGAGCTGTGTTCATTTATTAATGTTGCCCCATGATTTGCTATTTTGAATGAGGTAGGAGGTTAGCTGTTAACTTGTATTGCAGGGTTCAGATTCACATACATATCTATGCTAGTTGCTGCACTAGTCCAGAGTACACTTTTTTTTTCTTTTTTTTTTTTTCTTGTTTTAACTTGGTGAATAAATATTCTTATCTTATCTTGTGGTTCTACACTGTTTTGTGCAATCATTGAGAGAAAAGGATGCAAGGTTTAAATGTTGTAGAATCTTTGTATACCATGGTAATATGGCGTGTACTTCCAGATGTTATTTAAATTTTTGAACAACATGTAACAGCTGATCAATTTTGCTTTGCTGATATTTTTCCATTTGTAAGTTACAATTGTTATTGAGTAGAATCAGTCATGCAAGTGGCAACGGTACTAGATTAATTATTGTTTTATGTTAGCAAACTGGAGCCATGCTGAACTTGGGGTTTAACCTGCATGCAAACATAGTCTTCAGACTTTGTTGACTTTAGACATCTTACAGTTTTTTCATGCTTTCTTCTGAATGTGATCTTCGAGTTTTAAGGACCGTTTAATAAATTCCATAAAAGTGCTTTTGCGTATGATATATATCGTCTTTAAATCTCTGCATTGAATATTCTGTATGCAAAGTGTCAACTCTTGCCCCATGATTTGCTATTTTGAATGAGGTAGGAGGTTAGCTGTTAACTTGTATTGCAGGGTTCAGATTCACATTCAGATCTATGCTAGTTGCTGCACTAGTCCATGGTACACTCTTATGAAAAATGACTTCTAACAGTGTGACTGGGATCATGAGCAGGGCTTGGGATTGCTGACAAGCAGTTCAAATGATCACCCAGGTAATTTGGATCCTATAAGGATGTGCGGGAAAAAACTGTCTTAACATGGAAGGAAAAAACCCAATTGTATTTCATGTCAATTGTAAGTTGTATGGATTACATTGTTTCATCTCTAAGCTTGTTGAATACAATTTCATTGTTACTAGGGTTTGACATATGGTAAAAGTTGTTAACGCATTTGTTGAAAGTTTTGATGTGATGTGAGGAAAGCATTGTTAACATGAACTACAAATGATATATATTCTTTTTATTTAAAGGATTGCTTGAAATTTGACAGGTTGAAAATGAAATGAGAACAGTGTATGTTGGGTAATTGTTTTCCAAAACAAGATTGTGTACATGATTATGCTTGTGATTGTTTTTCACCTGTTTTATCGATCAGCACAGTGTAATATTTTTACCACCAGTGTAATTTCAGTGTGCTGTATTAAATCTTCAGAACATTTGATAAGGTTTTACTAGATATAGAATCCTTTCCTAGGTGGTTATAACTAGTGAACATGTTTTGAATAATAAAATCCAGAACTGATTTTTGTTCTGTTTCAGTTTTTGTTGTGATGTTTGATTTGTGCTGAAGTTTGTGGATTGAAATTTATTAATTGAATGTAGTATGTTTTCTAAAGAACATACACCTGTAATTATGAGAGACCTTCGTGAGGGTGCCGGGGGTTTCAGTATAAATAGTATCCCCACTTTCAGGAAATTTAGTGCTTTAAATTCCCACTGTCGCTGTCTTTCTCCTTTGTTCTTTCTCATTCCTACTGTCACCTACCTTTTTTTCTTGAAAACTCTTCCGGGACAAAACTCCTCAATTGTGTGTGAGGTCTGTTGGATCAGCTTGGAAATATTGGGACGCTTTCTGCCTGGTGGTCACTGGGGCTTCCTATGATGTTATTATTTGACAATGTAGGCATTTTATTTATGTATGTGTTTTGTTGATATTTTATAATAATGTTTATATTCTATTTTGTTTTTGTAAATGGGGGTTCAATAGAGTATAGACTCAGCAACCCCTGTATGGTATGTCTTTATTGTAAAGCACACCTGTTTACCCATATGATTTCGCCGTATTTTATATGCGACATTTGACAAAATACAACCAACACGGGACAATTAAAAAAAATACGGCCTTTTTTTATGTTTTTTTTTTTTTATAATCTAGACATAAATTGGTTGATTCCGGAGCAGTTCGGAGCTTTGGCAGGTTGTTTTTCGGGTAACTTCGGCGATAAGCAAAATCGACGATGTTTGATTTACAAGTAGTGACATCACAGATCGTCTATTTCCACTTTTATTATGGTCATTCGTTGACAACAATCATGGCGCCATATTTGGGTGAAAACTGAAACATCAAGCAGCAAGTGCAAGGGTTGCTGGCCCTCAAAAGCCCAAAAAAATATGTGAGCAGGAATTTATTTCAAAGTATACTAAAATCCCTGGCATCGTCGAATCTTCTGTCAGCAAAGTGCATGCTCGATGCAAGTACTGTGAAGTAAACTTTTCTATTTTGCATTCTTGAAAATTTGATATTGATCGCCATTGTGAGACTAAAGGCCACCGTGATCGACTTGGTAGAATTCAGGCCGCTGCAACATGCCAAAGCATACAGAAATTCATGCCTTCACAGCAAGTATCGCAAACCGAGCAAGATGTTATCCAAGCCGAGGCCATGTTTTCCTAACTTATTGTAAAGACTAACCTACCTCTTACCACAGCAGATATAATAAGTAAAACTGTGAAAAGTGCTTTTCCAGACTAGAAAATCGCTCCGATGTATTCTTGCTGCAGGAACAAAACAACGGCAATAATTACGTCAATGGCAGAAGACATCGAAGCTTCAGTTAAAGAGCAGATGCGCAATGGACCTTTTTGTGTTGCTACTGATGGCTCAAACGAACAGAGAGAAAAACAGTACTAAAATCAATTTGTAAAAATAACTACAGTCATAATTGCCTACCATGGTCCTTTGGGGTTCTCTTAAGAGCTTTGATTTTGCAATCTCTGTATTTTAAGGCAATTTATGTTCTTTGATGTAAGATAACATATTTTTTGTGTTGTCTCAAAACATTAGGTACGTAAGTTGCGAATGAATTGTGTCTAATATATGGAATTTTCAAGTTATTCGTGGAATACACTTACTTTCTTCAAAATACACCCTTTTTTTCTAAAAAGTTCCCCAACCACAATTCCAGGGTAAACAGGTCTGGTAAAGTGACTGGCTGGTGGAGTGCCTTCAGTGTTGCCACTAGGGTTGTTTCGGCAGATTTTTAATGCGGATCAGGGGTGAGTCCTCTTTCAGCGAAGTTGTGGTCTAGATTTTGTGGTCCTGATTCGGCTAAACTGGTCCTGATTTGGCTCGCAAGAGTCATAAAGCAATAGTAATGTAATTATGAGAGAGAGAGAGGAGATGGACATAGTAGATTAAGACTAAAATCAAAACTCACCTTGCAGGACAAGGGACAAAAACTAAAACAAAGAGTAACAATTTTAAATGTTTATTCTGTCCTTGTCGTATGCAAAAGACATTTAAGTTTTAATATTAAACGTGTGACACAAGGAATGACCAATATGTCATTGCAATGAATGATGTACAGTTGAACAGGCACTTCCTAGGAACAACAAAACGGTCCTGCATAAATTCTTATTTTTTAAAAAAAAAAAGGGTTTCAAGTTTTTGTTGGCAGCACATGCACAAGGCAAAAAAATGGAGAGTGAACACAGTGGCCTTGTGTTGTGTTCCTAGTGATTATAAATAGGCCCTATGATTACAAAAAATAATACCAATAAAATATCATAATTAAAAAAAAAACACCTTTTGGCTATAGTAGTTAGTACCCAAACAATGCGAAGGATCACAACAAAAATACTTCTCACTAATCTCAAAAATGTATTGTTTTCATATTAACTCCAGTCTCATTCCACGTCTTGAAATGTGAAATTACACAATTTTCTTGTAGAACACAGATATAATGTGTTTCGTAAGAAAATGGAAGAACAATCTTTTTGTCTATACACCAAGCAATTTCTAAACAAAGATTTTAATCAATTAATTCTAAAAACATCGCTTCCTTCATTTAAAAGTTTATCTCAACCGTTTATGCATCAGCTTTGTTGCCCATGGAAAGCTGCCTGGATGAAGTATGGTATTTGCTAAAGATTAACACATCACACATACTTTCTACGTCAGTCATATCCAGCGAATCATACATTACAGAAAATAACAAATTATGTCATTTGTAACACAGCAGTAGTAAGGCACTGACAAAGTCTTTGCATAGCGCAACTTCATAAATTCATTTTTGACAATTCAAGTTTCAGCTTCCAATTATGCTTTAACGTTTTCTGCCTGTAGTGTATTTTCTTGGTAGTCAAGAGAGAAATTCAGACGTACAATTCTTCAAACAAAATGTGGAATATTACGATCTTCGGTTATTTTATATACTTTTGACAGATTAGAAACCACCACTTAAAAACAAGTCACGAAGGGAATATGCTTTGTCCATTTTATACTGGAGATATTCGTACTATTTCATCTATTCCTATCTAAACGTTTATAGTGTTAAAAGGAGAACCCAGACCAATTTATCAAGTACGTGTATGTCTTGGACAATTCAACAATGTTTAAGTTGATAAAAATAATCATATTCAAAACCCAACAAACAACAATGCTAATAGAAAACGGACCGCTAATGAATTTGGAGTCCAAAATCATCCCCCTTTCTATACATAGTTTCATTTATTAGAAGAAAAAAATAATAATATGCAGGTTAAAAATATAATTTTTGTTGAACCCCAAGTCGACCAAGAATTTGGTGATCGTTTTGTAATAAGCATCATAATTTGTAACATTATGTGAATATATAGAAACGATCATGGACAAAATTATAATACAAGGCAACCATGGCAAGCTAGGATTATCATTATGCAGAAAGTCATTATTACCGTATCAGTATTATTATTTTGTATCACATTGGTAATGTAATTCTTTACAGTAAACTCACTCGTAACAGCAGCACTATTAACTATACACAAACACACTTGTATTCAGTCACACCAAGCACAAAAGTCCACTACTTATCGACATCCGTTTTCTCCAAAACAAAAAGATTGAAAAAAAAAATCAAATAATCTTCCGCATCACAGACTACACATCACATATTCATAGTAAACCACCATTGCTTTCTGTCGTGTGTTTTGCACATCCAACAAGAATGAATATACTGTTCATTACACAATGCTTTAAGTTTAGAAACATGACACATTGCAGATACATACATCCTTGTAAAAATAGCTTACACACTCAGCCGCAAGACCAACACACATGCTAATAATAATAATGGTAACTGCATGCATTGAAACATCACATCATGCTGTACACATTAGGGTTTTAAACAATTTACAAAATGCCAAGGTGAAGTCCAATATCAGTTTTTGTCTATTTTAAAGCACACATTAGGATGAAATCTAGGCCAATTCTACCGCCATTTTCATCCCACATTCTACCTATCATATGTAGCTGTGCCTGTGACCACTAGTACTATACATGTCTGTAAAATCCCCAAATCAGTTTTACTACTGTAGTTAACTGTCACACCCTTGGCACTGATATTATTGCAAACAGGACATGGATGTACAAATAATTATGTGCTACTCTGCTATTTGGAAAAGAAATATAAAAAAAATAAATAAATCCTGTCTGAAATCACTTTCATTAGTTTCAGTGTGTATAAGTAAGCAAAAGTACAACTAGTATACATTGTTAACAGTGGCAAAACTCTATCATTTTTTAATCGATTACAGCTATCAAATCCATTTAAAAGAAATGTTACACAGGCTCATATATGGCTTTGATAGGCAAGGGTTAAAAGGATAGAAAAGTTGTATAATTGAATGTAAAACGCTAGGCCATGCCACAAAGTAAGAGTTTGTTAGTTTTTCATTCCTTACGCCTAGGTCTGACGACAACGTTTTGACTGCAATCATAATATACATGTTTGCGAGTCATGATTTGAATGGGAGGATTGACGCTGCGAGTCGTCAGTAGTCAGTCACACTAAAACGTTTGATTTTGGTAAACATGCGCGCAGTCACTGCGCATAAACAAAAGCACAAGAGTTGTTACCCTTGCTGCGCCCAACTTCAAAATGTGTGAAAAGCAGCGACAAAGACTTTTTACATTGACGCTAGCAATTCATTTGCCAAGTTCAGCGAAAAAGACAATATCCCATAAACATTGATCATTGATGTGACTGCATCATCTATATTGCTTCACAGCTATTTTTCACACTCAACGTTCCTAGCGGGCCCGACGTGGCCCTGACATTTTCCCGCAAGATCACGTGATCAAAGTAGCGCGTTTCATTGGTTCCCATGCTAAATGACTCGCAATCAGTTCGCTGGAATTAGGGCATGTTCTAAACGGGGAAAATCATCGCAAATCACGCTGCGAACTGATTTGACTGAGATGACTGGTTGATTGTCTCACGAAATCAGTGACTCAAGTCATGATTTTCCTTATGATTGCAATCAAACCGTTGGTCGTCAGACCTAGGCTTTACAGGGTCAAGCAGACTGCAAAGAGCCGAATCAGGACCACAAAATCAAGACCACAACTTGGTTGGAAAAGGACTCGCCCCTGATCCCTATAAAAGATCTGCTGAAACAACCCTAGTGGTAACACTAAAGGCTCTCCACCAGCCGAAGAAAGTTCTCTAAATCTAATCACTGAAATGAACAAATATCACAGGTTGGTCATCTACTGAATTATCCCAACAATGTATAGTGTAAAATCTTCACTTGTATAATCATAATCACCAGTTTCAAGGTTATTATATATAATAATTAAGCAAACAACAAAAATCATTTAAAAAACAAATGTGTATAAATAATCAAAACATAATTCTGAATAGTCGCACAGCACCAATATTTTGTAATAAGCTAGATTTTGAATATATATATATTATAGAGAGAAAGAAAACAAAAATATATAGAATCGTTAGTCATCAGTCAACCTAGAAATGTACAAACTGAACCAAAAATAAGATTTTAAACATCAACTGATGTTGATAAATTTAATTCTCAAATCAACCTCGTGAACACAAAAGCAAAGGGTGGGATACAAGATCAAGTGATGGTTGCCCGTTTTGTTTTATTAACAAGTATAAATCCTACCTACTTCAAATAAACTGTAAACTTAATATTGCAAGGGGTTTCGAATCCTTGGGAGATACAGTTTTTATGACAAGAAAGAAACGTATGGAAGACGTAGGTGGGTGGGAAGGGATGGGGGTGGGGGATGAGAAGAAACAGAAAACTTAACAAAAGAATAAAAACACATAAACAGATCAAACATTGCCATGATAATGGTAGTCTTTCAGAGGCTGAGGAAGACAGTCCAGTTTGCAGACAGATGATCAGTGGGACCCGCATGCGACTTCAAAAGCCCTAAGGCAAAGGCAAAGAGTAGACGTGGCTGCCATTAGGGCAAGGTCCGTCAGTCATTAGAGCAGATCCGTGCCAACATTCACGCACAGCGGCAAGACCATGAACCATGCATGATGCAAGTTTTGTTTTATAATTACTGTAAGAGGTAAATTCATTCTAAACAAAATGGTGTCCATAATAATAGCGCAAGGAAAAATTGTTAGAGTATAAAACTTATTGACTTGTGACGCAAACAAGCAACCACCAAAGAAATCAAAAGTTAAAACTGTGATCTTTGTAGAAAAACATCAGTAAATACAAATTATCAGTACTATCACACACTTTGGTTTTCAGGTCAGGTGTTTTTGTACAATTCTCATGATCAATTAACAAAAAAATTATGCCTGCAGCAGACAACTTAAATTAAATGGAAAAGTAGGAAATATTAAAATAACAATTAAAACAAATAAGAAGAAAATAAACAAATTAAATTTAAAATAAAGAAGACAATCAGAACTTTCAAATTGTATTCTTAACATTCATTTTTCCAGTTTGTAAACTAATTTATCCTTTTTTTTGCACACTTAAAAAAAAAAATCTAAATTAAATTGCTACAGCTATGCAGAGTAGAATTTCTAACCAAAGGCAAAACTGAAGAAAAGAAAAAGAAAAAAAAACAAGCCACGATGAATCTTTTACTCAATTTCCTTTTGTTTCCTCTCAAGACACTGGAATATATATACATTAAGACATGGCACGGCATAAAATGTTATAACAAGGCCCGGAATGCACCACACACGCACGCACACAACGGCATAACATTGGCATCCACAGTCTATTCACAGTATGTACACGCAGGCTACCAAACTTGAGCCATTTTTCATCATTTCCAAAGTCCTAATAAAACACATTTGTCACGTTATTAATGAACTGCACCTGTATTTATTTATGTCCATGCATGAAAGAATAAAAGGTAATATAATATTAAACAGGGCCACTTTTTTGTGCCGAGTCTCCATGTTGCAAGCATGGAGCAAGCAGTTCGTTGTGAACACATTATAGGGCTATACACATCAGGACGTAGCATTGGAACAGCTGTTGAGTGACATCCACGTTCCACCTTACTCCCCCAGCTTTCACTTCAAACTGTACACTGCTCTGATTATACCCTTAGTCAACAACGATCATAGATTTGTAAATCTTCCTTTTAAATATTAAGCACTTTTAATTAGTCGCACAATTTATTTCATATTCAACTTTTGTCGCACTTTTGACAACTTTTGTTAATTGCTATTCCAAAACAAGTTGGTTTTTTTAATAAACAAAATTCAATTATAAAAAATTTTTAAGTTGGATTTTAGCAAAACCTTAATAAAAACAAATAGTTTTGAAGATTCCTTGTTTGTTTTTCAATAAAGATCAATGTTACAATCATCACTCAACTAAACTAATTATTAATAATATCTCATTTATACCACCTCTTAATCTAAGTTATAATCCCATAAAACGAATTCTGGCATCAAAATAATGCTTTCAAGTTGTGTTAACACTGACAGGGCGAGTCGGTGTCATGGAAGACTTCATTCTGACGAGTAAAAAGTATAAAGGCCATCTAAAATGTATCTTTCCAAATACATATTTTTATTTAGATTATTTTATTTCTATGGTAAGTTCATTATACTTGATAGCAATAGTAGAGACTAACCATTCTAAACAATATTGGAAGCCCACATTAAATATTTGTTGTCACAAAAAATGTTACGGGTGTTACTGTTCAAATGTGAAAGAAAGAGGTACCATTTTCACCATAAGCACAATTCTTCAAGCATTCTCCACAGACGATGTTTCTGTGAAAGTTCTGTGATTGGACAAAAAAATGAAATTTAAAATGTTGCAGAAATGGCAAAATTATGCATAACAAACCTCTTGTACAAGAGTTAGATCTTGGATACTACTTATGACTCCCTTGTTAAATTAATTCATTCTTATAAAAGTTAACTTGCTTTTGCTTTTTTGCTGCATCGCCCTTCCTTGTCACCAAGAAATGTTATTTTCCTCAACGTATCATAATCCAATCATCAAGGTCTTCAAACCTATTTGTTATTTTCTGCAGCACATGACAAAACTATCATGTTAGCCTGAAGATCAGCAGCAGTGGCCTGCAAAATAAACTTGTTCCTTCCTTGTGAACATTGCCTTCCTGGTCATCCTTTCCTCCGGGTAAATCTGTGGAGTGAACAATCCTATTGCCTGTCCTCTCTCTCAATCAGAAAGATCACAAATCAAATGTTCTAAGTACAAAGCTCTGAGACCAATGCACATAATTTGGGCACATAAGTAAATGAAGATCTGGGTATGTCAAGATTACAACTCGAGGCATTTTGTGTTCTCGTCTTTTTTTGTGTGAAGTCATACACATAAAAATCCTTACACTTTCCAGTGTCATTGAAAGATCAAAATGATAATTTTGCTTTCTGGATGGTTATACACAATGCAATGCAAAATCACGTGTCATTCATCCCGCATGCAGCTCCATTTCTCGTTTATCTGGTGCTTATTGTAGGTAACTGCATCCACAGTCAGCAGTCCAGAAGCAGAGAAAATGACCTGCATTCACTACTGTAAGATAACGCAAAAAAAGTCCATGTTCACTATAGCACATAACACCATCATGTCAGCCTGAAGATCAGCAGCAGTGGCCTGTCCAACCAGGACCCAGTCAAAAGTTAAGCACACGGCTACACAATTCTCTTCAGGAAAATTGGGCTCCAACACTATAGCAGGCAGAAATGCAGTCGTATACAGAAATTGTTTACAGTTAAAATGCCTAGCCCTGGGGCACTGCGGCTATGTGTGATCACGCACAAAAGCGTCCCGTAACAAGTCCTCTGCTGACGGCCTCTCCGACACCACCTTCTTAAAGGTCCATTTCAGGAAGTTCTCCGACACCTGCGAACACGGCTTGTACTTGGGGTGGGGATTTGTAACGATCTGGAACATGGCAGCCATTGGCTCTAGATCGCCGTAAGGTGGTCGCCCTGTCAGCATTTCCACCACGGTACACCCAACGCTCCTGCAAACAGAGTCCATAAATATATAAAATGGTAAAGATAATGTATATGCCTGAGTATTCAATTCAGTAATTCCTTAAACACCAAAATATACCTCTGAGAAGGCTAATGCCTATGTTTGCAAGTACAAGTTCGGAACATCTAAACGAATTACTTCCCCTTAACTCCTACTGCTTATATTTTATTCCCACCCAGCTGGTGTACTAATTTCATAAATGAGTCTTGCATCTAAATAAAAGATCTAAAATGCATGAAAAGAAGACACACAAAATGCTTTTAATGAAAGCGACCAGTACACAAACAGGATCACAGACAAATTCTAGAAGAACTAGAAAATTGAAATGAGGAAGAAAATCTGTGCACTAAGACAAGAGATAAGAAAAAGAAGTAGAGCAGAGGAAGCAAGGAAAGCAACAACAGAGGACAACAAAAATAATGTCTCACCACACGTCAGCCTTGCGACCGTAAGATTCACCGTTGATGACTTCTGGAGCCATCCAGTGTGGTGTTCCCACCACAGACATCAGGCCTGTGGCACTGGCGATCACCTGAAGTCGCTTTGACGCACCGAAGTCTCCTAATTTCACATTGCCCTGAGTGTCACGCAGCACATTCGCAGCTGTAAAGTAAATGTATAGGTAAATCAATAACAAAATAAGTGAATAAGTAAACACATAAATTTATCACAAAATAAGTGAATAAGTAAACACATAAATTTATCACAAGAACTTAACTATATAGTGAAGTTATGAAACAGCGGAAGGAGCTCAGAATGCAGAACGTAAGTATAGTTCAATCTATAGAAATTAATGTGAACTTCTGCTAACAAAGTAATATTCTTATTACAGACAAAACACTGATTTTTTTTTTGGATTTTTTTGGGGGGTGGGGGATGGGGGTGGGGGTGGGGGGTTAGTTTGTGACAATAAACAATTTTACAAAACCTCCTACAAGGTACCAGTTTTTCCTTATAATATAACTTTCGACTGTTGTCAGCCTGTAATCTTCACTTAACAAACATTAGATTGGGACAAAATCAGTAAACCAATATGTAAATATGTATCTGACAAAGTCCAGCACACAGCATGGACTAAAATGACTGTTACACACAAAAGCACAAACCTTTGATGTCTCTGTGGACAATGACATTCTTGTGCAGGAACGCCAGGCCCTCTAAAATTTGTCTTGTGTACTTGCGAGTCACTATTTCTGTCAGAGGGCCATATTGCTTGATCTGGTCTGATACTGATCCCTGTGTACAAGAATGAAATAATGCTTAAATCTATATACATTTAAAAAATAAATAAATAAATTTGCAAAAAAAATGTGTAGTCCTAAAAAGCTATTTTGGGGTAAGAAATATTTAAATTAAAAATACCAAAATTTTACATGTGAATTCTCTTAGACATTTTTCATTCACTTAACCCCAAACAACTTGAATTCATAAGGAATAAAATAAATAAACAACAAGCTGAAACATTTTCTCTATTTCTGGCTTACAAGCAGAATATTCTTAGATCTGATGAAAATTTCCATGCAAATCTATCGTTGCTATCCGACATATAGAACTTACTCCTTACAAAACTTGTGTAGCCAGAAAAACTAAACACAACCTAAGCTTAGCACTTACAACAGCAGGAGGGAAAAAACATAAATAAAAATAGAAAAATAGGTCTGCCTTACCCCAGGCATGAACTCGATGAAGATGGAGAGGATTTTGTTCTCCTCCTGACAGCCGTAATACTGAACAATGCGTTCATGCTGGAAGTTTTTCAACAGCAGTACTTCGTTCTCCAGTGCCCGCACCTCCTGTTACACCCACATGGCAATGGATGATTAGAACAAGTTTCACAAAAACAATCATGCATGGATACGCACACACACATCGACAAATAGGAAACACTAAATTATACATCATTTTATTACTTAAATAAATTAGGGAAGACACATTTATCTTTATGAGGCAGCATCAAACAGTATAGGCGACCGATATATACATGTATGGTGATTCAGTCTGATGAATAAACATTGAGGTTTAACGTCTACACCCACCGTTGGCGATATGGCAGACAGGGATAACCAACCACCCCAGCAAAGAAGGGGTAGGGACCTAAATCAACGCTGAACCATCAGATCAATCACACTGCTAAGTTGTACAGTGAAAATGGCCACTTTTTATCTTGCCCACCGGGGGATGCGAACCTGGGTTGAGCTAAACATTCTATAATTCATTGTAATGATACATGTTGGCAAGTTAAAAAAAAAACTTCATTCAATGAAAAAAGAAGGTGAAAGCTTACTCTTGAAACATCAGCATTCATGATTCCTAGCTGCACTTGCTTGACAGCCAGTTCAACCCCAGTATCTTGGTCGTAACACTGATATACACAGCCAAAGGCGCCTGACCCTAGCTTGCGTCCAAGCTTCCAGTGTGTCGGTGCTCTCGGAGCTGTGAACCGAATGACAAAGCATATTTTACATAACAATTGATAGCAACAGTGATAATCACTCCAAATTTTACTTAAGATTTTACTTAACCCTCAAGGTATTTTGGGGGAAGTGGGGAAATAAAAAAGAAAATGATTCTTTAACATTAAAAAAATAATAATAAATAGAGAAAATGCTAATCTGTTAGTAAATCACTTACTAATTTATCTACGTTGTTATCTTTTTCTAAACCACTTAACAATGTATCTATGTTATTATCTCTTTCTGTATCACATATAATTATAATGCACACACACAAATTTAACATTGGAAAATTATAGACTGTTAAAATCCCACATCAGAAAAAAAAAAAAAAAAAAAGAGTCTGGGACAATACTATTTGAAACAAGTACTTTGTAGACACAGCTTACAAGAAAAACCTTCATTTCACAAAATTTTACATTTCCATGAAAATGTCCTAATGTGCATAAAAGTAGCACTAAAATATCCAACCTACAAGAAAAGATTATTGCTCCTACACATTCTATTTAAAAATGCAAAATAGGTCAAAACCTTTATCAGCTGAACACTAAAACTAGTAAAAGACTATAGCTGCTAAAAACAAAAACAAATATCCGACAAGGAAACCCAAAATATATCCTGTAGAGAGAGTTATAATAACTGTTTCAGAGACAGCCCAAACTCACCAATTCTAAACAATACATGCAAAGTTTCATAAACTTATGTATGTAAGATCACATTAACACACTATATAGTACCAGTAGATAAACTATTAAGCCTTAGATACATTTATCATAAAGTTACATAATTAGGATCAAACGAATACATTAAGAAAGTGAAAGAATGAATATCTTTCAAGATTCATAAAGACGTATAGGTGTTAGATTAGAAAATGTGTTATCATTCTAATTCCAGTACACATAAATATCATTTAGTCCCTTACGACCATTGTGAATGTCGAGTTCTCAAGACATCATGCGAGTACATAATTATGTATAGCTTAGGGAAAAAAGTGATCTTTTCTCCTATGTAGTGTATAGCCACGTAGTTAAAACACGTTGAGAGTAAAGGCTTAAATTGCAAAAAAGAGAAAGAAAATATTCTCGTAACGTTACAAAGCTCGTGAACAGGGAAGAATAATAAAGAGACTGAATAAAGTACAGTACAGTAAACAAAGGTAAGGCCATTGCAACAAAGCAAAGGGCGTGAGATAGGGCCTGGGGATAACAGGTACACAAGGTAATAGTAGGATCTGTAACGGTGAAGGGAAAAGTCAGCTATTGCCTAGTGTAAGCAAACAGTACTGCATAAAATAATCATCCCAAACACACACTGTCTATCATGCGTTTGTAACGTTATATTATTATTTCTCAAGAATTCACACACCAACACAAACATTCACCCTTGAGCACACATACACAAACCTGTGCTCACACACCCACACCACCAAAAAACCAGGAAACTATTATTTTTATTTTGGATTTTTTTTGGGGGGTGGGGTGGGGGGTGGGGGGTGGGGATTTTGAACACTTTATTGTCCCTTTTTATCTGATCCCAAAGCTTCTTTCGATCAAGCAATCTATCTTCACAAATAATGGAATGTAGCAAACATAAATAAATCAAAGACATATACATATACTTGAATAGAAGTAATAAAATCATTGGACTGCTATATCCAACTAAACTCAGCCAATAGACAGAAATTAAAGGCATGACATACATAGCCATATATATAATTTGGATGGCTATCTAAAAGACTGTATACAGACAAAGAAATAGCACAGAAACAAGGACAGGCAAGACATAAAGTATTGCAAAAAGCAAACACTGAAACCTAAAGATCAAAGAGCAAGCTCAAGAGTGAGGGTTGTGGTAAGAGGTGTGGTAGTAGTGATTACCTACTTTCTACAAACTGGGTTTCTTTCTGGGGAAACTATTTTCTCTACAGAGATTGAACAATGGTTTGAGTAGTGTGTTTTGGTGGTGGGATGGAGAAGGGGGGAAGTAAGCACAGGACCTCAGAACAGCAAAAGCAGTGATGAGCACCAAAATAGTTGTAACAGAAGTAGGACAAAGGATACAGAGGTCGCGCTAAATTAAAATTTTTGTGTGCATCACATTCTGACAGAAAACCATAAAAAATATTTTAACAAATTAAACTTCAGTTTAAGGATAGAGGTCTTGCTAACTGCCGAATTTTGAGTACATCACATTATTTTAACTGAACAGAATTTATTTTTGTTGATAACAATAGTTATAATGAAATTCATTCATGATGGATGCAAGACTGAATAGCGCGACCCCTGGGATAGAAATACTGTGATGCTGCTCTGGCCTACCTGCTCCAGGAGAAGCTAGACGGTGCATGCAAAGAAACAGTAGTTCACAGTTATACACATACTGCAGCGTTACATGTTGTATGCACACTGACATTCACTTACCCTCACACTTTCGAACTCACATTCACTGACTCACAAAATCACCCACAGGCTCAAGTTTTCAAACTTGTCTTTCATACGTAAACGATTACTGACAAAATGCAAGCGGACCTCATAGTTGTTACTCAATGTGTGCAAGTCTATACAATTCAAGCCGATATTTTCCAATCTTGGTAAATCAAATAATGTTTACACATGTATGCAAGCATTCAAGTAATTGGAATTTTCCGAAGCTGTCACTTCAAACAGTACATCGGAAGCTGTTATTGTAATATGGGGCCCAGTACCAAGTGACCAAACAACACCAGACTGTGATAACGAAGCATTTACATAGTAATGCCAGTTATTCTAGTACTATACAATATATTGCGCTCACATTATTTTTCGCAAGGGTCGCTGACAAGATCACTGAACAGATAAAATATGTCAAAGACCTTGCAAGCAAACTTCAACAACAACAAAATAACAATACAAATAGAAAAATTTAGAAAAAGAGAGTTTAGTAAGTTGTTAACCATCTCACCACACACCGATACATGAGGCAAACAGTTCCGAAGCAAATCCCCTCCATCCTGAATTAAGATTACGTATGTGCATGGTGTAAAAAGGAAATAACTCTATAAGCAATAGCCTGCACAGCAACACAAATCTTTCAGCAAGACGGATGCTTGGCCTTTTTTTTGTTGTTGATAATTATAAACTACAAATGTGCAGACTCACATTTCGAGAAGAGCGCCGTGCTGCGGTAAGCTCCAGGAGAATCCATATCCGGTTCGGTAGGAAGACCGGAGCTGGAACTACTGCATGTACTCAAGGTCCCTTCACTGCCCCGAGACATCAATGAACGCACAGACATATAGCTTTCCTCCCGGCGACAGGTCGACCGAGGAAACGTGTGGGTGCCTGTCAACAAGAACGAGCGCACTAATGATAATCATTCCCTTTCTCGCTTTCCCAGGGTCCAAGCAAATGTTAGGAGAATTAGGATTGAGCAATGGCAATTTCTGTTGTCCTGAGATGATAATGAAAAACTGTGGATATTTACACAATGCAGCTCTATTGAAGTGTCTGGGGACCTGGAATTGACCAATATAGTCGAATATTCGAATAGTAGAATACTTTATTTAGTTAGTTATGTTTTTTGGTTCTCCCAAACAACAATGGTGTTCAGCAAATATTATAAACAACGCATGTATCATATGTGATACAAATGGTTGTAGAGAGTTAAGCGCGCTCGCACGCACGCATGCACCCATACCCACCTACCCACACACACCCACACACAATGATGCGATTATTAAGTCATAGACGATATTCTGTTATGAATTCTCCTGACTAGCAGACTGAATGATGTAATAATAATGATGACGTGTAATAAGTTATGACTAATAAGTTATGACAGTATTCTTGTATGCATTCTCATATGAATTCTCTAGCTTTAATAGAACCAACAAAAATCTCTCAAGGTATGGCACCGTGCTTCAATACAGCCGATTATTCAATGGAGTGGAATTCAATAGATCCAGCTTTTTAAAAACATACGAAGAACAAGTTTGGCGGGACCTAGCCTGAGCTTCAATAGAGCCAAATATTCAATAGAGCCGGACTTCAATAAAGCCGGATTTCACTGTATTAAACTTGAATTGTAAAATAATTAATTAAAAATTTCACCCTATAATATTTGAATAAATAAGTTAGTTGCCTTTAAAGTAGGAAATGCTGCACTCACCATCGTTTGTGTGGGGGTGAGCTGTGGATTCAAATCCTCTAGGGAACGTCCCAAAGTGTTTCTTTGCTGCAATCAAACGCACAAAATACAGTTCCAATTCAATTAAAATGCTTACTAAATATGACAAATTAGACCACCAATCCTATGAAAATAAAATAAGTAACCACCATTTGTAAATAAGAAGCTACAAGACAGTTATTTCATTTGGTGGTATGATGAAAATGACCTTTGAGCCCACATCATTAACTGTCAATGATTGTTGTACACTGCAAACTAATTTTCCTTGCTGCTTGTTGGGACAATAAAGATTCTTATTCGGATTCCGATTGTTGCCTTATCAAATTATATACCAATTCATTTTCTGTGTATTTATTTATTTATATTTGAATATTTGAACTCACCGTCTCTACTGTAATCTTCCTTGGCGCCATCTGATAGAACACTTCGTCTGGAATCTCGTCTCCTGAAAGGATATGTATCGCCATTCCTGTAAATTTTAAATCAAATCTAGCTATGATTGAGTGAAATGTATTTTCAAAATTAATTATAAATAATATTAAAATATTAAAGACAAAAATAGTATACATACAAACACTTAGAGCCATTATGTATTAATCTACCTCCTCCCCAATCCTGAATAGTTGAAGGTCAACAATGTGTTCACACTGAGCCCACCCATTCAGCTCAAAAGACCAATAGTACATACACAAGATTTTTATTATATTTTTCAATCTAAAACCACACCCTTGTGCTTTCCTTGCAATGCATTCCAAGAAGCTTCCACAAAGAAATCTATCTGGATACAACAAATGTTTCTCTAGATAAGACGGATGTACTCACTGGCCACTGGCACTGTAGAAGCCTATACTGTCTATGGACTGCTGGTCTAGAGAGGAGATACTGTCAGATACTGAACCATTGCTGCGCTGGTAAGTGATGATGTCCTGAAACATAAACAACAAAGACTCACATTAATTTATCTTCAAGTCTCAATGCTAACAATAAAACTAACAAGTCAAGCAAAACAAGAGACAACAATGAAAATGTGATCAAAATAATGTTCCTACATTTTTTCATGTTGGGAGTATAACGTAGTAAAACTGATCAAGAGTTGCCAAATAAAGGATTGAAAGTGCACTAAACAGGTTTTTAAAAAAAAAAGTTTTTCTTTTTAAATACATACAACTAATGTGATTATTACAGATAAAAAAAACAAGGCATATTAGTCTGATGCAACAAATGACCTAAAATGATAGGCAACCCAAAACAAAGAGGCAATTCACTATTCATGGACTCTTAAGTTTATAAATGACTTGACACCAATTGTGTACAATATTACACACAATGTGTTCAACAAAGTACAATGAACAAACTGAACACAAGGTTTCTAATTAGCAGTATGAGTCTACTATGAGAGGAGTCAGGAAGTCTGCACTTACTTCCCTATATCAGGCCTTCAGGCCCAGTATCTATGTTCAACTATTATGACCTTACATTACATTACATGATTATTGCTTTAGGTCCAGCGGATTCTTCCGAGCCAAATCTTAATCAGGACCAGTATAGCCGAATCAGGACCACAACATCAAGACCACAACTTTGCTGAAAGAGGACTTGCCCCTGATCCGCATAAAAGATCTGCCAAAACAACCCTAGTGGCAACACTGAAAGCACTCCACCAGCCGGTCACTTTACAATAAAGACATCTCACGCAAGGGACGCTGAGGCTATACTCTAATTTATCGAACCCTAGTGTACAAAAACAAAATAGAATATAAACATAATTATAAAATATCAACAAAACACACATACATATAAAATGCCTACATTGCCAAATATTAACATCATAGGAAGCCCCAGTGACCACCTGCCAGAAAGCGTCCAATATTTCCAAGCTGATCCAATAGACCTCACACACAAATGAGGAGTTTTGTCCCGGAAGAATTTTAAAGAAAAAAGGTAGGTGACTGGTCTAGCGAAGAAGAAGATAGTATAGTAAATTGATAGAACAGAGTAGGAATGAGAAAGAACAAAGGAGAAACTTCAGAAAGACAGCGACAGTGGGAATTTAAGCACTAAATTTCCAGAAAGTGGGGATATTATTTATACTGAAACCCCGGCACCTCCACAGGGGAACTAATATGACCACTGGTATAATTAAAAAACACACAAACAAAACAAACACCTAAATTAAACCCCACTTTTAAGATTATTTTTTCCCTTTAAAATGGAAAAGCTGTGAATCCAATGGATTACAATTTTTGTTAATTTTGATGTGACCTGCTTTTTTTATGTAGCCGTGCTGGCTACGAGTATTTCTGACCATACGATATGTAGGCCTAACTTTTGTTCTCTGTTATGTTTAAACTAACTGTATGAAATAACTTGATATACATTTTTCAGATCCTTTAAAGCATATAACCATTAGACGCAGCGTTAAATTCTCTATTAGAATATATAAACTTTATTTGTGATTTATGTAGCAATTTTGAATTAGAGCGCGATGTTTAGGATAGCGCGATGCATATCATGTTGATAAAGACACCGCACTGTTGGCGCGGCTGCTGCTGAAGCTGTTCTGGAATTTGGCCGGTTTTAACGGACCTTCCCGCTGGCCTACAAAACATGATAAGATTATAAATTGTGTATGATGCTAGTGTAGCAAAGATTCTCCACTGTAACACCTTAGTGTGATATTTTCCGATGTCTTAGTTTATTCTCTAATAATTTATAGTAGATACTTAAATTATATATTAGTTTCATAGAGACATACACATCGAAAGGGAAACAGTGAAAAGCTGTCAGAAGGCTCTAGATGAAATTGTTGTTGTGTTAGTTGTTTTCTAGTTTAGTTCGCTATAGTCGGAACCCAGAATAGTAACCATGTCATATTGTATATCATTGGAAAGAGGAGATGTTGTCCTTTCTTTGTCATTACTATTATTATTTATAATTGTATTAAATTGAAGAGTTATTATGAGTTTAGAGTCGTGACATTCTTAGGAGCAGCAGCCAACTCCCTCTTAAATTGCGTATTATTTTTATTTTGAAGCAGATAGGTCCGACATTGTTATAACAGAAGAAAGGTTGTATTTTTGCGTTTCCGTCAATATATAATTTGCATAGTATTCGTTTGCGTTTCTAGCCTTATGCGTCAAAGTAAGTTTAGTTACTAACACAAACTTAGCCAGCGAGCCAAGATTTTGGGGCGGGTGGGAAATGCTTAAGCAGCACGGCCGCTGCGGCTGACGGTCCGTAATAAAAGCAAAACACAAACATCGGCATGGGGAGAGCACCCGGCACCAGCAGAAGATAAGGGTCGTGCCACTCGCAATGCCTTTGCTCTTAGTAGCCTATGATGTTTTCTAAATAAAACATTTCAACGGTCATCACGGACTGGCGTTGGGGAAGAGAGAGAGAGAATGTGTGAGCCTTCACCATAGCCTCCAATCCATCACATAACACACCATCGTCTCTCCCAAAACACAACACCACCAACACCACTACATTTATTATTTTTTTCCCCCCATATATGCAATTATTACAGCCTAAAATAACATCCCGCTCACACCATCAGCATATAAATTGCTGAAATCATCACAAAAACAGACACACATTTTGTTACTGGTTACAGTCTTTTTGAACACACAATACTGTATAATCATAATGTATACAATATTGCAATGAGGAGGCGAAAGAAGAGGGAGGAAGTTGAAATGTGGATGGTGGAAAGGACAGAACAACATCAAAATGCATGTTCATTTTTACAATGACAAAACAAAACACATTCAAAGTGCATATGTTAACCGACTGATAGCTGATATGGTGAATTATGAATATGTAATTAGGCCCTTACTTTGTGAATGCATGAAGACATTGTATACACCCTTCATAAAGTGGCGATGCCTTAATGAATAAATTAAAACTTCAAATTCTCTCTCTCTCTCTCTCTCTCTCTCTCTCTCCTCTCTCTCTCTCTCTCTCTCTCTCTCATCTCTCTCTCTCTCTCTCTCTCTCTCTCTCTCTCTCTCTCTCTCTCTCTCTCTCTCTCTCTCACTCACTCAAACACACCCTGTATTTCAAACAATAAAGAAGAAGGACAAAAAGGGAGAAAAATGGAGGAGAAGGAGGAAGAGGAAGATTATGAATGAAGATATTCCCAGATATTAAAGATACTAATGCTCATGTCCTAGACGGGTGAGTGCCAGTTACATAGATATGTCAATTGAGGCAGACAATGTGCCTAAGAAATCAAGCTGGCGCCTATGAAGGCTTGAGTTAGATTTTATATCCTGTATCGGCCAGCGCCTAGAGTATTTCTTAAACTGGAAGAGCACAATATAATAATAATAATAATAATAATAATCATAATAATAATAATAATATTAATAATAATAATAATAATAATAATAACAACAACAAATAAATAAGGCTGCATTGAAGCACATGTAACCTATTTTCCTTGTGGTTGCCAATGCAAGGTCAATACATAAGGCTATATATTTACCCATGCCAATCCTTAAAAGTTTTTGTTATAACAGAGTCAAAGAGCTGTGACCATAAAAGCTGTGTTTCCTCCACTGACTCTCACTTCTATCCCTTCATAATAAACATAGTAGGCTTTATTCTTGCACCTTCCGTTATAACATAAAAGACTTCTTTGGCTAATTTCGTAACATACCTATCTCCTTCTTGTATGAAAGAAGCTCTTGAAACCAGGACTGATTCCCACCCCCAATTCCCCCCCTCCCCCACCCATCAAACAGTATGCCCTGATCCAGTGTTTAAAAGAGATTACATGCCAGAATGAAAAGCCAACATTGATAAAATCCTACTGTAAACACTCCGTCAGATAGTTCATGCCTTACTGCACAAAAGACAAAATCTTCCTGCTGCTGGCAAGATGGAAGTGCAAGGTCTAGTTGAAAAACACATGGTTGGGTGTGTCTCTATGAAGGATATAGAATCTGTCACCCCCCAATGTCTTTTCTCCTCTACAACATTGCTTAACCAGATGTAAATAATTTACGGCCTATGTGGAAGAATCCACGCTACTAAATGATGATTGGAAGAAAGCTACAGTAGTGTGATAAGGTCTGATGCCTTCGTGACTGCTGTTACATCCAAAAGAACCCTAAAGCGTTAATTGCCAAGATAAAGATCTTGATCACTATCAATCTCTGCAAAAACCGCTTGATGGAATTGGCTAAAATCTGATAATTATTGCAAGGTAATTAAGCATAGCTGTAATGCTTCCATTCCCAATTCTATGAATTATATAACCCTCTTGTATGTTTTGGATTTTAAAAAACATTCTGTTTATAAAATTCACTGAAAGCAGCAATAACAAGAAGTCGATTACAATTTACACGCTATATCTGTGATTGTACCTAGTGGGTGCACGCATGCCTACATTATAATTGATTATACTAGTTCTATATTGGTACAATATCGCACGAGGGGGAATGGAGGAGAAAAAAATAGGAAAAAGAGGGGAAGGATGAAGGAGAGAAATGAAAGTGTGTGTGTGTGTGTGTGTGTGTGTGTGTGTGAGAGAGAGAGAGAGAGAGAGAGAGAGAGAGAGAGAGAGAGAGAGAGAGAGAGAGAGAGAGAGAGAGAGAGAGAGAGAGAGAGAGAGGGTGAGTGATGAGAAAAAAAACTGAGAAAGAGACAGAAAAAGATTAGTTGGGTGAGTGACAGTGGTGGTGGATGGGAGCGTGAGGGGACAGGGAAGGCAAGGTGGCAGGAATGGAACAATGGCTGCAGGGAGAACCTCTGTTACTATTCAGGCTATCAGTAGGTATTACTCACTACAGTTACTGCTAGCTTTACTGCTGTAGAAACAACCACCTAATCAAAATGCATGCCATCCCAACAACGACAAAAGTTCACGCCGCTAGTGAATAAAAACGTTTGTTTCCAACCCAATAAAATGTATCCCAGTTTACACAGAGGCAACATGATTTGGTCCTTAAACTACATTAAAACAGTGTGGAGTGTGTACAACTCTGAGGAAAGTAGTGTTGAACACTAAAACCTGTTATCCCAGTCAAGAAGTACGGTATATGCTTAGCTCTAAAATCGCTCGTCAATTAAGAAAGATCCGGAGAGGGGGTGAGGGAGGCGACCGACAGCTGATGACACACACGAAAAAGGCTTGGCTACCTAGCAAGCATTTATCATGCATTATCCTTCCCAGGTTGTAAAGTATTCAAACAAATAAAAACAGCAGTATGAGACTGCGCATAATCATAATACATGCAGCACATTTCTTCAAAAGGTTGAAGTTGGAAGAAGACCGTGCGCAGAAATGGTATTTTAATCCTTTCCTACATCGGAAAACTACCTATAGTGTATAGTGTGGGATAAACAGGGCCAGGGTATACATTAGCGAGGGACGAGATAAACAGATAACTAGAAGGGCAAAGCCCATATCATGGGCATATGGCACAAATGCTCCTTATGGAACTTGCTATATTTCACTAAAAATCACTGCCCGGTAAAAAAAAAAAAAAAAAAAAAGAAACAGCGGCATTAAAATGCAAATAATACAGACTTTGTATGCTCTTGACCTTGAGATGACCTTGACCACTGGCTCCAAATACACTCATGTAATATCAAATAAACTACAGCAAAAGTTGCATTATGCCAAAATACAGTGACCTTGACTTTAGGATGACCTTGTCCCTCACGTGACCTCTCATGCTCATGTATGATCAAATAACCCAATGTTGTTGCAAACTATGGGTTAAATAGAGCCATACCACTGTACAATGACCCATTTATAAAAAAAATGTTTTTGCAAGGCCTAAAACGACCTTGGCCTTCAAGATCAATGCAAAGAGAGAAAATATATGAAAGATCGATCTATCATCTCTTATGCCACCCACCCCCCACCCCCCCACCCCCCCAAAAAAAAGAAAAAAAAATGTCTTGTTTACGGTATCCCCACTGACCCTTAATTTTTTTTAGCCGACCCTTAATTTTTTCATCTACTCTAGACAAAAATTAAGAAAAAGCCACAAAAAATCGCACCAAGGAGGAAATGGTGTGTGTGTGTGTGTGTGTGTGTGTGTGTGTATGTATGTATATACACTGTATATATATATACAAGTTATACATATATATAACACCTGGTGCAGAGGCTTGACACAACCTCCAGAGCCTATGGAATGGATATAAGTGCAGATGGGACCAAAGTGATGACCAACGGCACACTAATGGCATCAACATGGACATCATGGTCCAAGGCCAATCCCTCAACACAGTGCATAGCTTCAAATATTTAGGAGCCGTTGTATCAGACACTGGGTCCCGACAGGAAGTCCTCTCCAGGATCGCACAAACAGCTGCAGCCCTGACAAGATTGAAGCCCATTTTGAAAAAGAGGACCATTAGTCTACATTCAAAGGTAAGGATGCTGGGCTCCCTTGTCATCTCCATATTCCAATATGCTTGCGAAAAATGGACCCTCACAGCAGATCTACAACGAAGAATACAGAGCATGGAGATGATGTGCTACAGAAGACTTCTGGGCATTTCCCATACCCAGCACATCACCAACAACGAAGTCCAAAGACCATCACACAAGCCACCAACACCATGACATGATTACAGAGTTGAAGAAAAGGAAACTCCGATGGTATGGCCACGTCACCAGAACATCAGGCCTTGCAAAGATCATCCTTCAAGGCACGGTGCAAGGAGGCAGAAGGAGAAGGAGACGGAAAAATAGATGGGAGGGCAACATTCGAGAATGGGCTGGCTTGACACTGAGCGAATCCATGAGGGTTGCCGAGGACAATGAGAAAGATGGAGTACGCTGGTTAAACGATCATCTGTTGTGCCCTAACGAAGATTCTAGCTATATAGCATAAACGAGAAAAGTAGAGGACAAACTCTAAACTCAGTCGCCAAGCCGGTACGTGTTTTGATGATTCGAGTTACGGGATAGGATAGGATAAGCCCAACTACCGATCCCATTTTTTCCCCTATGTTACCGTAAACAGACCCTATTTTTGGGGGCCTAAATACAACAAGTTTGAACTTTATATATATCTGGTACTTTAGGGTCAAGGTCATTTCAAAGGACCTATACTGACTTGTGGACAGCTCCAGTGACCTTGACCTTGGAGTGAGGTTGACAAAATGTGCATTGGATGTGTGTGTCTCATTGATATCTATCATGCAACAAAGAATCAATCATAAATTCAA
>CM072512.1:48449495-48721995 GCA_036898135.1 Oncomelania hupensis | reverse complement strand
CGCTACTCTAAACACAGCCAGTCCCAGACAACCCAGTCCTTGCACTGCACCGGTCAAGAGTGACAAATCCCTCAGAAGAAGTCCCCGTCAGTCAAATCGCCGTTTGAACATATGGGCTCCCAAACTACGGCTTAATAGCGAGAAAATTAGAGTGATAGCATTCCCTTAGTTTAATGCTGGAAACATTTCACTATACTCTCTCTCCGCCGCTGATCAATGGTTAATGGAGTAATATTTGAACAAACTCTCGGACAGTTTATTTCTATCAGGCCCCTCCCCCTTCTCTTCCACTCCTCTCCCCCTCCCTCCATTATCTTGCAAGTACACATGGTGAAACTCCTGGCCGTCTCATTAATCACGCAGTAAGAATAAGTTGTGCTTGACGAGGCTGATCCTCTCCATAAGCTCCTAAAACATAACTCATAGTTCACCGTGGGGTGACATTTATAAAGAACACTTGCTGAATTGTTCTCTTGCCATTTAAAAAATATACCCCCGTTGGGGTGCCGGGGGTTTCAGTATAAATAATATCCCCACTTTCTGGAAATTTAGTGCTTTAAATTCCCACTGTCGCTGTCTTTCTCATTTGCTCTTTCTCATTCCTGCTCTGTTCTATCAATCTTGCTATACTATCTTCTTCTTCGCTAGACCAGTCATCTACCTTTTTTCTTGAAAACTCTTCCGGGACAAGACTCCTTATTTGTGTATGAGGTCTGTTGGATCAGCTTGGGAATATTGGATGCTTTCTGCCAGGTGGTCACTAGGGCTTCCTATGATGTTATTATTTAGCAATGTAGGCATTTTATATGTATGTGTTTTGTTGATAATTTATAATGATGTTTGTATTATATTTTGTTTTTGTAAACGGGGGTTCGATAAATTAGAGTACAGCCTTAACGTCCCCTGCGTGGGTTGTCTTTATTGTAAAGTGGCTGGTGGAGAGCTTTCAGGTTACCACTAGGGTTGTTTCAGCAGATCTTTTATGCGGATCAGGGGTTGTCCGGTCCTGATTTGGCTCGGAAGAGTCCGCTGGACCTAAAGCAATAATCATGTAATGTAATGTAATGTAATTTAAAAAAATATATTATTGTTCACCGTGTACTGTAAAACATAAAGTTCCTTTGTCAGTGTCATCCGTTATCAATTGTAGCGAACATGAATACATTTGAACAGCACAACAAAACTTTTTTTTTAAACAGTTTAATGAGTACACATCAATGAAAGGAAAATAATGCAGCACAAGAACAAAACAATACCTCCTCAGACAGACATGAACACAAACGTTCAAAAGGAACACGTGTAGAGATATAAAGAGACTTACCAGGTCATTTTCTGGAATGAAGGCGCCATCACCGTAGTTCTCGGACACGGTGCGTACGTAATCCTTCGCAGGCACGCAGCCTGGTGGTGGGCTGGGGGAATTGCGCTGTGCATGCTGATGGACAAAAGCAAAATCAAACTAATCAAATCAATGTGTGACCAATCAAAAACATTCACTTCTACACATTACATCGATAATTCGGAACAATTATCCTACACATTATTTTTAATTCAAATCTAAAAATATTGTGTTTGTGTGTGTGTCTGACACCCCCTCCCCTCCTTTCCCCCTCTCCTTGAATAAGCTGTAAATTTTTCAACTAATTCAATAGGAATACATATACTTCCTTGTAAGATAAAGATTTGAATTGATTTGAAGTGAAGTGAAGTGAATCTCCCGTAATTTTACACTGATGGTTGACGGTTTATCTGTGTAGGGCAAAACAAGGTGAAGATTGGCGAGTTGTTTTGATTCACGGTTTCCTTCCACTAAAACAATACATCCCAGAAACCCTGCTTAATGCAATGTCTACTAGCAACATAAATGTGAAGAATGCTGTGGAATATTTTGGCCATCTCGTAACAATACGCTGTTACCGAGCAAGTCACGATTTGCTCCTATCATTACCACCAATCAAAATTAAGCAAATGCTTTCAAAGCCCATTTTTTAAATACAGTTAAGAAGCCATTCACCCTATGTACGTGTGCATAAGCTTAGGACAGACAATAAATCATCATACTTGAGGTATCAAGTACCTCATTACCATACTGTGACAAAAGAAACAAATAACAGAAATTACAATGAAGAGCGGAGAAGGGAAGTAGGGGGGGGAGGGGAGGGAGAGAGATACAAAACAGAGAGAGAGAGAGAGAGAGAGAGAGAGAGAGAGAGAGAGAGAGAGAGAGAGAGAGAGAGAGAGAGAGAGAGAGAGAGAGAGAGAGAGAGAGAGAGAGAGAGAGAGAGAGAGAGAGAGAGAGAGAAAGATGGGTGGGAGATTACCTTACCTGTGTTTGAGAGGCGTACTGTGCTGAATAGTGCTGTGTGGTGCCACTAGAGGTGGCGGCCGGGTGGGCGGGGTGAGAGGGGTGGGTGGGGTGCGGCGTGTCGGAGGGGGAGGAGAGGAAGAGACGGAGACTAGAGGTGTGCTCATTCTGGTCCACCAGCTGGATAGCACTGTCCAAGTCCGCCTGTGTTTTCAGTGCTATGATGATCTGCAGCACCAAGCACATCACAATCTATTCAATAAGTCTTCAGTGCAATGATAAATAGTGACCCAAGTCATATCACAGTTTTACAATCAATTGCATTGCACTGAACGTGAAAGCTTTTTTTAAACACATTCAAAAACAATTTCACGGGCTGCAACATGCAAAGTTTTCAGTGCCAATAATGAATATGCACTTTGTGTAGGAAACTCAGTTTGATAGCAAATGGCTATTTCTGACATGCATGTCTTGCAAAACAGCAACAACAAAGAAAAAACAACAACAACATTATCTCAAGACTAATTCGTGGAAGATTTGAGGAAGAAAACCTGAACTGATTAAAATAATGTCGAAGACTGATAACAGTATCACCATACAATGCTATACTGCAGAGGCACACAGAAAGCAAAAGCACTGGTGCTTTCTGTTATTAAAATATTATAGCTACTATAAGAAGAAGCATGCGTTTGTAAAACTGACCGCTCCATTGGTTTGCGTGTAAAAGATGTTGAGAGGGATCTGGTACATCTCCTTCAACTTGCTGGTCAGTTGTTCCAGCGTTACTGGACGAGGTATACTGGCCACCCTGCAACACATTTGTAAATAACAAGACTATAATAACTAAACATGCAGGTCCTGTACAAGGTCCAATCAATCAACCACTCTGATCATACACGTATTATAATAATTATAAGTACTTGATACACGAGCAGTCAGTGAAACGCTGGGCATGCAGCTGAAAAACTGTTAATAAACAAAAAAATGAGCAAGAGTGTAATACTGACCGACATGCTTGTTACAAGCAGCATTAGTTTACTTTTGTTTTGTAGCATCATCTTAAGCTTCTGACAATCATGATAGTGAAATGGAAAGTCAAAGTGAAAGAAAGAAAGAAAGAAAGAAAGAAAGAAAGAAAGAAAGAAAGAAAGAAAGAAAGAAAGAAAGAGAGAAAGAAAATGTTACGTTAAAACGCGCACGATATTCCGTGTGTGACGCGCGCGATAGATCTGATCGTTTTATTTTGCAAAGCATGCAATAACAGAGTGTATTTACCTTTGATTTGATTTTGCGTTGTTATTAGAAGAAGCGTTGTATAACGTTGATAATTTTAGTTGGTCGATATTATTTGAGAATTTTCTAGAGTTGGTTGTTTACTATCGATCGAAGCGTGTGGATAATTTTAGTGGTAACTAGAGACGCTTCCATTCTATTTTTTTTAAAAAAATGGTTGTATGACGTGAGACAGTGATTACGAAATTTGTTCTGATTGGTTTAAATTGTGTCTTGCCCGAATGTTCTTCCTTACTCTGGAGGTTAGAGAGACTATTATATGTACCGCACTGGTTGTGTTGAAAGTAGAGGATTGTAAAGTGGAAAGTTGAGAGTGGAAAAAGCGATTGTATGCAGTTGATGATGTTCGCTGCATAAAGTTGGAAATCTACATACGACGACTTCTGCCTTGCTGATAAGTGAGCAGGCTGCGTGAATAAACGAATCTGAGTTACACTTATCAGGTTTCAAGCATCGGCGCTGAATCAACTGATAAAAACAACATCGAGTGTAACAGAAAGAAAGAAAGAAAAAAGAAGGAGGAGGAGGACGACGACGACGACGACGACGACGACGACGACTACGACTACTACTACAAGTGAGAGAGAGGGAAGAGATATAAACGGTGAGTGAAGACTGAAGTTTGTGGTAGAGTAGGGTGGGATGGGGTGGGGTGGAGTGGGGACGTCTTGTCATCTGAAGCCAATTCGGGATTTTGATTACACATTATTTCCTTGTTCTCTCTGTCCGTTAGATCTTCCACGTTTTAGCATACCATTAATATACAGCACCACCATCACTATGGCGTACAAACGCGCGATGAAAAGTATCATACTTTTTGAAAAGTATCGCTACTTTGCATCGCTCCGTTACGAAAGGATCGATCCTTTTCATCGCGCATTTCCGAGTTCTTCCGAATACACAGTATGCACATTTTCCAAAAGTTTGATCGGAACTAAAGCGGAACACAAAACAAGCAATCGCGCCAATCTGCTTGCTTTCCTTTCGTTTTGCGTTACTTCAGGCGGGAAGATAGATGCGATAGAAATTATCGACGATCGAATGAGAGAACTTGAAGAAAGACCTGTTGCATGCAGGGTTAGGTATGGTTGAACGGTGAGTTGTTTGCATATTTATTTTAACATTTATATTTATTTGACCTGTTTCGGTATATTATTTCACTAGCTTGACCGATTTCAGTTTTACAGAAACAGTGTGTTTCGCCTCGGTAAACTTCGGAAATGCGCGATGAAAGTGCTCGAGCTAAAGTATCGATGCAAAGTATCGATACTTTTTAAAAAGTATGCATCGATACTTTTTAGAAAGCATCGATACTTTCGCAATTGTCGTTCCATTTGAGAAAATGTGCGATCCTTTTGAGAAAAGTAGCGATACTTTCCTAAACGGATGGATCTTTATGAGAATAGTATGGATGCAAAGCATCGATACTTTTCATCGCGCGTTCGACCCTGTTCGTACGCCGTACATCACCACCCCAAACACCACCGCAAAATAATAGTTGCACCTGATTCATGGTGCTTCAGGTTACATTTCTCTTAAAATTAAAAACTAAATTTAGTAATCGAACTGACGAATTTATTGTAACAATGAAGGGAAAAGAAACAACAAATAACAAACACGGGAAACGAAGTCATTGTTGCTAATGCGGTCCTTCCTTTCCCCCCACCCCCCCCCCTCCTCCCATCTTCCTCGTCATCCTCTTCCCCATCCGAAGGAATGTTAACATTTTTCGTTGCAACTAAGCATTGAAAACGTTTCAAAACCTCCAACTAAAAGCTCTTTTAGCCTTTTAAGCCCGCTATTCCGCTAGTGGCAGCCCTCGACAGAAAGCAATTCATACCTACTGATAACATCTTTCCATTTCTTTTTAACTCCGTGTGAACTGAACCATGCAATAGCTAGTGCACCGAGGGAGGGTAACCTCGTAAAGAGACTGCCAGGGGAAAAAAAGAGGTAACAACAGACTGAGCATTCGTACGGAGGTCAAAAAGCCCTGACCGAACAGGGGGGAATTATAAAGCGTCCCCACTGTGCTGGCTTACTTCATAATTCTGCAGGGCTAAGGAGAATGGGGTATGAAGGGGTAAGGAAGAGAGAGAGAGAGAGAGAGAGAGAGAGAGAGAGAGAGAGAGAGAGAGAGAGAGAGAGAGAGAGAGAGAGAGAGAGCGAGAGAGAGAGAGAGAGAGAGAGAGAGTGAGAGAGAGAGAGAGAGAGAGAGAGAGAGAGCAATGAAAATAGCATTTTCTTGCTCATGCACCCCCGTTTTGCATACTTTCGTTATGATTAATTCTTGGGCAACTTCTCTTGTCAAAGAATGTCAAACACAATGGGCCCAGGCAACCTTTTTTTCTCTATTACATTTTTTTTAAAATTGATTTTTCTTTTAAACAGTTTCATCCCCCGAAGCTAACTAATAATATTTCTTTGTTGTCACTCAGGATAGAAAGAAAAGAAAAAAAAGAAAGAAAAAAAGAAAAAAAAAGAAAAAAAAAGAAAGAATAAAGAAAGAAAGAAAACCTAATTTTCCTGTATCGGCCAGCGCCTTGAGTCTTGTCAAGTATGGAGAGATATGTGCGCTTAAAAAATCTTCGATAATAATAATAATAATAATAATAATAATAATAATAATAATAATAATAATAATAATAATAATAATAATAATAATAATATCCTCGATAATTTTGGTGGGGGCGTGAAGATTGGTGAGGGTGCAACGCTTAATTTTCTTTACAGCGTTACAGAAAAAGATGATGGGGGAGAATGAAAAGAAGTAGCTCATAGTTATAGTGCTGCTGTTGTTCTTTTAACAATCAAAGTATTCCAGTTGTGATAGAATCTGAATAAATACTTTAACAGTCCACACCGAAACTCTGTGGGTTCGGGCAAATAGAATAGACCCAACGTTTCCCGGCGTGTCGTTAGAGGCGACTAACAGGGGTGATGTTAGCACGGCATCACTGGGCGAAAGTCTTCTACACAGAAGTCACCGGCCAGGGCGGAGGAACCTCACGTTACTACAGGTTCAACGACCACGTGCTCAGGGCCAAGGCGAGCCACACTGTATTCGTGGATTTCGGCTGTGGCCAACAGCCTGGAGAGGATTGGGCCCTGCCAGGTCTTTTTTGCCCAAGACACACTACATGATGACACAATCCACTAATTCCATACCGGATCGGTCGTCGCCCGGGCCGTCACCCGGCACAAGGACCGCGCCTTCCGTTGGCCACCAGGACGGAGGTGTTAAGTATGCTACTGATGGACAATATAGCAAGATCCGCACGAGAAACAACATCGTCATAGGAACCTGGAACGTCAGGACCCTAACTGCGGAAGGAAAATTAGAAGAACTGGCCCACGAGCTGGACCACTATCGATGGAACGTTCTAGGTATCAGCGAACTGCGCTGGAAAGGCCTAGGTGAAACAACGACTGACAAAGGCCACAAGCTCTATTTCAGCGGTAGAGATGACAGGCACGAACACGGCGTTGGATTCTTGGTCCACAAGAACATTCTAGCCACTGTCATGGGTTGCCGCCCAGTCTCCAGTAGACTCATTACCATCCGTCTGAGAGCAACCCCTTTCAACATTACCATCATCCAGGCCTATGCCCCAACATCAGACTATGAAGACAGCGAAGTGGAGGATTTTTATGAAAATATACAGGCGGTCCTTGACCAAGTGCCGAAGAAGGACATAGTCATAGTGCAAGGCGACTGGAATGCCAAGGTTGGCCAAGATGCGCACCGCAACTGGGGAGACACATGCGGACCCCACTGCAACAACGAGACAAATGACAGGGGTCTGAGGCTATTGGAGTTTGCCAGATACAACAATCTGGTACTGGCAAACACGCTTGGTCTCCACAAAAAATCCAGACGATGGACATGGCACAGTCCCGGCGGGGAACATCACAACCAGATCGACTACATCATGGTCAAGAAACGCTTCAGATCAAGCATCAACATTGGCAGGACACGCACTTTTCCAGGAGCAGACATTGGAAGTGACCACGATCTCGTGATGATGTCTTTCCGGCTCCATTTGAAGAGAGTAAATACAGCAAAGTGCACTAGGCTGAAGTTCGACCTGGACAAACTGCAAGACCCGGAGGTGGCAAAAATATTTCAGGCCACAATTGGAGGGAAATTTGCACCACTGCTTATTTTGGGGGCAGGCGAAGTAGATGTCAACACCATGACCAATACCTTCAACTCAGCTGTAACAGATGCCGCCACTGAGATCCTTGGCAAGCACCGACCAAAGAAGAAGCCGTGGATCACACCTGAACTTTTGGATCTGTGTGATAAACGAAGAGAGTTAAAAAAGAAAAAGAACACCTCACAGGGAGCTGATGTCTACCGAAAAATCAACAATGACATCCGAAAAGGCATGCGCACAGCAAAGGAGAACTGGATAGAAGATCAATGCCAGGAAATAGAGAACAATCTGAACAAGAACAACAGCAAGAAGGCCTACCAGACTGTGAAGCGGCTGACAAGTGTTAAACAGCCCAAAGTCTCCACTATCCAAAGCAAGTCTGGCATTTGCCTTACAGAAGAACAAGAAGTCTTGGACAGATGGACAGAGTACTGCTCTGACCTTTACAACCATACACCAAATGGAGACCCATCAGTTCTAGCATGTCCCGAGAGCAGAGAAGAAGAAGAAATCCTCCCAATTCTCCGGGAAGAAGTTGAGGCAGCAGTGCAATCGCTGAAGAAAGGGAAGTCAGCGGGAGTGGACAACATACCAGCGGAACTGCTACAAGCAGGAGGAGAAGCGATGACTGATGCTCTCACCACTATCTGTAACAAGATCTGGCAGAGTGGGGAATGGCCTACACCATGGACCCAGTCGCTTGTCATCACTCTTCCTAAAAAAGGTAACCTTCAGGAGTGTGAAAACTACCGCACCATCAGCCTCATCAGCCATCCCAGCAAGGTCCTCCTGAAAATAATACTCAACAGGTTGAAACCACAAGCTGAACAAATCATAGCTGAAGAACAAGCAGGATTCATGGCAGGGCGAAGTACCACTGAACAGATTTTCAACCTCAGAATAATCTGTGAGAAATACCTACAGCACCAACAACATCTATATCATGTGTTCATAGACTTCAAGAAGGCATTTGACCGAGTCTGGCATGCAGCTCTATGGGCAACCATGAAAGTGTACAACATCAGCCCTAAAATCATAGAAGTCATCAAAAGCCTGTATGACAAGGCTACCAGTGCAGTCCTCCATAACAGCGTCATCGGGAACTGGTTCAGAACAACAATCGGTGTGCGTCAAGGATGCCTACTCTCTCCAACACTCTTCAACATCTTCCTAGAGCGCATCATGTCAGATGCTCTTGCAGATCACGAAGGCACAGTCAGCATAGGGGGCAGAGCAATCTCCAATCTTCGTTTTGCGGATGATATTGATGGATTGGCTGGAGAGGAACAAGAACTTGAACAGCTTGTACAGAGGCTTGACACCACCTCCAGAGCTTATGGAATGGAAATAAGTGCAGAGAAGACCAAAATGATGACCAACAACACCAATGGCATCAACACGGACATCAAAGTACAAGGCCAATCCCTCAACACAGTGCACAGCTTCAAATATTTAGGAGCCATTGTGTCAGACAATGGGTCTCGACAGGAAGTCCTCTCCAGGATCGCACAAACAACTGCTGCCCTGACAAGGTTGAAGCCCATTTGGAAAGACAGAACCATCAGTCTACATTCCAAAGTAAGACTGCTGCGATCTCTGGTCATCTCCATCTTCCTATATGCTTGCGAAGCATGGACCCTCACAGCAGATCTCCAACGAAGAATACAAAGCATGGAGATGAGGTGCTACAGAAGACTTCTGTGCATTTCCTATACCCAACACATCACCAACGTTGAAGTCCGACAGACCATCACACAAGCCATTGGACAACACGATGACCTGCTCACAGTGGTGAAGAAACGGAAACTCCGATGGTATGGCCACGTCACCAGATCATCAGGCCTTGCAAAGACCATTCTGCAAGGCACAGTGCAAGGAGGTAGAAGAAGGGGGAGACCGAAAAAGAGGTGGGAGGACAACATTCGAGAATGGACTGGTTTGACACTGAGCGAAGCCATGAGGGCTGCTGAGGACAGAGAAAGATGGAGTATGCTGGTTAAGCGATCATCTGTGGTGCCCCTACGACCTTCGGGTTATGGGACAGGATAGGATAGGATAGGACCGAAACAAATTGCCAATTTCAATTAATTTTTTTAAATATTTCTCGCGATCTGCGGATCCACTCGACTTTTCACCTGGCTTATAAAAACAAATACCAGCAATATTTTTATGAATTGGGAAACGTTGTTTATAACCGACTGCCCTTTTAGTATGGCAGCTATTCACACATTTTAAGTGACCCGGAAGTTGCAAAGGCAAACAAACAAAATAAATTTCGAGGTTCTTTGGGTTTATTTAGCCCAGTGCAATAAACTACAACACAGCAGTGACGGTTGTTGGAGAGAAAGAGGGAAAAGAATTCAGGGAGATGGGAGGGCGCGTGGGCGTATAGTTCAGTAACAGTTTATACGAAGAGCGAGAGAGACGATACCTGTCATGGAACTAAAGACTGAGAGAGGTCAAATCACTTCACCATCTCCACGGTTGAAAATACACCGAAAAGTCTTTAAGCAACGCTACTATTCCATTAAGAAAACACATAAATGTAATTGGCATAAAACCAGAAATGTATAGTTTGCACTTTAGGTCAAGCTGACTCGCACTAAGACACCGCGATGAACCGGCCTTGTTTGTGTTTCATACATGTGTCATATAAAAATAATGTGTGCTGGAGCATTCGTAACGGGCCCAGGGTCCATTTCTTACCAACCCAGAGTTCAATGAACGTCATGCTTGACTAAATCCATCCTTATCTTCTCCCAACTCTCTCCTAGCTTCTCCTTCTTCGCTCTACACCAACTTTCCATACATCGTTATGTCCAATGCTTTATTGTTGTTGAGCAGAGCTGAATTCCCACGTCCCGTCCCACCTTGGCTACCATAATATTGTTTTCTTCCTACAAAAGTCTTTACAAGATCTAATTTAGATCGTCTTCCGGTAAAATTCTCAGTTTATCAGATTAATAACAAACGTTCAAAACGCCGCCAAGCCAAAAATATAATTAATCACAAAAACAACTGGGTGCATTATGTATCTTTATATCAGTATTATCTTCTGAGTGCATTATTTCCTCTGCAAGGGAGAACAAACAATTTTTTTTCCCCACTTGTCCTTTTTTCCATGCTACACATGCTACAATAGCGAGAGAAACGACAATCAACTAAATCAGTAAACCTAGTTCATTTGCCCTGCAGTCATCATGCAGTACATCACCTAGTCCTCCTCACCTCAGTCCTCCTCCACTTCTCAACGGTAACATTTTTTTGTTCTTCTTGTCTTGTCTTTTCTTCTTGTCCTTTTTTTTTCCTAAACAGAACTCATATGCGGCACTAGAGTAGTCAAAGGATTGAAGGAGGTAAAGACACAGCAGATTAAAGATTCTTTATACATGTATTTCTCTAAAACGGTGTGTGTGTGTGTTCGTGGGTGTGTGTGTTGGTGTGTGTGTGTGTGTGTGTTTTTTTTTTTTTTTAAAATATATTTCTTTATTTTAAATAAATTCGTTTTGTTTGGTATTGTTGCTAATACATGTACTGAAATTTTCCACAATGGCCAAAGTAGTGCATCCTCTTGGAGTGTGACGTTTCACAACAGTCACTTGACCGAAAGACGGGGAAAAAAGAAAATGGAACGAGGGAGAGGAAGCAGATAACCTCTCTCATTCATCTCTCGTCGAGGCTTCTGTGCATAATCTTGGCCATTGACTATAAGAAGTGTTATATTCACACCATAGTGGAATAGATGAAGAAGAAGAAGAAGAAGAAGAAGAAGAAGAAGAAGAAGAAGAAGAAGAAGAAGAAGAAGAAGAGTGGGCGGAGGAATGAGGGTAGGGGGTGGGGGTGTGGAAGCGATGAAAGAACACAGGGCGAGAGAAGATGAGGGTTCATATGGAGGGAGAGAATGATTATGGGTAAATAAGTTATCGTTTTTGGAGCTACAAATAGCATCAAAAGGCTGTGCATTGCCATGTTTAGCAGGCTGTTAAGAAAGAACATGTGTGAGACACACGGTACAGGTGATTGATTTCCCGATGCACTCAAGTCCGCCAGGTGTCATCATACTGTCAACACGCCGAGCTATTTCAATCACGACTAATATGCTTCACACAGATTTTGTATTCTTCTTCGACATAACGGTGATGTACAGCGCGCTATATAAAGCATGGCAAAGACAAGCCTAGTTCCTCTACCCCTTCGGAGCGAAGCAGTTGGGTTTTTTGTGTGTAATGAAAACATAATGCAGGTTGCCAAATTCCTGATCAATACAAAAGAATTTACAACCCACCCATCACCCAACCTTTTAAAAAAATCTAACTTTTACATATCAAAAGAGGAATATATAATTACTATCAACTGTTTGAAGTGCGGAATGAAAAGGGGAGGGTGAGGAGAGGGAGGACAACTTATAAAATATAAATCACCACTCTAAACCGCCCCTTTGATTTTTGAAATGTCAGCAAAAAATGCTCAGGTTTTCTTTTTCCAAACTGATCCAAAAAGAACTCTGATGAATAATAACGAAGGCGAAATTATTGTTATTTATATCAAGGGACGCAGTAATGTTTATCTACGGCTATCTGAGAGCTCGAGTCTTGATAGATAGAGGGGTCAGCGTCGTGACGGCGAGTTGGCCTCTTGACTGCTACCTACCCTGGCACACGGAGACGAATCAGAGGAGACGGAATGCTACAACTAACATCCACTGTCGTCATGTGGGGATAACGTCGGTGATAAATATACACTCCTTGTCACAACAGTTGTCTTTTCAAGTTCCATTACACCAGCTTGAAGCTGACGGCCTTACACCAACCTAGGGTTTTAATCACCGTGTTTTAATCTAATCCAGTCGTGTCTCACCACCGTCATCTTCCCCTACTTCAGCTACCTGTCTCTAGCCTTAAAAAAAAAAATGTGTTGACGCTAAATTTGCGACTGGAGCGATATGTGGTATTCCCCAACTAAACCCACGCCACATAAACCTTAACAAATCTTCATCGGTGGGTACAATCTTAAAAATGTTCTACTTGACTAGGACTGTGCTACGGACAACAGAGTTCAAATCAAGGACATGCAAACTGAATCGTAAAACAGTGTAAGCATCATCCATAAATCTACTACCCACTTTAAAATATTCTTATCAACAGCAGCAGCAGAAGAAGACGAAGAGAGATTAAAGCGATACCCTCCTTCGCCATCCTGCTCCTCGTGAGTTCGCCATCCTGCTCCTCGTGAGATAAGAACTATCTCCAATTATAGATCACGCCTGCGTTGTTTTATCGATCTCGCTCCTTCACCAATTCAGGCGGAACAACCGTACAATCTTATATTTTGCGCCTGGGGGGGTTTGGAACTTTATTTGCATCAACAACAAAAGCAATCTTAATATTCTCAGCTAAAGCACTGCAACCGCATCTAACGATTACCAGATTAAATTAGGGAGCCAATATTCCTACTTCTAGTCTAAACCTAAATATTCCTCATGTAAACCTGCACAAGATTTATTAATGCCACCCACAAAGCAACATTTCGTTCATAACTAAATCACTAATGCCGAAAGTATGTAAATGCCTTCCGGATGTCATTCTAGGTGAATCAGTTTGTGATAAAGCAGTCGCTGGAATCGCTCTTGGTTCAACCGTTTTACTGATAGGGAACAAGCAGACAAGCAATGCCGCCAAACTTTCTCGACTGAAAAAAAAAATCTGTTCTACTAAGGCTCAGTTTCTAAAGAGTCTTATCTAGAGAATGAGAGAATATATGTGGGTTTTTTTTGTTTTGTTTTGTTTATTTGTTTGTTTTTTAAACGACTTTCTTATCTGAATGGATGGTACAAGAAGAAGAAGAAATGGGGGAATGACATAAAAGGGAGTTGAGATACGGGTCATTATGAAAGATTAAGAAGCATACTGATGGTAAGAAGGCCAAGCTGAAGAGAGTGGCTGCTGTTAGATGAGATAGATGGCGGACATGTATGCTCCATTCTGCAATCGGCTGTGCCAGGCATGGCATGTTGGCTGTATCCCAGGCGCTGGTTCGAGACCCTTCTGATATTACAGCGATAAGGTCCAGTTTAAGCAGGTCGTTACCTTCCAAATAACTTGACAGGAGAGATAACGTCGATTAACCCCGAATTACAGATCCAACATCTACACGAACATCCCAAATTACGCCACCAAACCACCCCCCCACCCCCCCCCCCCCCCCCCCCCAAAAAAAAAAAAAAAAAAAAAAAAAAAAAAAAAAAAAAAAAAAACACTTTTCAGTACACAGAAGGCTGCTTAGAAATATCACGGCGAAAAATATTAATTTTGTTTAATTCTTTTTATGCAATGGTGATACATAAAACAGGTTACTACACAGAATAATAGTTCTGACCAGTAACTGAGTACACGCAGGTTTATTTCCAATAGCTCCTCCAATAACCATCAGGTGTCCAGGCCCCCTTCCCACCCATACACAATCACCCACGCTCCCTCCTTATCACCTCCACCCCACCTCAAACACATACACTCTCCCTTCCTCCATTTCTCTAACACATTATACTCAAGGTGCTTGAATACTTCTAGAGTTGTGAAGATAGGTACCTATATACTTGATATTGGTTATCTCATTATCTACTTTCATTGCAACAATTAAAGCAAAAAGGCCAGTCCTAATGAAAGACCTAACACTGAACTCGTCTCTACAGCACAAAGACCTTTCTGAACTCTAATTACTTTTAAAGCGTGCTCTTCATTTAAACAACCTTAACCTGGTAGTACCCAACAAGCGAGGACAAAAATTCAGCTGCATCAGCACCTCAGTGACGTCAGTGCGACAACGTCATTTTCCGACCTCCGGATCAACCTTATGCCTCCGTGTTCACAACTAAACATACATCATTGATTGTTTACACATGCACACTACCAAGCTCTTAATCCCTCAAGCTCTTGTTCTTAGCCCATTAATAATCTCCTACTCTACTGTCACCTTACTTAGACCATGTCACCCCAACACCACCTAGTCTCTATCTACAAGCATCTGTCGGTCAGTTTGCTGTTTTTAGACACAGATCTCTGTGACTGTACAGCATAATGATGTGTGATTAACAGGTAAACTAATTTAGTAATATGTTACGTAAGTTTAACGAAACAACAAGTCAACAGCACACCACAGACAATAGAGTTTCTGGTGTTGCCGGCAGCCGAGCTGACACGTTACCGTTTCACTAACCAAACATTGAGCTAGCGAACTCCGATGTCTCGCGCGAATGTTCTGTACAAGACTGACGACAAGGGCATGACAGACATGTTTAGAAAATTGGTCAAGCATGCTGACAGCCGTGAAGTGATGAAAGCTAACAGCAGTGAAGACACCATGATGAACCGAGAAATTACCCAAACTGAAGTTTCGCCTTGTATTGTGTGTATTGCCACGACGACTGCCAGAACCAATGACAAACTGTTTAATCAAAGTCAATGCCATCAGCTGAAATTTCGCATCTCTGCCGAGTAACGAACGTATGATGTGAACCATTTGAAAGCCACAACAGGATCTTACCAGGACTGTTGTACCAGAGGTGTCGAGGTGACCAGTCAGTCAACAGCCAGCTCAATGTTGACTTGCCCCCAGCCGCCTACCTATCCTTTTACTTCGTTTCAAATGCTTACGTCGTTGTTTCAACAGTACAGTCTGTTTTGCATCCCTAAACCTCTAAAGTTTTAAAAGACGTTCCCCTGCCTTCTCCTGTCCGTTGGGAAACAAAACTTAAACAAATAAATTACCAGTAAACATATCATTACACGAGAAATGCGTGATTTGTTAATTGCGTTCACCCCATCCACTTTTCCTTTTAAGGGCTTCTATATGTCTGAAGAACACGGCGCAATTTTAATTGAGATCATCAGAAAGGCGGTCGGGTGTTACAAAAAATCAGCACAGCGCAGCTTACACAGCCTGTACCCCTCTGCATTTCTGATGATACAAACTAATGGTGGAAATCCCAGCCAGTCATTAGATTAATGGCATTCGCTGCAAAAACCTGGCAACCTGCACCGATGTTGCAGACAGTTAATGTAGAGCAAGCGATAGCGGAGAGAGAAATGATAATCCGTTTGGAAATAGGGAAATAAATAAACATAACTTTTAAAAAAACAAGGGGGGGGGGAGAGAGAAAAAAGGAATAATGAAATTGCATGCACTGTGCGAAGAAATAGCATTTAAACCATTTAATGGGTTAGATTTCATGCGACGCAAAAGCGGGGAGGGGAGGAGTTGCGTATTACAGCATGACATAAAATGTTGAATGTTCTGGAACCAACGCTGGCTCAAAAAGGGGAAAATGTTCTAGTCAATATACAACTGACTTATAAGCTTTCGGGCAGTGTGGGTAATAAGCACAACTGTCTCCTAAATGGAAAGCCGTAAAGTTAGCGTCAATCTTTTCAAATGTCAGGTGTATTAACAAGAAGCTATAAGGGTCTATAGAGCATAAGTAGTTAAGTACACGAAGGCCCGTTCACGCCGAAGTCGGTCTATTTGCTTTGCATTTAATACAACTGGGTCACAGGCCAATGTACCCAGTCCCCCGCGTGTTTTTTTTCCTCGCCAGTCTCCGTAAACCACTGGAACACGTTCTAGTAACCACCCGATACCACAGGAAAAGCCAAACATATTCCATTATTAAGAATTGTAAGGTCTAATACTAGAAAAATAGCCGCCCTTTAACGAGTCTAACGCAGGGTGGATGGACGATTCAACGGTAAAGGTGTGTGTGGTAACCAAACTTGAGGACAACAGACTTTCGGAAAAAATACCGTCATGTCGCAATACTTTCTAAACTGGTCTTCTCGCTCATCACGATCCTCTACTCCACCCCAAAACAAATGACGCAAGAATTAAAAAAAAAAATCAGCCCTTAAAAGAAATTTATATCTAACGGGAACAACATATTGTAAACATAGCAACACGACCTAGATACAACCACTATCCTCACTGAGAATAATTAAAAGCTTCCTTCTATAACAAGAGCCCTGAGGAGAGGCACACAAAAAATCGACAGAGGTAATAATAATAATAATAATAATAATAATAATAATAATAATAGTAATA
Source organism: Oncomelania hupensis (assembly GCA_036898135.1). Taxonomy (NCBI): domain Eukaryota; kingdom Metazoa; phylum Mollusca; class Gastropoda; order Littorinimorpha; family Pomatiopsidae; genus Oncomelania; species Oncomelania hupensis. Next base: position 48,705,147 of record CM072512.1, on the reverse strand, counting down.
ATAATAATAATAATAATAATAATAATAATAATAATAATAATAATAATAATAATAATAATAATATACACGTCTTATTCCGAAATCACTCAAAGAGCGGCGATCTGTGACCAACGTTTACGCACACATGTTACATACGCTCTACAAAGTACATACGCACATTAATCATTCAAACATGGGATGTAAACTAAAGGCAAATCGCTACTAGAAAGACAGAACGGAAACCGATTTTTTTTTTTTTTAAATTAGACAGCATCCTACATGCACACCATTATTGAAGGGATGGAGGAAACCTGAGCACCCAGAGGAAACCCTCGGTGACCTGCAAAAATGTCGTACCCAAGTCACCAAAGTTCGTCCCTTGGGGGAATCGAACCCGCGACCTTCGGCATAGGAAACCGGCGACTAACCCACTGAGCCACCAGGCATCCCTGGTTAGAAAAATTATCGTAAAATGTGCATACTTCTACCAAGAAAGAAACCGAACTACTACAATTAAATGAAAGAAATCAGGGAAAGAAAATAAGAAAGAAAGAAAGAAAGAAAGAAAGAAAGAAAGAAAGAAAGAAAGAAAGAAAGAAAGAAAGAAAGAAAGAAAAAGTCCATTTCTGCCTGTTTAGTGTTTGTCGAAGAACAAGGTTTCAAGTCCTATTGCATGAGCATTGAAGGACGAATTGAACTATCAAACCCTGCATAATGCGAACGACCTGCTGAGCGCTGTATTGTTTGTTCATTCATTCCTAATATATTTTACCCTTTTTATGGGTGCCTTCTCTCAAATAAACATTTATCTTCTTCACTATTCCTCCCTCTCCCCTCCCACTCCCAACACCTATCGGTGATAGTCTTAGGGCACTTGCGTCATTTGTTCCCCACGGCCCACTTAAGAATTAGATGGTGTCTTTCTCGTTGAAACTGATGACTGTTGACACAGAATGGCCCCAACAAATCTGTTAATGCCGAGTGCGAAGCGTTTTTTGCAAATCTGCAGACATGTAGAACATACGGGAGAAAGTCGTGTGGGTGACAAATACTGATCAACTACAGCTGCAACAGCAGCTTTCTCCTGCGTTGACCTCATTTCACCACACTAGCGACATGCAGCGCACAGCACACCCCCGCACAACAAGACAGTCGTGTTTTCCGTTTGCACACCCCCACCCCTCTCCCTTTGCCCTCCAGGTCACCCTCCACCCCTCTCATTTCTCCCATCTCGCACTGGGCCTTTCATCTTTTCCAAGCGCCTTACCTTACGCCAATTCCCTCTAGCCTCCCTTCTCCCACTGGAAGCTTATTGGCAGTAACCACCGTCTCAATTACCGCCGCACCATTGTATTCAGCCTTGGCCTTAGTGAGCTGCGGCGAATGAGAATGAAAGCGTGTGGGGTGGTTTGGGGGTAAAAGAACTTTGCTTGGACTCCTCTTTTATTTTTTCCTTCCTTCATTCCTCAAAATCTCCCCGTGCTTCCTCCAATAACAATCACCCAGCCGCAATGTGTTTGGCATTTGTTTTCTAACCCTGCACCTTCTTTTCATTGCGTCCCAAATCTCCTACTGCACACACCATTTTGTCCCGTCAACAACATCCGACAAAATTCTTATCTGTGTTTCGTCTGCGGCTTACGGGAAAAAAAAACACCCACATATAATATATATTGTATATTACCCCTCCCCACTTCCCCCTCTCTTTCTCTCCCCCCCTCCCTCCAAACAGTAGCTGAGCTCAGTTCCACACTTTCTCCATCACTATACTAACTCCTTGCCCTGTTCCTCCCCCCCCCCTCCCCTCTTCCCCTCCTTCTTCTTCCTCGATCTCTCTTCTACCATTTTATGAAGAGGCCACTTGACGACGAGCACTTGCACATGTCTAAAAATACCTTCTCCACAGAAGACAAGTGCAAACTGCCCTAAGAGCGCCCACGAGCGATGTACAACAGCTACTTAAGACTGAAGCTGTGTATGTAGCCATCCAATGGTTTTTGTACTGCAGCCTACGTCAAGGGGGACAAAAACGAATAATATAAATGATGACCTCTTTCATAAAACAAACAACGAATCCTAAAAACTCTGATCTATGTCCTAATTCTTTAACAAAAGGAAACAAAAATAAACGACCTGTATGCAAAGGCACACGTGTTTAAAGAAAGAAATAATAGCAAATTGTATGCTCACAAACACTTTATACCTTTATTCCAACCTCACCTTTAAGCACTTTGGTTTGTTTTCTTTTATATTTTAAATTTGTTAATGCTTTGGCAGTGCATGAACCGAAAGATCGAAATGCATTTACCCGTGTACCCTTCTAAATTATATTAAATATAGAACCTCCTCCCATTATGCACCGTTACAGTCTCCAATGTGTTTGGTGTGAAAGATGGCCAGTATTGATAGCTAGTTCAGGACTGCCTGAATCATGAAGTTGAATTCCTGACCACTAAATGTTTCTACAAAAACCGCCTTCGTTTTATTCTTCTTGTTGTTTTTCTCCTCCTGTAGTCTAAATCTTAGATCTGAAGTTCTTCATCATTTCTTCTTCTATGTTTTCCTCTTACACCTAGTTCTGCTTATTTATTTGTTTTATAGTTATACAAAAAAAAAATCTTTTGCTTCTGTGATCTCGAGTTCCCCCTCTTCTTTTTTTTCTTCTTCTTTTCGATGTCAAATTTTTGTTGTTCTTCCCCTTCCTTTCTTCTTCTTTTCGATCTCAAGTTCCTTTTCTCTTTCTTCTTCGATAAATCGATGTCAAGTTGTTCTCAAGCTCCATCTCCGATCTCAAATTCTTCTTCTTCTTCTTCGATCTCTTCTTTTTGTGGTTACAACCAGTCTCCTCTCTGAAAATCCTAATCGGGAAGAGAGGGGACTATAAACTGATACACATACATACATTTGTGGTTAGTCAACCAAATGCGAAGGCAACTTTCTTGCTAAACAAAATCTACACCGAATTAACCAAGTTTGGGCGGTGATGTGAGATTGCGTTTGTCTGTGTGGGGATGGATGTTGTGAAAGTGTGGTGTGGGGTGGTGTGGGCTCCCGGCTTTCTGGAACATACGTGAAAAAAAAAAAAAAAAAAAAAAAAAAAAAAAACAGAAAGCAAACGCTCTCACAATGGAACGAACACGCCTCATTCACTGTCAAATTACGCGCGTCTCATCAGCTGTCTTCCCAGTTCACTATCTCCTCGGTCATTAATTCGCCACTCTATCATTTTTAATGTTGCGCTTCTAGCTAGCTCTGCGCCCCTTACTCGCAATTTACATGTTTACGACAAATAAAGGTGTCACTGGCTTCAAATATTTAGGAGCCATTGTGTCAGACAATGGGTCTCGACAGGAAGTCCTCTCCAGGATCGCACAAACAACTGCTGCCCTGACAAGGTTGAAGCCCATTTGGAAAGACAGAACCATCAGTCTACATTCCAAAATAAGACTGCTGCGCTCTCTGGTCATCTCCATCTTCCTATATGCTTGCGAAGCATGGACCCTCACAGCAGATCTCCAACGAAGAATACAAAGCATGGAGATGAGGTGCTACAGAAGACTTCTGTGCATTTCCTATACCCAACACATCACCAACGACGAAGTCCGACAGACCATCACACAAGCCATTGGACAACACGATGACCTGCTCACAGTGGTGAAGAAACGGAAACTCCGATGGTATGGCCACGTCACCAGATCATCAGGCCTTGCAAATACCATTCTGCAAGGCACAGTGCAAGGAGGTAGAAGAAGGGGGAGACCGAAAAAGATGTGGGAGGACAACATTCGAGAATGGACTGGTTTGACACTGAGCGAAGCCATGAGGGCTGCTGAGGACAGAGAAAGATGGAGTATGCTGGTTAAACGATCATCTGTGGTGCCCCTACGACCTTCGGGTTATGGGACAGGATAGGACTCCTAGGTCTCTAACCTACGAAGACCAGCCTGATGCCAAACAATGGAGCCAACGAAGACATGTAAAGAACAGAGCGCCCTTCGCGCAAACTAAACCTTTTAACAACACAAATTACTGTCAACAAATGACAGATCAGGCAAACAGGACATGTGCAACCTGCCTCGCATTAATTACAAGCAAAAGGTTGCAAATTTATAGTTGAAGATGGGAAGCTAAAACAAGTAGATAATAGTGTAGTAATGATGGCATCGTAAACTATCAGCCTTCTGCCCTCTAAATAGACGTGCATTTAAGAGCACATATGTTACTCGTCATATTGGTAGGATTTTATGAATCCGTTGTCATTATATGTGCAAAGTAAGACGTCAAACAATTATTATAACAATCCTCAAATCAAATCATCATCATCATCATCATGACGATCTTTTAAATTGCGCTTCCCCAATGAAACTGAGCTAAAACGCATTGATCAAGGTATAAGAGGGCATCATTGAAACAATTTGTCAAACAAAAGATTTTAACAGGTCATGGTTAAGTTAAATGGATTTATGAGCAGGTCCAGTTGTTATATATATATAATACCAATCAACAATGGTGTATAATTAGTGAAATCTATACAATGTAAACTATACTTGCAAAACGACAAGACGATAACGGATAACCTAAATGCCAAGAAAACTAGAAACAAAGTCTAAACCTTGTGGTAAATAATGAGGTGAACATACACACACAAACACACCGAAAAGCCAATGCGAACATGAACTGTAATAACGACGATCAGACGGGAACGAAGCAATAAACATGACGTTTTTCAGACAGTAGGAGGAAATAAAGATGAGGTCGGCAGATAAAAAGCGAGGCCCATCCAGAACCCTTGGGCTGATTACTTCCAGCAGCTTATACAGTACAGCCTTTACGTGACTTATGCCTCATGACTGAATGAAGAAATGAAATCAAACGCAGTTGGAAGACTACGAGATCTACTACAACAATAAAGCGACGATTTCTTGAATCTGTACGAAGATGCGCGGACTTGCTCGATACAGTCAAACTTGGGAAGGTACAAAGGTGGAGGGGGAGGGGAAAAGGGGGAGGGGAAAGGCAATACGAAGATTGAAGAGAAAAAAAGAACGCCAATAACAAACAAATTGCACATAAAGCCCGATTGCCCCACGACATCTGGATTGAAAGAGTGATAGAAACAAATGGCAAAAACAAAGCGGGAGGAGCGAGTACAATCAGATAAAAAGCGACAGCGCAGACACAACAACCAACAGGTGCTTCTCAACTTACCTCTTCTCCCCGTGAAATTCGCATTTGATTTTCAGCTCATTTCTCCGCTGCAACGACAACCAAGTCTATCGTCAACATTCAAAGTCAAGACAGGAAATAGAAAACAACGTTATCACAAGCTGTAAATCATCGGCAACGCTATCCAAGGCTTATGAATCATGAATGACAAAATCGACCAACATGCCCTTAACTTACAGCTGTTGAACTTCATGCACAGCTGTTGTGCTTAGAGTTAATTGTAAATATGTTGTGTTCCACGGAACTGTTCAGTAGGATTTGGCGCTTACTAAAGCGTGGCCAAAACTAAAACTTAGTACTTAATACTATGAATTACCGGTACTTCTGTGAATTACACAAAACACGGGTTAAATACCATTATCACTGATACCTGTAAGTGTAACTGCAGGTTTTGGCGCTAGTGAGCCGCCGCCTTAATTAGAATTAAGCATGATTACGAAAAATTAAAATTTTTGGTTTTGGCGCATTTCCAGGCGGAATACTAGAGCCCAAACTGAAAATTTAACAGGATCACGCAAAGGTAGTTGTTATTTTTCAATGATAATTGTAATTATCTCTTGATACTTATAATTATCCCATGATACATATAACTATCCCCATGATATTTGTAATTATCAGGTTTAGGGGCTAGTAAACCGTCATACGACTACTTTATTTTTCCAGTCCTTTCCCTCCCACTCATCCCCCCTCCCATCTGGTTCCTTCCACTTCCCCCACCTTCCCCAACCTCCACTTCGCTGCCCGACAGACTTTAGAAATCTCTGAACGCGGTCTCCTGGTGGCGGGAGGTCCGTTGCCGCTTAACCTATTTTTTTCCCCCCTCAGCCCCAGCTGGTGTTCACGTGTGTGCTCCAGACACCTGATTTCACATCTAGAATGTGGGTTACACAGCGCCTGTAAGATGGTTGAATCAATATCACCTTACAATTTTTTGCTGGGGGGCTAAGCGAAGTTTAACGAGTCTCAGAACGTGCGCGGCTGACACAATATTCTGGTTCTTCATAGCTCTGGCCAAAATCAATAATAATTTTATCAAAAAAGTATCAAGAGGGCCCAGCCTGAGCCACGTGGCTTACCTGCAGGTTTTGATAGGCGGCTCGCCGGACGCGACTGTCGCCCATCTTGAGGCCTTTGGACAGGCCTGTCTGGATGCTGGCCATAACATCCTGAAGGCCATCTTGCTGATCTGTCAACATGCACCGCACAACAACTACAAAATGTATTTTACATCTATTCAACAAGGGAAAACAAACAAACAAGCAAACAAATAATTAAACGAATAATTCTCTTGATTACAACCACGGTACAGGATCATAAATTTGACGTACTACAACCCACAGCATTAAAAACGTTTCAAAATTCCTCAAGCTGCAAGGCAACAAGAACGAAGTAGCAATTTTAATAATAAATACAATAAATTTGATTGAACAATGAGATTTTAGCGAAATAGTTTGGTGCGATTCAAATGTTAGTTTCCGTTACCTCAATAACAGTTTCTGTTTAACTTCATGCTAACTTCGGACAATAAATATTCTGACTCATTCACTCAAGTGGAGAACACATTTTATTCTGGCGTTCGTGAATTACCACTACACAATACATTCGAAAAACAAAAACAAAAACAACAATTGGAGGGAGGGGTGGGGGGAAGTGTTAAGTGAGTAACTATTGTAGCACTCTCTATTTCAATTCATTATTGAGCGAATTAATTGCCACATCATTGTAAACAATCCTTTCCGGGTCCATTGTCTTGAAGCGTGCATTTGTGCGAATTATGTGTGTATGCCCGCGTGCTTGTATACAGAAGTGTTGGAATTCATTGCACATCACAATCGTATACGATATATTTTTACCGACCTTCAAATAACAAATTTTACGTTAAGTTTGAGCTATTTCTGGAAGTGACATTTGAAAAGGTGTTGGCATGACCACTGTAAAAACAAGTGTGAAGGTCTACTTTGAAGTGATGAACGAACATAATATGCTTCATTGTTACAGCTAGTCAATGATTATTCAGACTAGAAACAATATTACAATAATGCCATTCCACCACAAATATGGTTGCAGCGTTTTTCTCTTCCAGTCCACCATTCCCACCTTCCTTTTGCAAACAATTGTCAAACGAGAAATAACGCACTTATTACTAAACATCATCTGGAACAGAAGGGGTGAGTGAGGAGTGGACGGGCAAAAGACCAACAAAGAAAAGAAACCTAGGATTATTGCGGCAAATAACTCGGCTTTCAAAGTCTCCTAAAAGTTACTCAAACTCAAAGTCTTATTTCTACACTTTGCAATACAAACCAACGAAACACGAGATAGAGGACCGGGAAGACAGTCTATCCTATCCTATCCTATAACTCGAAAGTCGTTTGGGCACCGCAGATGATCGTTTAACCAGCGTACTCCATCTTTCTCTGTCCTCGGGAACCCTCATGGCTTCGTTCAGTGTCAAGCCAGTCCATTCTCTACTGCTGTCCTCCCACCTCTTTTTTATGTCTCCCCCTTCTTCTGCCTCCTTGCACCGTGCCTTGCGGATGGTCTTTGCAAGACCTGATGGTCTGGTGACGTGGCCATACCATCCGAGTTTCCGTTTCTTCACCACTGTGAGCATGTCATCGTATTGTCCAATGGCTTGTATGATGGTCTGTTGGACTTCGTCGTTTGGTGATGTCCTCTTTGCATTGTGAAGAAAGGACAATTAAGGCAGAAACTGAGGAAGCAGGGGTAATAATTATTTTGTAACGTCCAAGCATGAAAACGGTTGCGGTGGAGGGAAAAAATAAAAAATAAATTTAGTAGGGATTGGGAAAGGAGAGCATTGACGGCGCCAAGCTCCTAGTGTTTAGAGGGCCCCGGACATGAACTTTCGTCATTTCTTAACCGCTTTAAACAACAACACCAAAAAAAGGGAAAAAAAAACTACCTTCTCTCTCCTTCTCTTGGTCAGCATGAACGAATAATTTTATTAAAATATCTGTTGCAACCTAATTCTATATTGGTTTTACTTGATAAAGATTTTCCTAAATAAAATAATTAAAAAATCGTAGCTCTTAACACAGGTGTTAATTGTTTTTATATCTTCATAATTCTATATTTAAATCCTATGACTCCCACTTCTTGGTGAATTGCGCAATGATTATACGCGTACGTATGTTTTATATGCACCATTATATTATATTTCATCAAGATATTATCTGGAAATACTTTGACATAGTCAGGAATCAGAACGAGCCCAGCGTCTGTCTGCGTTAAGATCTTGCACGTCTTCTGTTAGGGATGGGTGGACTCAGAAATTCACTGTGTTATCACAATGGCTGATAACAGTATGCCGTCAATGACAATGGAGGCGAAATTCCGTTATGCAGCTGCCTTCAGGCACGAGGTCCTCCACATTCCTTCTTTATGCCGCTGCCTTGAGGCACGAAGTCCTTCACATTCCTTCTTTATGCCGCTGCCTTGAGGCACGAAGTCCTCCACATTCCTTCTTTCTTTAATCCATTTTTCTTATCATATATAATATAAACAAAAAAGATTACAAGCACCTAATTTTCATTGGGGCCTCCACATTCTTTTACTGCCACCGTTTCCGGCCACTACGGCATCAGCCTGATAACATCACAAAGTCTGTCCCAAGATGGGCAACTACAAAAAATAGCTCTGTTATTACATGTAGTGCCTGCGGCTACAATATTATCTCTTCAACTTGAGATTTAAATCTTAACGCTGGTAAATAATGGCCAATAAATTTCCGCAAGGAATATAATGTAAAGTGTCCACGAAGTCTCCAAGCGCTGGCAAAACCCAGCAACGAGGGTTCATCGGTTGCTCATTTACACATCGCGGTTAATCGGCAGCAATAAATTAGGTACGAAGACGATGATGACAAGCTGGATGGCTAGGCCAAGCCTATAATCTCCTTTGACACCAAAGGCAAGTCTGTGGAGAGGTTGAGTGTGCGAGGTCCAAGCAGACAGGATGGAAGGAACGAGCCATAAAGTACAGTACAAAAAGAGTTTAAATCTTCAGGCAAAACAGGACCGTCCACCTGTCCGTCTTCTCGCAAGCCCTACCTATCAGTTCTACGGCATGACAACATTACCATGCATACTTTAGTCTAGGGTAGCATTATAAGTGGTATAGTATACTATTTGTGTAATCGTATTCCTACTTGAGTAATTTATTCAAACTGCGTCCAAAGAAACGGAGTCTCGTTCCTTATCCATAATAATAATAATAAATAAATGTTAAAACAAATTTAAAATGTCCACTATAATGAAAGCTCATTTCATGTTGAACATTCATTTGCAGACACGTCAACCCCAGTCAAGCTGTTTCAAGGTAATTAGGTCAACCAGGGTTCCCCATTTGCAATTAATCTAAGGAGTGGGCTTATTTTCATTTAAAAATTGTAAGGATTTTTCCACTCCTTGTTAAGCATTTTAAGGAACTGGGGGGGGGGGGGTGGAGGACGGGGGGGGGGGGGGGGGAGGGGAGGGGCGGAGGGGAACGATGGACACCCGCCATGATCGACAGTTAGTTTCGCAGTGAAAAAAGGGAAGTAACCACTGCACTGCTTACAATGCCTCACAAACCTACGTCACATGAAACTATGACGTCACTTCCTAAGAAAAGCGCAACGAAATAGGAGCTTTGTCATTGGTTGATAGTGCAGAAGTTAAACCAATGAACATCGAGCTAACTTTACAGTCGCATGGCCGTGCTAATTTTTGTTAGGAATCTTCCAGAAACAGTAAACACGTTTCACTCGGACACAGGCTCGGAAAAAAAGCCATTTTGCCTCGCTCAACATCGCGTTCACTATCTCCTCACGCCGTAGGTATAGATTGTTCAGACGTGTTATCAGCAACAATTCCCTTATACAATAGAAAGGGGTTAGTAACGGGGAAATGTGGGACAGCAGTTCCAAGAAATGCTTTTATATAATATAAAGTACAATGAAATGGTTATCCACCCAACCCACAGAAGAACCCCTTGGGGTCATGAGCAATCTTGTCACTGTAGATTGTTCTAACCTATAAAGGGAACAGTGAAAGCCCCAGTTGAAAACCTGTCTTGCCTTTGTAGGCATGACTAATTCACTGCGGCGACAGTTCCCCCCGTTGGAGTGCCGGGGGTTTCAGTATAAATAGTATCCCCACTTTCTGGAAATTTAGTGCTTTAAATTCCCACTGTCGCTGTCTTCATCATTTGCTCTTTCCCATTCCTGATCTGTCCTATCACTCTGCTATACTTTCTTCTTCTTCGCTAGATCAATGACCTACCTTTTTTCTTGAAAACTCTTCCTGGACAAGACTCCTTGTTTGTGTATGGGGTCTGTTGGATCAGCTTGGGAGTGTTGGACGCTTTCTGCCGGGTGGTCACTAGGGCTTCCTATGAATGTATTATTTCGCACTATAGGCATTTTATATGTATGTTTTTTGTTGATGATTTATAATGATGGTTGTATTCTATTTTGTTTTTGTAACCGGGGTGTTCGCGTAGTTGAGGTCAACCCTCAGCCGTCCCCCGCGTGGGATGTCTTTATTGTAAAGTGACTGGCCGGTGGAGGGCATTCAATTTTCCCACTAGGGTTGTTTCGGCAGATCTTTTATGCGGATCGGGGGTTGTCCGGTCCTGATTTGGCTCGGAAGAGTCCGCTGGACCTAAAGCAACAATAAATCAATCAATCAATCAAACCCACAGAAGAATAGTTAGTTAGTCAGTTATTCATTGCTTATAGGGTCCAGCGGACTGCAAAGAGCCGAATCAGGACCAAACAATCAAGACCACAACTTCGCTGAAAGAGGACTCGCCCCTGATCCGCATAAAAGATCTGCCGAAACAACCCTAGTGGTAATGTTCTGCGCTTTTTTGGAATCTGAGCAATTCTAGAATTAACCTAACCTAGCCCTAACCCTAACCCTGGCGGCCAATGTTGGCATTCAAAAAATGGGCAGCCCCTTCTATAATACTACTAATTCCAAAAAAGCGCAGATTCCAAAAAAGCGCAGAACAGTAACACTGAAGGCACTCTGTCACGAGAGGCTAGTTTGGACCCTGCACTAAGGCTTCACGCCTCAAATAGTTCATCCTTCTTTGGCCTTTGTAACTTAAATTCGAGGTCTAGCAGACGACATCAATTAGTTTTGTTCTCAGCATGTGTAGGGAAGATTCTCACTAGGTAGGCAGTGACATCATCCAGCTGACCTATATCCGTCACCCCCGCGCGATGGCGCTAAGGTATCACGGGATATCGCGCGCTTTAGTTGACCACAGCATGAAGATACGTCAGTCTGTATTAGAATCTCACCCCAGAAGGACGCCCAGGCTAAATGATCTCTCGCAGAAGACTACGCAGGTGACGGGTGAAATTCATTCATCGCAGTATAGCCATAGCCTGACAATGTCAAAAAGCTAAATGATCGATCTTTTGTTTCACCGCGATTTATTGATATTATTGTTGGATTATGCTTGTGAAGTCTTGCCATGTTTTATCATTGTGAATGTTAGTAAAACTTTGCTTGACCACGTGGCTGACCCACGTGACCGGTTTTCGAGACCACGAGGTAGCCCCCACAGACCAACTGTTGTTTCTCCTATTTGTATTATTGGCTGTACTGGAGAATGTGTATATTATTAATTACTTCTCCCCGTGTTTATGTTAGCCATGATGTATTTATATATAGAAAGTATGTTGGGAAATTCCAGTGGACCATGGATTTAGAAGATTGTTTATCTCTTATCTGTATAACTATAAGTGGATGCAACCTCAACTGAAAGCTGTTTCTGACAACAGTGAGACGCTCTGCACACCCTTTGTAAACAAGGCGTTGCAGAAACTCGTCTTATGTTTTGCAGACGAGCAGGCTTGGGCTGCGGCAGCCGATAGACCCCACAGAGAGTCAACCCAGACACGCGGCCTGCACTTTAGCATTTAGCATTGAGCTCCAATAGCTCTGTAGTCAACAAACAAGACGAGGAGACAACAGCACCACACCTCAACGATACAGCTCAGTGCTCTAGAAGAAGTGCACGAACACTGATCTATAAGGACTGTGCGATAGTCCCCTCTTCCTGAAAACGAACATTAGGCAAACCCAGAACAAAGCCCAAGGATGAAACAGTAGCAAGTATCGAGAACAGTAGCAGAATAGATCCAGCAAAGATCTACACATTCTCCGAACCACTCGAAGTTACTTTTGGACTGATAAGTTAATCCTAGTTATATGGCGTTTTGGACATTTAAGTTAATGTAGAGATTAGAATTAAATATAGAGTAGAGGAAATAAATGTGTGATATTTACTGTTAACAAGTGGCTGGAATACATACGTTTCATAGCCGTGCGAGAGCTAGTGTCAGTGTGTCAGTGAATCTTTTACACGTTTCTCCCTACCTCTGTGACCCTATCCGCACACAGACCGGACTAAACATATAAATATATTAAGATTAGTCATAGTGCTATCTAACTAGCCGATCCCCGCAGACGAAAGACGAGTGGGTAATGGCATTCCATTGTGCAGAGCCCAGCAACAATAGAACCCACCGTCACACACTCCACCAGCCGGTCACTTTACAATAAAGACATCCCACGCAGGGGACGCTGAGGCTATGCTCTAATTTGTCGAACCCCAGTTTACAAAAACAAAGTGGAATAGAAACATCATTACAAACAAACAAACAAAAACACATACATATAAAATGCCTACATTGCCCAATAATAACATCATAGGAAGCCCTAATGACCACCTGGCAGAAAGCGTCCAATATTCCTAAGCCCAGTTTACAAAAACAAAATAAAATAGAAGCATCATTACAAACAAACAACAAAAAAATCAAAAAAAAAATCACGTACGCAGGGATGTCGTTTGGGTCGGATCTTCGGCTTTTAGCCGAAATTTTTATTAAAAAAGCCGATAAACTGTCCGTCATGTCGGCTCGCCGACCCGAAGTTTTCACGAGTGAATCGGCTCGGTTTTGTCCATTTTTGCGATATTCCGGTGCTGTACGCTTGCAGTTTAGGTGAGGATTCGATAATTACTAAATTATGTTTTCCTGTAAAGGTTGCACTCAGCGAACAGACCCGTATTAGTCATAGCCCGATGTCGTCTATGATAAAATTGACGTCAATAAAGCCAGTGACGTACGAAATAAAACGTCACTTTCTCATACAGGCTTTAGGCAGTGCTTGAAAATCATTTTCAAAATGCCTCCGAAAAAGAAATCGAAATTGTTGGCCGGACAAAGTATACTGTCGATTGGCAAAAAAGAAGTACAGCCTGACAAATCCACTGGCACCACTGACAGTGACGGGACTTCCTCTTCGGCAAATGCGCAGAATGGTGAATCTATCGCTGTTGTTTTCTCCACCACTGGCACTGAAGTGAAAGAGTCTACCAGTACCAAACAAGGCAAGTCGTTATTAACGTTCCAGGAAAAATGGAAGCCGTCCCACCCCTGGGTCATTTACAAGGATGGAGCTATGTTCTGCCAGATATGTATATCGGGAGGGTGCCGGAATGCATTTACACAAGGCAGCACAAATTTCAAAGCTTCTGCCTTGAATGAACACGTATCTGGGATAACATGCTTCAGCTCTGGCACCTGAATGGGAAGTTCAATTTAGAAGATTTTCTGAACATGCTGAAGCTTGGGCATCTTGCACTAACCAGCCCTGTCCACACTGCTGGATGCGAACGAGGGTCTTCAGCACAGAACCTGGTACTGACAGCCCTCAGGAACAGACTCACTGCTGAAAATCAGGACATGCTGATGAGGGTGAAACTGCACGGGCGCAGCATTGACCTGAATAGAGCTTTGGCTGCCTGGCGTCAGGCTAAACCCAGAAAGCTGTAGGCCAAACAGAAACTCTGACAGTATTGTGGTCTGTCAAGGGACAGTCTAAACTTTTTATTGTTTTTGTGTGTCTAAAAATTTAAGAAAATATAATTTCTTTTCAATGTTCTTATTCTACTCTGAAAATCACGTTTTATTACAAAGAAATGCATCCACAGAGCACCTTTAATATATGGAGGTGGAGGGTGCACGTTAACGTAGTGAATCTAGTAAAAAAAAATAAAAAAAAAACAAAAAAAACTTGTGAGAGTGCTTTGGAAGAGAGAGCCGAAACTTTCCGTAAAAAGCCGAAAGTTTCACGGCTGTTTCGGCCAAATCGCCGAAGAAAAAATTTCCTAGCAACATCCCTGCGTACGTATAAAATGCCTACATTGCCAAATAATAACATCATAGGAAGCCCCAATGACCAGCTGGCAGAAAGCGTCCAATATTCCTAAGCTGATCCAACAGACCTCAAACACAAATGAGGAATTTTGTCCCGGAAGTGTTTTAAAGAAAAAAGGTAGGTGATTGGTCTAGCGAAGAAGAAGATAGTATAGTAGATTCATAGAACAGAGTAGGAATAAGAAAGAACAAAGGAGAAAGTCAGCGACAGTGGGAATTTAAAGCACTAAATTTCCAGAAAGTGGGGATACTTTTTATGCTGAAACCCCCGGCACCCCCACGGGGGAGCCACAGAAGAATACTACAACACTTATAAGTTATTCCCAAACTAAAGTAGCCTCCAAGGCGCATTTGTAATTGCAAAAAATATCATTATCTAGCCGCAACAAATGTCACCCAAAAATACAAGTACATGCGTTAGCTATTTTGTAACACAAAACTATATACATATAGATTATTATTATTTATTATTATTATTTATTTAATCGTTCTTATATAGTGCTTTTCCAGCTCAAGAGCTGCTCAAGGCGTTGGCCAATACAGGATCTAACTCATGCCGCCTGAGGCGCCAACTTGCAGCCTTTGGGCGCATCGTAATAACGCTCCGACAACTGAGCACATTCCTGGGCAGCCTGGGATGGGGGAGAAGGACCTAGATGCATGCTGGGTGTGTTCTTGTCACCGGCACTCACCCGTCTAGGACATGAGCGTCAGGATCTTTAAAGTCCGTTATGATGGAATGTATGCGACACAGACTAGACCTCGGTTTATACTCTCATCCGAAGGAGTAAGATTGCAGCTATTTCGTAATTATACCTAAGAATGCAATAAAGTACAGGCTAGGTCTGACGACGAACGTTTTTATTGCAATCATAAGGAAAATCATGACTTGAGTCACTGATTTCGTGAGACTATCACCCAGTCATCTCACTCTCAGTCAAATCAGTTTGCAGCGTGATTTGCGATGATTTTCCACGTTTAAAACATGCTCTAATTCAGACGAACTGATTGCGAGTCATTTAGCATGGGAACCAATAAAACGCGCTACTTTGACAGCCCTGAAAATGACAAAAAGGTCCCACTAGCCTTTGGCTAGGAACTTAAAAATTTTACTAGCCAAACTAAAAATTTTACTAGCCAAACTACAAAAAAAGTTCATTTTAGCGCACTCGCATTTGGCGACTAAAGTTTTTTTTTTAGTCGCCAATTTTTTTTCCACTAGCCATGGCGACTAAATTAGTCACCATTTTCAGGCCTGTTTGATCAAGTGATCTTGCGCAAAAAAATGACATGACCGGTGTAACAGGCCGGAATATACCCCTGGCTACTTTATACCCTGGGTATAATGTAGCCTAGGCGGGTTTAAACCCCCTGGGTATAGATCAGCCTAGGTCAGGTCACACCCCTCGCGCCCGGAATATACTCCCACCTAAAGAGATTTCACTCATGGGTTTGTTGTACATGACAGTTTGCGTGACCAACTCTCAGGTAACAGCCTTTTGCTTGCGTGTAAAAGAAACAAAGAAAAAAAAAACACAACTGAGTGAACTAAGCTAACAGCCTTTATCTTGCGTGTAAAAAAAAAAAAAAAAAAAAAAAAACCTAAAAATCCCCTAACCCTATCTATCTATCTATCTATCTATCTATCTATCTATCTATCTATCTATCTATCTATCTATCTATCTATCTATCTATCTATCTATCTATCTATCGGTCAGTCTTTCTATCTATCTGAGTGCATCAGAACAATTACAACACATAAATTAAAGAGTAACGTGAAGGATAAGGTCTTCCGTAGTGGTGGTGGTGGTGGGGGGGGGGGTTATAATGGGCAGGAGGGTTAAACGAGATAATACCCAGGGGTATAGTCTGGGCTAGGACAGTTTATACGGGGGCATAGTCTGGGCTAGGCCAGTTTATACCCTGGGTATACTTGAGGCGGGGTACGGTATAATCTTGCCTGCTACACCGGCCCGCTAGGAACGTTGTGTAAAAAATACCTTTGAAGTAATATATATAATAAAGTCATATGAATGCTTAGGGGATATTGTCTTTTTCGCTGAACTTAGCATATGAATTGCTAGTGTTAATGCACAAATTCTTCGTCGCTGCTTTTCACACATTTTGACTTTGGGCGCAGCAAGGGTAACAACTCTTGTGCTTTTGTTTATGCACAGTGACTGTGCGCATGTTTACCAAAATCAAACGTTTTAGTGTGACTACTGACGACTCGCAGCGTAACATCATGACTCGCGAACATTGTACTGTCATTATGATTGCAGTCAAAACGTTCCACGTCAGACCTAGGCTTAAGTCAGCGTCAATAGTAAAAGAGAAAGCATAAGACAAGACAGGGTCGAGTTTCACGAAGTATGAGGAAACTTGAATAGAAAGAGATATATAATACACAACACACACAGAACTTTGCCCAATTCGTGTGTTTACAGTCATATGTCCAATTCTTGAATCTACGGAAATATTCTTATTTCGTATATCCCAAGAAATATGCCGAATTCGTTTATTTACGGAAATATGCCAAATCGGTTGTCTGCAGAACTATGCCAAATCGACTATCTATAGAACTGTACGCTCATTCGTGCGATAATAGTGTTTACTTTAATCTATGCCATTGCCTTATGTAATGTCGATTTGTTTCCATCGGTCAAAATATTGTGGTTATTTGATAGGATCTTCGAGATGATTATAGAAAGTACTATGAGGTAAGAGAGCGCGTAGCTCCGGCGACGAGTTTTACTTTGATTGGCTCACTATGTCTTTCTGGAACGTTCTGCGTTTTTTCAAATTTGATAGACTCTATATAAGTAAAATAAAGTTTGAAAGGGGGACAACTGGTGTTTAAAGGTCACCCGATAGATCACATCCTTTAATAATATTTAGGAAAAAATATAGATTACTGTAAAGATGAAGATTTTCTGCAGCATTCAAAACTCGTAACTTTCAGAGGGCCATTCTAAATAATGAGCACGCTGCCTGCTTGTGGAGTTGCTTTTGAAAGAGATTATGTATGCAATTGTTGATTCTGCTTGCTGAATAAAGTTGGAAAACCTCTTATCAACGACTCCGACACTCCTGCCTTGTTGCTGAATGAACGGGTTGCGTGGATAATCCGAGTTACACACGATTCAAGCATCGGGGGCTGAATCGACTACTACCGTGTAACACTATGCCTAATTCGCGTTTCTTTAAAAACTCAGATCGGGTATACAGAAAACTATGCCAAAATCGTGTCTATATAACTATGTGTAGTGTCTACAGAACTATGCCCATTTCTACAGAACTACGCCAAATTCGTTCAGCTACAGACCTGTGCATAATTCGGGTGTCTGCAACACAATGCCCAATTCGAGTGCCTCTGGTCAGAGTAGCATACAGTGCAAATCCACTCATGTATCAAGTCCGAGAACTCGTAGACCGGAAAGCCGGTGAAGGTCAGAGAAGGGTGACAGGCAGGTGTCGCCATCAGGTGAACAGGACAGGAGGGCAAAAAAGTGACATGGCAGTGCGGGGTCGCCACGGACAATTACGTAAATCATCCTCCGCTACCTACCTTCTTTCCACACATGATTGGCTATTCCGTTTTACCACTTCCCCGTAACATCTGGGTTCAAATTGTCTTTTAGTTTTATCTTTGATCGCAATAACCCGAGTAAGAGTGAAATGCTAGCTTATAATGTCCGTCTTGCAGCAAAACGTATCATCTGGATTTACATTATCTTCTATCATCTGTTCATCTTTCATCACGACCAGCATTCCATGGTTACTATCGGATGACAAAGTTGTATTGCTTTGCGTTGCAATGTACTTTGTATACACAAGCTTACTCTTCGGCTTCCAGTGGGATCCATTAAAAATAAACTACATCTCCGAAGTATTTTATAAGCCGTTTAATACCTGTTAAATGACCCATACTATCGCCCATCAAAGATGAATGTGAAATTACTATACAGGTTGTGTGTGCTAGGTGTGGAGAGAGGGTGTGGAGAGAGTGTGTGTGCGTGTGTGCTGTGTTTGTGGTGTTGAGTGACGAAGGGATTGTGGGGAGAGGATGGCTCAAATGGTGGTGGTTGGTTACGTTAGCATTTTTCCCGTGAGAACAGTCAACTACTAATTAACATTATCATTCAAACTAACGGTACGAAAGAAACCATATAACCTAAGTGTGCAATTAACAAAAATCTTAAATCTTACAAATAATAGTTTACACACAGTTAAGTAACAGCTTACCTACAGATACCTTTGTAAATTATCCACAAAATTCAGATTTTCAAGGCCTACTACAAAAGATCTATAGATCTATCTAATCGCCAGCAAGGGATCAAAAACAGCTAGGACCCTCTAAAAGCAGCTTGAATTTCGTTTTCTTTATCAGCGAGAGAACAAGTAGAGGTAGAAATGTAGTTCAGCAGTACAGGTTGGTTTACATACATAATGATATAGTAAAGTACTTCCACAGGCTTAAATGGCCAACTGGCTTTCTCACAATTCAAACTAGTACACCTGCATGAAGGAAAAATACGTGATGAAACGTTGTTGGGTGCTTGTGTATTTTACTTTTAGCAAATGGTATTTATGTAAATACACACATGGAAAAAAAACGCACAGACAACGAAACACAACATGTACCATACGGTTTCTAACAGACTTACAGTCTACATCTGACTCTATCCACACATGCTCAGATGTGCACTAACATAATGATACGTATTATAAAAACAACCAACAAGCAAGCAAACACACATAAGAAACAGCAGTTTAGAATTAATACAATGAAACTGTATTATTATAAAGTAAAACATAAATCTGCCTTTAGCTCAACATGAACATCCATAATGTAGTAACCAAGTATTCAAAAATTATTTAAAATGTTACATGTTGTTATAAAGTACTGTCAAAAACAGCACACCCACACCCACACCCACACACCAACCTGCCAACTTACCATTCATAGTGAATGATGATGTTTATTTTGCACAAGAAATCCCTGAATCGCAGGTAGCCCAGTCATGGGCGCCGACTGCCGAAGAACGAGTACTCCACAGTAACGACTACATCACTCCACATCTGAAATCAACACATATAGGGATATACCACTGGTCACAATGACAGCCTGTGAGCATAATAAATGCAAACACAATCCACTAAAAGATCGGCAGGGTCGCTTTTACCCGTTTTAATGCCCCATGTTCTATGCACAAAATAAACGCATGTCAAATTTGTGCCTGCCATATTCGTGTGGGCTAGGCTAGATTGTATACAAGCTGCTACATCACAGCACTAAAAATACACTCGTATTCTGATCAAAAACTCTTGAACCGTTTACAATTTTGATAACGTTATGCTTCAGATCACGATGCACTTTGCTAAATTAGGCAAGAAACTGCAGTTTTAAGCACAATAATGTAAAACGTCACGGTCAGTGGCCAATACATCGTACGTAAAGCATTATAATTATCATTCACAATCACGGACAAATCCCTTTAACAAAATATTATAGTGATGAGTGTAAGCCGTATTCAAGTTACAGCTATGTGTCAGTATAAAAAGAGTAATGCTTTGCAAAGTCTCCAGGTTTCTCACAGCTGTAGACTTCATATCTGTCACTTGTCTTGGGATCATAAGTAAAGACTTAGTGACACGTAATGCCTGACACGGCTGGCTGGCTAGCGGTCACACAATACCACTTTTGTAATAATGTGCATAAACACATTACGCACTTACTTCCAACTCTCACCGACAGTACATAGTACAGAGAACTCAAACTGCAGCTATAAACTGCTAACTATCTCACAGATCTCCCAGACACAGTCAACTTAGTAGCGAGCGGCGACTAGCGTTAAATCACATCCCTGTCAGAGCACCATTTTGTGACCTTCGTGGCATGAAAACGTTCTTACTGCTAATAGCAAAAAATAACTTTACTAAACAGCCGGGTCAGACCATTTCCTGTCTAATATTTTGCTCATCCTTCCACAAATATAAACTTATCCCCTTCACATCAAGGCCGAATGCACATGTGGCACTGACAAAAAGCACCGACATTTCGCCTGACAGCTTTTGCCTGCACATGGCTAGGACCACTTAGAAGAACTATAAATGCGCTGCCGCCCGGCAGTCAAGCCATCACCAGCAAGTACTGAATAATAGCACCGTCAAAACATCACAACTAGTGATAGTAAGGTCGTTTCACACATCCGCAACCTGTTGGTGAACTTAATATTCTTTCACTGCTCGTCTCAGTTTGCCACGGCCGATTCTTTTGCATCTCAGAAAGCAAGAAGAGCAAATTGCCCGTGACGATCAGTGAAGGCAACAGTTACAAGGCGCATGAAAACACTTCCACTCTGAATCACTCAGCTCTTCTTTAGCACCTCGAGGAACCACATTCTTCCGCAGCTCTGGAGACCGTTGTTATTTGCCCCATCACAATCATTCACCAGTGACCACGGAACGACGGCCGCATTCAACAAACGTCAGGTTGTGAGAGTCCACACGACAGCAATTTTTTTTCCTACTAAAGGAAAGAAAGCGCGGAGTATAGAAGGTTCCACGTGTACTAAACAAGTTTCTCAAAAAGAACTGATAAACAGTAACAAATTGTCCAGCGTTATGTATACTTTTTTGTTTCATGTTAATTTGCATAAAGGTTATAAATCTTCATTCCTCGAATCCGAGCGGACACATTTAAATAATCTAGGTCTTGATAATTTTTTGTTAAATCAGGGGTTATCTAATATTTTGCCTTCTGTTTCAGTTTTTAAATGTACAATTAAACAACGCCTACATGGTCAGTTTATTAAAGGTTGGTTCGAGGAAAAATAATAATGAATTATACTACATGAATACAATTACGGAATGTTCAAAGTACATTTTGAATTTCAAAAATATTTGCATATTCTACCAACAAACCTTGCAGTTGCAATATCTGTTCTAAAGTTTATATTATGACACTTAACCACATAATGCCAGTGCAGACAGGCAGATATTTTAACATACCTAGACACGAGCGTGTATGTCAGAAATGTAATAGTGACGACCTCGGTGATGAGTTTCATTATTTATTTTTGTGTTCATATTTTTGTAATTCAGGAAAAGAATTATTAAAATCATATTATTATAAACATCCCAATGCCATTAAATTTCAAGAATTGTTGTCATCTAACAGAAAGTCAGCATTATTAAAGCTTGTAAGCCTAATGAAATTAATACTAAAACAATTGTAACGATTTAATTCCATGTTAGAAATTCATATAGTTTCGATAACTGCAGGTCGTGTGTAATGAACATTGTAGTAGTTAGCCATTAATGTGCACGGATTAAAATTATTATGATTTATAGCTGCTACCCCCAAACAATTCTTTTTCATTCTACCCCTCCCTCCCCCGCCCCCTTTCTGTGAACAGAAATATTTTTCATTTTATATTTAATTATTTTGCAAGTCTGTGTATATCATTTTATCTATGCCCATGCGCCCTTAATTTGTCTTTTCTGGAATAAATTTGCCCTTGACTTTGGCTTGCCATAACCAAAAATATTTATAAAAAAATCTAGGGTTGCAGTCTTGGTATGAGAATCATAAGCGGTTAAGTCAGAAATCCAGCCCTCTTCTCTGTAATGCAAACTAATGCCTACTTATATGATGTGTGCCACATTGGGTTCAGTATTAAATAAAGACTCCCCCTACACAAAGTTGTCTCGAGAGAGAGTAAAGACAGAGCCAGCGACCAATTAAATCAGCATTCACTTGTCGCTAATCCAGCCAACGACGAGCTCTACGTACGGTCCGCCGCGCCGTTTTACAACACTCCCAGCAGTAATTTCATACGTTAACCAAAGACAGCTTCAAAGGTCTCAGATTTACACCACTCTACCACGAAGCCACTCCGCATTATAATATTCTTAACCCATCTCGTACAAACAATTCATACACTCATGTACAGTAGGCCTAGTAGGGAATATTAATATGCGCACGGGGAATGAGGATTGTAAAGTCATGACGCGAAGAAAAACTAACGTACTAAAGTCTGGACCACGCTTTATCATACAACTACACCATGATGATGCGTCTCTGGTGTAAGCTTGTGGAATCACAATTTAGCCCTCGCTTTACCTTACAAAAATGTGTGGCGACATATTCCTATACTGTGTTGAGCACTAGTAATAGAGAGAGAGAGAGAGAGAGAGAGAGAGAGAGAGAGAGAGAGAGAGAGAGAGAGAGAGAGAGAGAGAGAGAGAGAGAGAGAGAGAGAGAGAGAGAGAGAGAGAGAGAGATTAGCAATAGCTCAACTGACATATCAATATTAGAAGAAGTGGTGGTGAGGATGACATCCACTCCCACCCTCCCGCCCCACCCCACTACAATGACGATGACCATAATGATGATGATGATGACGACGATGACGATGATGATGACTTTTGTCATCAGTAATTTTGTCATGGCTGGCAATTCACTTTGCACGCAACAAACATATCAGAGCCAGGGAAACTGATTACTCAAAGGTTACTAAACGATATTTATGTGGCTGAAAGCGCCCGCACGACTTCCAGTTGACATTAAAGAATTAACTCCAACTCCAGTTTGACCGCCGGTGTTGACGAGGTAACGACCGGATGTTCAGGCGACCGAGAGATTATCTGCAGCTGCAACCGCATCGCAATCATCGGCACCCTTTCCTCATATCAACATCCGCCACAACAACCAACTTCAACCATGTCACAATCCGTTCTTTGCCGCATTCAATCAATGCAATCATTCAGGCCCACCATCGTCTAGCATTTTATTACCTTACCAACGACTCACTATGACTGAAAAGCTATTTTTGTACATACATTTATATAAAAATATGCATGACGTTTAACAAAATATACGACCACCGTCATCATAAAACAAATAACTGCGGTATCAAGAGTGAAATCCTACAAAGAAAAGTAAATTTAATTTTAAAAAAAATTCCGCTCAGTACAAGAATTTAAAACTGCTCTAGGGCGTACCATTGTTTGCAGCTAAGTGAAGTGCCAAGTTTTAAATTAAACAGTCTGATTTTAACAACGTTATCAAATCTGAGCGTGATGAATAAGCCTGCATGTGAACTTTGGAAAAGTTTAACTACGGGTCAACGTCATTTCCTACTCAACGTCAACGAATCACATTATTATTATTATTATTATTATTATTATTATTATTATTATTATTATTATTATTATTATTATTATTATTATTATTTTATTGGCATTTATATATTTATTTATTTTATTTAAATGTGTATGTGTGTGTGAAATGTGTCTCTAAAAAAACAAACGTAGAACTATCTCATCATCATCATAATAATAATAATACTGGATGCAATATACGCGGCTTTCCCCAAATCTCCAATCAGGCTCAACGCGCGGCGATCTGTACCAACATGCTCGCTCACTTGTTTCACCCACTCTCTCAAACACACACACACACACACACACACACAACTAATACACATCTATCACTCAAACAGGGGGTGTAAATGCAGGGAGATCGCTATCTGTATTCAAAGAAACGAATGTAGAACTACAAGTTTTAAACAAAGCGTTTTAAGCACGTAGAAAACTTGTAACTGAAAACAGACCGCAGAGTGCAGCAATAAACTTCAAAGCAATTCAGCATTGCTTTCATTTTGTAACATGTATTTCAATTATATGCTTGTCAATTAGCTCAAGTTGTGCACACTCACGGTGCCGTTAACATGACTTTTCTAAAGCAAAACTAAGTCGACACACAGTTCTGGGAGCAATGCATTTGAGTCTTTTATTTTACTTATTTCTTGCTTTCTATCTGGCACTTCAGTTATTAACACATACTTATTAAAGGATAAACCAAGACTAACTCCTCAACAAAACACCGTTCTTAAAACAAGTTTAAGCTATAAAACAGGAAACAAACTCGTCTCTCTAATGGATTGATAACTCAGCTTCGAATGGAGATTTTAAGAACGTTCAAAACAAGTTACTTTTCAAAAAATAGTCTATAATTTCAACTAAAGGCCTTTTCAGACAATCTGTATCGCTTAAAGTGCTCTATGATTTACAAGTCTCTCTCTCTCTCTCTCTCTCTCTCTCTCTCTCTCTCTCTCTCTCTCTCTCTCTCTCTCTCTCTCTCTCTCACATACATTTATTTTTTAAAATGATTGACAAATATAAAATTAGTCATACTTCTTTGTCTTCACTCAGGTCATGACAGCCGCATCATACTCTTTTTCTATAGCAAACACACTGCCACGAACATAAAAGTTGTAGCTTTCACAAACCCACGAAGTCCTAAATTGTCAGCAGTATACTTACTCTGAGTGCGTTAAACATTAAAAGTAATAGAAGAAATAATGAAAGCCTCGGAAAACTAAAACGTAAAAGCAACCTAGTTCGGGCGCTATCGTCAGACACATGCCAGCTCCCAGTATCTGTGTCAGTCTGATAGTGAGGTCCAGGGTGAAGGCAGCAGTACCCCTTTTACCTTTCCGCCATCATTTACTTGTCCCGTTCCTACACTACATTAAGAAACAAGACACACATCATGATATAAACCACTCACGCATCCTTTTTTTTTAATCACCCCCAGCGTCGAGCAATTCACGAGTTTTGTCTGGGAAAACAGAAGAGCTCATCGAGAAGCAAAAAAGAGAAGGGAATGCATTGTGTTTGGTACCGTTTTCATCGCGAAGGGCCAGTTTGGACAAACACATCAACAACATGCAATGAGGTGTGTATGTGAGAGGAGTGGGGCGGGACGGGGATGGGGGAGGGGTGGCGGTAAGTTAGTGAAGAAGGGGAAAAACAAACATGCCAACCGTGTCTGATCTGAGAAGACGTAACTAAAAGACAAACTCCAAAGAGTCTGCGAAGAATCAGATGCCAAAAATCTATGAAAACTGCTCATCCCTGCTCTCTTCCATCAAGTTATCAAGCACGGTTGGCCCTGGTCCCGTGCAGTCTTTGACACGCACCATTCCTCTGAGCGGCAAACGCACATCCCGTATATGTAGTGTTATCTGCAACTTCTCCCCATCTGACCCATCAGCGGCGTCTGAGCTGAAAGCAAGGTTGCACTTGCGAACATCTCACTTCAAAAGAACGCGTGCTTTAAGACAGAAAACCTCGCTAATGCACTTCACATTTAACAGGAAACACATGCTGCGCCACTCACAGAACTGATTACAGCATCATTAGTATGTCTTACTTAACTTGAAACAAAAAGCCGAAAAAAGAAGTCGTTTCCTCTCTTAAACTACTTAAAAAATAAAAGTAAAATAAAATAACATCACGATTTCGCCTTAGACGTCAATCAAATAAAAAATTCAAATGTAATCGTTCATTTGCACACAATAGGCATAACTGACAACTTGAAAGTCTCCTCTCTGAAAATCCTTACCGGGAAGAGAGGGGACTATAAACTGATTAAATAAATAAACTGACAACTGCTTTAGGCAAAACGTGTATAATTATTGTCGTACTAGGAACGTTGCCTTGCTGATCTTTTAATTACTGATAAGCCAATATTAATTTCTCGTTCACTTTCCCTCAGTGATGTTGTTTTCGTCGGCAAATCAGCCATTCACCGATAAAATTCCAAAATGTCCTAAAGAGTCATGTTCTGATCGGCCCGCTGTCCTAAGGTTTTACGCCTCAATCGGCCACTCTTTGTCCGTTTTTTGTTTGCTTGTCTCAAGTCTGTTTCGTTGTTATTGCTTCTGGCCATATTAATTTCCTGTCGGATAAATAAAGGTGTTATGAGTTATTGTCGAACATCAAGTATCGGAAGCGCCAAGCAGACGACACATGCATCAGCAGAGAGAGTTAGACTTAGAGTAAGTCCTTTGTTGCGAACGGCGTGCTTCCCGCAATAAAACATTTCGTTTTCGAAATGCCGCCGAAAAAGAAACCGAAACTTATCAGTGGCTTCTCGTTTGGTGTTGGAAAGAAGTCGAAATGATGGCCGAAAGATTTTCAAATTGTCCTAAAGGTTTGTGACTGAATCGGCCAAATGGCCTATGCTGAAAATTTCTAGCAACATCTCTGTCCCTTTTTGCATACATGTGTGAAACTGTGTACGAAATATGAAAATGCATGGGTGTGATGGATATGCGCGTGAGAGAGAGAGAGAGAGAGAGAGAGAGAGAGAGAGAGAGAGAGAGAGAGAGAGAGAGAGAGAGAGAGAGAGAGAAAGAGAGAGAGAGAGAGAGAAAGAGAGAGAGAGAGAGAGAGAGAGAGAGAGAGAGAGAGAGAGAGAGAAAGAGCAGGGAGGGGGGGGGGAGAGAGAAGAGAGGGAGAGAGAGAGGGAGAGAAAGCGAGAGAGAGATTAATTCGAATCACGCAAAACATAACTTTTGATTTTTGTTTTTAAATTTTTAGTTACGATTACGGTTCAAAAAGGTAAATATCGCTTTGCAATAGATCATAATGTGTTTTGTTTTGCGTTACTTACTTACTGTCTGTCTCTCTCTCGCTCACCACTCGAAATTACTGCTGTAACGTTAGCGTTGCAAACCACTCGAAATTACTGTAGAAGCTAACCAACAGCATTTTGTCAAATAAATAAAATCGAAAGGAAGCACCGATCTATTCTAAAGCAATAAACCTAAGCAAAGTTAGTCATCTACTGGGAAAACCACACGAGCATCATAAAGAATCAACCTTACATGTTTTGAAATGTTGTACCTGGACACAATGTAATGCTAGTTAGTTGTTCCATTGAACTAAACGCCTGAACACGATTTGCCACATCACCACCACTCTTGCCTTAATATTCACTCATGTCCGTGTCCAAATCAACTCGTCCTAATACTCGAAAATACGTCTTTCCCGGAAACCACACTAATTGACAAGCTGAGACCACCCGAGCTTGCCATGTCACCTTCCCTCACATTCAGACTGTTGACGACGCTGGTGTAATACATTCCAATCAGGTCAAAGGTAGCCGCTAGCGATACTTTAAGTCTCTGATACTCGCGTGGTATAGAGTTTCGTGCATGTCGTCTGCTTGTTTGTTCAAGAGATAAAGAAATCACGATCTTGCAACATCCAGGACCCATAGCCACTGGCATGTCCTTTCAAGCGTTTTTATCTGCGGATGACCTCGCGCACGAACACAACTCAGTTCGCACCTGTGATGATCACTATCAGCGGTGATACTACTTACATCAAAACACCACAAATAGAAAAAGGTCTGTCTAAACGTACCTCTTCAAATCAAGTCAGATAGCACTTTAAAAGAACTCATTTAAAAGTAAAGTTCCAAGAGTGGTGGGATGGACTTTAAATCAAAGGCGAGCAAAAGAACAGAGATAAAAAGATTCAAATAAAATTTAAAAAAAATAAAAGAGGGGGAGGGGAAGGGGAGGAGTGATAAAAAATAAAGTATTGCTCTGTTTCCTGCAGCGCTATTTTTAATGTTTAACCCATTTTTGACCGAGAACTTGAAAAAATGTAAACCCAGCCTAAAATTAAATCCATTTTCATCCGAACAACAGGTTCTGTCAGAACTGACTTTTACAAATATGTCATGCTCTTTCGTCTGGCAACTACAGAACGAAACTGCCTGTCTTCGCATGCTAAACACGTGTGTGTGTGGGGGGTGTGTGTATGTGTGTGTCTACGTGTGTGTGTGTGCGTGCTATCTCAATTCTGAAACATATTCCTTGTGTTTTATCTTGGCAATAAAATTATTTGACTTGACTTGAACTAATGTCATTTTACTTCTCTTTTGATACGCTAAGAGATAACATCTCAACTCTCTTAACAAATTCCACAGGGAATAAAAGAGGCTCCCATTTAGCTGTGTGATTCCGGAATACAAGCATATAATTTTTATTGTCCTGCAAAACAAGGCACACGAGCACGAGACGTCGGGCGGAAAACAAAAAGGTTACATTGAACTTTAAACTAAATAAATATGCCAGTTGACTTGGTTCTTTGTGTTCTAACAGTTCTGCACACACTAACAAGAATAAGTATGCAGAGTGCCTGATAGTTCTTTATTGTCCTACTCCCAACGTCTACCAGCCAACCCACCCCCCTCTCACCCCCAACAAAGTTCCGTTCCCAAGTTCTTATGTATGTTAAAAAAATAACAGAGAGAGAGAGAGAGAGAGAGAGAGAGAGAGAGAGAGACAGAGACAGAGACAGAGAGAGGGTGAGAGAGTTGCGGGAGTGTGAGAGGAAGAGGGAAGGATTCCTACAGATAGGCGATTCCAGAGTCTCGTAGTCCACCGCTTCCCATACAACTACCCAATGGTCATTCTAACTGGCTTATTTGTCTTTTACATCTCGAAGATTTTGTAAACACTGCAGCAGCAATTAAGCATACTGTTTATCAGTTGGCTAGTCATTGTTTATTTGAGTCCAGCGGACTGCATAGAGCCGAATCTGGACCACAACTTGGTTGAAAGAGGACTCACCCTTGATCCGAATAAAACATCTACTGAAACAACCCTAATGGTAACACTGAAGGCACAACACCAGCCGGTCACTTTACAATAAAGGCATCCCATGCAGGGGACGCTGAGATTGTACTCTAGTTTATCGAACACCCGTTTACAAAAACAAAGTAGAATATAAACACCATTATACAATATTGACACAACATATACATGTATATAAAATATGTTGCTAAATAAAAATACCATAGAAAACCCTAGTGACCATTTGGCAGAAAGCGTCCAATGTCTCCAAGCTAACCCAATAGACCCCATACACAATAAGGAGTTTTGGGAGAGTTTTCAAGAAAAAAGGTAAGTGACTGACATATTGTAAGAGTGAATACTGTAGACAACGGAAAAGAAAAGCTAAGGTAGAACTACAAGGAATGATAGAAAAGAGGAAATTTGAAGCACCAAATTTCCAGAAAGTGAGGGAACTATTCATATATCTACTAAAGGATCCCCTTGTACCTACGGAGACAGTTTTTGTAGTTAAGTAGGTGGTGCGTGTGTGTGTGTGTGTGTGGTCTTGGCGTCCGAATCCGCCAAAAGGTAAAACTGTTTATCAGTGCGTTTCACCTTTTGACGGAACCGGACGCCAAAACCAAACCCACACACGCACCCCTTACTTACCCAAAAACCCTTATGGACGAATAAACAAAACATCGACAACCCAAACGGTATCTCACGAACAAATTACATATACTGTCTCAGTGTCTGTAACCTACGCTGTCTCAGATACGATTACATTTACAATTCAGTTTATTGTACAGCCAATATGACTCGCATGCTCCTTATGGAAGGAACCTTTATAACCAAACACCAAACGGAGACTCATCAGTTCTAGCATGCCCTTAGAACATAGAAGAAGAAATCCTTCCAATTCTCCGAGAAGAAGTTGAGGCAGCAGGGCAATCACTAAAGAAGTGGAAGTCAGCGGGAGTGAACAACCTGCGGAACTGCTTCAAGCAGGAGGAGAAGCGATTATTGACGCCATCAACATTATCTATAACCAGATCTGCAGAGTGGAGAGTGGCCTACAACATGGACCCAGTGCAGTCCTCCATACAAGCCACTGGACAACACGATGACATACTCACAGTGGTGAAAGACCATCCTGCAAGGCACGGTGCAAGGAGGCAGAAGCGGTAAATAGAAAAAGAGGTGGGAGAACAACATTCGAGAATGGACTGGCTTGACACTGAGCAAAGCCATGAGTGTTGTTGGAAACATAGAAAGATGGAGTACGCTGGTTAAACGATCATATGTGGTGCCCCAACGACCTTCGAGTTACGGAATAGAATAGGATAGGATAGGATAGGACTGTCCTGAAAGACAAGAAAGAAATGTTGGCATTAAGATGCAAAGTAAAAGTACCGACTTTGATTTTTATATGCTCTTGACCTGAGATAAACTTGACCTCCTCCAAATACACTCATGTACGTTCAAACAAACTACAGCAAAAGTTGTATTATGCCAAAAAAAAGTTACTTTTGGATGGCCTTGACCTTCAGTGAACTTGACTTTCACACGACCTCTCATGTTTATTTATGTTGTTGGATACTAATTACTATGGGTTAAATATACAGCCATTCCACTGTATGATTACCTGTATTTTAAAAACTGTTGCAAGGTTTAAATTGACCTTGACTTAAAAGGCTTTGGAGTGAGGTTTACCAAATTTGCATAGTATATGTGTCTCATTGATATTTATTATGCATCAAAGAATCATAAGATCAATATGAATAACTTACGAGAAAAAAGTGAAAATTTGTCCTTTTTGGACTAACATTTGTTGACCCTGTGACCTTGACCTTGAAGTGAAATCATTAATTCACTGATCATTTGTGAGGTCTCATGGACATACACCATCTTGCCAAGTTTGGTTGTGATAGTTGAAATAGGTTCTGAGATTTCAATCCACTTGTAAGTTTTGCACAGACGCAAGACGGACAGACAGATAGGATTTGACTTATTTAAAATGTAATTTTTGGACTATTTAGGACGCATGTCACACAGATTTGCAAAAATCTGCAGAAAAAAAGTATTTTTGGGTGAGTACATAGACTCGCATTGCTATGCGTACGAGTCATGAGTCAAAGGTGTGTTAGTCAGTTATTCATTGCTTACAGGGTCCAGCGGAATGCAAAGAGCCGAATCAGGACCACAAAATCAAGACCACAACTTCGCTGAAAGCGGACTCGCCCCTGATCCGCATAAAAGATCTGCTGAAACAACCCTAGTGGTAACACTGAAGGCACTTCACCAGCCGGTCATTTACAATAAAGACATCCCACGCAGGTGACGCTTGGGTTATACTCTATTTATCGAACCCCCGTTTACAAAAAACAAAATAGAATATAAACATTATTATAAAATACCGACATATAAAATGCCTACATAGTCAAAGGTGTGTGATGGAGGGGGATGGGAGAACTTGTGTATGCAATTGTATATTCATAACATTTATATAATTATAAATTAAATTTTGAACAGATAACACCAACAACAACACTTTTTCCGAGGCAGAAACTTAATTAAACCGAATTGATGTGAAAGTTCTAAACGCTGCCAATCCCAACCGCCCGTAACCTTAGCTGTGCCCTGCCTCAATTACAGATGGACCTTGAAAATGTGCCTATTACTTACACGGACATAATCGGCAGCTTAGATCTTTCGCCTGCGAGATAAAGACCGTTTCAGAATTCCACGGAGGCATTATGGAATATTTAGAGCTAGCAGGTGAGGTGCCTTGGGGCAGCAGAAAGCCGGCACCAAGAGTTAGGTAAGTCAGGGATAACGACCGATAATAATACATACTACGTGAGTAATGCTGCCGCAATGCACACATCCACGATAAAACACTTTAAATACTTCTCAAATTAGAGGGTTTCAGAATTTCTGGAATCTTACTCTAAACGTTTTAGGATCTTTCTGGAATTTGAGAAACAATCCTTCGCCCACCGTCTGGCCGCAGAAAATTTATGATGCTGAAAGCAGTTGTTTTACGTGAAGAAGAAAAAGAAGGAGGAGGAGCAGGAGGAGGATAAATGGATGGATTCAAGAAAGGCAGATTTTTTCACACGAGACCTACGACTCGCCATGAGCGACATCGAGCTGCACAATACACAAAGCTTGACAGACGGGCAAACGGCCACCTGGAAACAATTGTAGTGGTCATGATTGAGGGGAGGGTAAGGGAGAGATGATCTAAAGAAAAGTGAGTGCGCCAACAGGCAGCAGCAGGTGTTATTTTGCTCCCGTGTCTTTGACGGTATTGTACTGTTGTTCTGAGTGAAATTGATATTAGTGTGTGTAGACTTCAGCTTTCTGCTGGGAGTTGTTTGTTTTTGAAAATTTACTGTCGCAACCCCGATTTTTGGACTTCTCTATCTAGTTTCAAATTCTTCATTTTTCGGTTGACATTGACAGCCCTGAACTGTTATCATTTGGATTTTAGCTGATTCTTGTGCTCACCCGCTGCTGTTAATAGCGCAGTGTTTATTCCCTGGATTTACAGAACTCTTGTTCATCTGCTGTTGTGATTGGCTGTAGACCGAGTTAATTTCTTCACCAGTTAAAAACATTGGCCCAGCTTACTGGGTCAGCTGCCTGCTGTTATAAAGTTTTCCTATTTACATTGTTGAGTTCCCCTTCCTCTATGTATCCTTTGATGTTGTGTACGTATTACTCCCACACAAAGTTGTTATGATGGTTGAAAGCGTACATTGTGTTGGGTATGTGTGTATATGAATACGGTGTGAACAGTGCATGTGGTGATTTTTGTCCGTATGGTTGATTGTCGTATGTGTACTTGTTCTATTCTGTATGTTCTTTGTAAAAGGCCTAGAGCCATAGCTTAGGCACTTAAAAATGTACAGTTATTATTATTAATACAATATGTAACAAAAGACTTAAGTACTAGAAAAATGTGAATGACGATGTTTGTAAACTTTGGCATCCCGCAAGAATAAAATAATAATTCAACCAAACTTATGTCAAACACCTAAAAAGTTCAAGGATATATATATATGTTCAACCACAAAGAAAATGTAACCGCAGCCTGACATACTTTCCCAGGAAATAAAAAATTCTATGATGCATCTTAAAGTATTATCTATGTCTGCCGGAATCAACTTTGCGCTGTTAAACAAGTACTCAAAGACTTTTTTTTCTATCTCTTTGCATGGCAGGACAGTGGCAGGAAATGAATAAATGGTATACATGAAAATAATGTATGTATTTTATTTTTATGAAAGGTATGGTAGCATACACGCTGCTTCACATTGGAAACGACAGCTCGCCTATTTTCAACCTGCATTCATGTAACAAGCAGACCCGTTTACCCCGCACTATTTGAGCTTTTGCTTGTTGAGCAGTAGTAAAACTTAGAAGGTTACTGTAGTCTATAGCAGAGTGCCAGACGATTAAGGTATAACTGATGTGTACACACACACTGCGAGCTGACGCGAGCCGTTTAGTGACATCATCGCGGCCTACGATGATGTTTCGAACTTTATAGCCACTTAGATTGTTTCATCCAATCGGGACACAGGTAGAGTGGTTAGGACCAGTTCTGGCGGATTCAGTCAAAGCCAAGTATAGGGTCAGTTGTGTGGAAAGCTCTGAGGAGTACACAGCTACACTTGAGCAGAGAAATATCTCCACTGATAGAACAGGGAAGCAGTGCTTGTTGAATATTTGAATTCAATCAAGTAGCCACGGGCCTGATTTTGTCGAACAGGTAAATGAACATACTTCTGTTTCATCGTGATGTATTTATATTATTGTTGAAATTATGTTTGTGGAATTTGCTATGCTTAGAATTCAATCGAATTGTTAGTCTGACTTTGCCTTACCACATGGAGAAGCCGACCACGTGTCAAGCACGACCGGGTTTGACGCCATGTTGTATACCTGACAGAACCACTGTTGTTTAACCTACAGTGGAGTCCACCTATAACGAACCTTGGAATAACGAACACCCGCGATTAGCGTACTACCATCCATTTCCCGACACACTCCCTTCTTTGTCTTACTATTTAATCCCTTCCTATAACGAACAAATCCAGCTAGGCAAATAACGAATCTCCGCTTGTAACGAACCCTTTGTGTATTCCCTTGGCCTACTTTGCCTCAATTGGCTCATCGCCAATAGCGAACAGCCTCAGAACATAGATAAGTACTAAGCTCAGAAGCATGCCAGTTCGTACATAAGTCAACCAGGCATTGAAGTCATAACTGTCATTGGCTGCCAGTGTTTCCCAAAACGCACATGTGTGCGTCAGAGACGCACAAAAACTGAAAAAGGACGCATGAAAAAAAAAAAGGTGCGTCACAAGGGACGCAACGTTTTTTTTTCACTGTCGTTATGTATCCTGGCACCTCTGAGCTATCGTGCGCCCGAGCCGAGTAAGCGCGGTGATCTCCCCTACCCACTGACCGCGCTGACACGCATGCACGAAAAGCTGAAACATGTCGCTCGACACATGGCTACGGAAAACGATAACCCACAGAAATGCGGAAGACGATGCAATCATTGAATGTTGAATCATCATTTTCAGTTCTCCCTAGACTAGGCAATGATGATCTTGTCTGTAATATGCAGCTGAACAGAATTTTTTTGTCTCTTTTTTTGTCTTTCTTCTGGTCATCGACTTAGTCCCCTCTAACAATAACTGCTTTTACAGAGACAATTTGTCAGTACATGCAGATTGATGTGTGTAAATTGTCGTATGACCATTTCATGTTTGTTCTATGGTCATTTTATGTGATTTTAAGGTTCCTCTAGTCAATGATGGATTCCTTTGTAACAGTTATCAGAACAGTTTTATGGCTATTCATAATTTTCAATAAAGTTGCATTGAAAACTAAGCTTTGTTTGACTTTGAGGCGTATTTGTGTGTCCGTG
Source organism: Oncomelania hupensis (assembly GCA_036898135.1). Classification (NCBI taxonomy): domain Eukaryota; kingdom Metazoa; phylum Mollusca; class Gastropoda; order Littorinimorpha; family Pomatiopsidae; genus Oncomelania; species Oncomelania hupensis. Next base: position 48,670,328 of record CM072512.1, on the reverse strand, counting down.
ATGTTAGTAATCAAAATCAAGGTAAATGTAGGAATTGTAAGGGGACTCTCAAATTTTGTAAGGGGACTCTTGAAATTTTGCACCAGAGAGTCCCAGGACTCTCTGAAAAAAAAGCTGTGGGAAACACTGGCTGCTATAAATAGCCTTGAATGAAGTCATTGTTGATAAACTTCGTAGGCCTAGATCGATCTACGTACTGTATGTTGTGATGTGTACTCATCACCGGTGTGTACTTCCGTTTACAGTACAAATCTCTACAGCGAATCCCGCTTGTAACGAACCTGAAATTCCCCCCCTTGAGATTCGTTATACCCGGACTCCACTGTATATGTATGCTTGCACTCAGTGGCTATACCAGTGAATGTTTATAATATTATTAATTCTTGATGTGTATAGTTAGCCACGATTTATATTTATGTATGTATAGGAAATTAGAGTGGAGATTCCAGTGGACCACCGACTTAGCAGAATGTTCGTCGCTTATGTATAGAGATGTGGAGCTATCACTGAGGGCTACTTTGGCTTTCAGTGAGACGCTCTGCACAGACCTATTATTCAGGGTTGTGCAGAATTTCGTCTCATATGTTACAGACGAGCAGGCGGGATATCGTGAGCCCAACTCAGAAAAGAACAGAACCTAATCTACGATTCAAGTTGGCTGCCGAGGCATCTACAGCATCGAGCGCAGATAGCCCACCCGTCGAACACAAGCAACGACAACACAGCGTGTCGTAGAAGCTACTTCAACGCAGCGCTTCAACCATGAAACCAATCAGTTAAGTGCCCAGGAAACAGTGCACTAAAACTGTATCAAAAGGACCACAGTAGTCCACTCTTCATGAACGCTAGTAGCCAGTGCCCTATGAAGAAAAAGTAGCTGCCTAGATTACCAGCAAGCGAATCATTCGCATTGACAATTGAACTTTTAAGTTAGATTCGTACTTCGAAGATCGTGTATAGAGTAGAAGAAATAAATGTGTGATTTTGACTGTTATCAAGTGGCTAGACTACATATGTTTCATAGCCGTGTGAAAGCTAGTGTGACAGTGATCTTTTACCATTATTCTATCTATCTCTGAACCCCAGCCTTAACACAGACCGAGCTAAACAAATAAATGTATTAAAGTAATTCACCGGGTGACTCACTAGCGGTCCCCATAGAATAAGACGTGAGGGTTACAGCATTCCATTGCGCAGAGCCCAGCAACAATAAAAAACCCGTCACAATTCCCAATAAATGAATAGTTCCCCGCTTCAGAATCATGTTACACGCAGCCCCCACCTCCACCTCCCACTCCCTTATTCACAACCTGTCCTCTCCAAAATGATTCAAAGAAAGCCTGTTCCTGTAATTTAATGGGACTGAAGATCGGTTTTTCTAATCCGATAAAAGTCTTAAGTTGATTGCTGGGAAACCATAGAAGACTCGGAAACTCGTCAACAATGATCGTGCCAGAAGTTCAAACAAGAAATGCGGGGAGTCTTAAGTCAAAGCAGATATATCAGGGATCAATTTTGAAGAAACCTGTAGCGCTGCACAGCACACGGTCAGCTTCCGGGTCGCCGAGAGGTCACTCAGGCGAGATAGGGGAGTGGGGTGGGGGTAAGCGAAGAGTAGGGCAAAAGAAAAAAAAATGAAAGAGGGAGGTGGAGAGTGTCACAAATTTGGTCTTTTAAAAAATTTTTGACTTCAAGATACAAGTGAGCAGTGGTGCGTTAATGGCTTGTCTTAATTGGAAGGTTCGTGGAGGTTCAAAAACTTTTTTTTCGAGGTTCTCAGATCCTGAACCTAGGCTGCTGATCTCTTGGGGGAGGAGGGTGGGGGGGGGGGTAAAAGGATACAGGAACCTAGTTTCAGGACCTTTCTTTCTTTCATTCTTTTAAAAAAAATATTTATTTATTGATTTTTGACACTTTTTGTCCTTTTTTATCAGGAAATTCTGGGCCGCCTCCCATGAGGAAGGTGTAGTCGCAGCCTGTGGTGCGAGCGACCAAACCCAACCTACTTAATATTAGTTGTGTTGTGAAATTTTGCTGTGGGAGCAAAACGGAGTACCTGGAGAAAAAACCCCGGAACGCTGCCCGAGTCAAAAGTAAATAATATTTGGAAAAACATAGCGCCCAGAGGTGGGATCGATCCCACACATTTCAGACGCCATTGCTTTCTAGCATGTGGACAATGCACGTTAGTATCACAAGGCAACAACGTGAAAAAAATTTTAAAAACTAGATTTTGTACCTCCACGAACCTTCCAATTAAGACAGACCATAAAGGGGAATGGGGGAGAAAGATTTTCACTCACAACGAAATTAACAATTTTCTACCAACGTACAGGTATAACTAATCAAGTCAAAACTTCAATTTAACTCAAGAGAAGTCATAACTGCTTTCTCAACCCTTCACAACCTTCATGCTCTCATAGGCTCAGGGAAAGCACCAAAAATAGAAACGATTGCAATAACTGAATAAGGCACCATTCTTTAACTCAGGATTCATTCACTGAATTTAACATGTGAAGCAATCTGAATTCCTTCTAGAAAGAAATTCATAACTAAAGGGGAAACTCTTAGAAAGATCAACGAAAAAAAAAATGGGGGAGGGGGGGAAGGGGGGGAACTGAACCCATAGAATAACCACACTATTACTCATGAACTGTGGGAAAAATATCAAGAGTGACTAAAAATAAAATCATACACTTGCACTGCTATGTCCAGTGTCTTTGATGACCAATAAGCTTCATGTCAGTTATCAGTATTATACTGATTAGATTAAATTATATTATATTAGATATTCAATTTTTATAGGGTCCAGCGGACAGCCAAGAGCTGAATCAGGACCACACAAAGCAAAGTCAGTCTAAACTATTAACATTTATTGATTTAAATATGATAAAAATTGTAAATAAAGCAGCCTTACTAATAAAATTTTACCAAGAATATAAACAAGACAACATGACATAATAATTATATATGTGATAAAACAAACCAACATAATGTAAAAATTGAAACAAGTGTTTATTATTGCAAACTTTAAAAATCTCATTAAAAGGTATCGAACCAAAATATCTTTCTCTTTCATGAACTAGATCAGCACATTCAGACATGAAGTTACTTAGTTATTTATCGCGTACAGGGTCCAGCGGACTGCACAGAGCCGAATCAGGACCACAACTTAGTTGAAAGAGGACTCACCCCTGACCTGCATTTAAGATCTGCCGAAACCCTAGTGGTAACACTGAAGGCACTCCACCAGCCAGTTACTTTACAATAAAGACATCTCACACAGAGGATGCTGTGGCTATACTCTAATTTATCGAACTCCTGTTTACAAAAATAAAATGGAATACAAACATCATTATAAAATATCAACAAAACACATAAATTGCCTACATTGCCAAATAATAACATCATAGGAAGCCCCAGTGACCACTTAGAAGAAAGCGTCCAATATTCCCAAGCTGATCCAACAGACCGCACACACAAATTTGTTTTGAGGAGTTTTGTCCCAGAAGAGTTTTCAAGAAAAAAGGTATGTGACTGATCTAGCGAAGAAGAAGATAGTATTGTATATATTGATAAAACCGAGTAGGAATGAGAAAGCATAAATGAGAAAGACAGCGACAGTGGGAATTTAAAGCACTACATTTCCAGAAAGCGGGGATACTATTTAAGTATAAATGATTTATACTGAAACCCCCGGCATCCACGCAGGTTGTATACAGACATAAAATGGAGGACGGAAAAAGATTTATCACATGCAAAGCACCACGGTGGTTCTTCTTCTTTTAAAAGGAAACTATAGGTGACATAAGTATGCCCAATACAAAGGTGAGCCAAAACAGTTTATACTTTGCGAGTGGACGCAAAGTTAAACAAAGAAGCAGTCAAACCTGGAAGAATTTGAATTTGTTATTGATTTGATATTTAGACCATTCGGTATGCCACAGCCAGTACAATAAGAGCCAGTCATACAACTCAGGTCAGAGTATGGAACAAATTGGAAAATCTCTGAAGGGAAATCTAGATGCAGAGCTTCTTTGGTTTAAACAGAATTTTATTATTCACGAGACAATCAAACTTCAGAGCTTCTTTAGCTGCTTTGTCCACTGCAATATTTCCGCGGATGCCCATTACATTACATGATTATTGCTTTAGGTTCAGCGAACTCTTCCGAGCCAAATCAGGACCAGGGAGAAAGAGAGTTAGTTATTCATTGCTTACAGGACAGGAATGAGAAAGAACAAAGGAGAAAGACAGCGACAGTGGGAATTTAAAGCACTAAATTTCCAGAAAGTGGGGATACTATTTATACTGAAACCCCCAGCACCCAAACGGGGGCTGCGGATGCCCATGTGACTAGGTACCCACATAAAAACTATCTTTTTAGTTTTTACCCTTAAAAAATTGTGTGTGGAGGTCATGGATCTCTGCCAGAAAAGAATAGTTCACATGTCAACTTAACTTTTGTAATTTCTCTGGAGATAATAAGTTTTTGAATCCAAGAACCTTCAAAATTCAATATCAACCCAAAATTTCATGTTTTGTTTAAACTGTGCTAGCATGATCCACACACAAGTGTTGAAAGAACAGGAATGGAATGGACCATGAGACCTAATAAACATCACTTCTTGACTATTTCTTCTTTTCTTTTTTATTTTTAACAAACATACCATCTCTCACTCAAATATTACTTTTCCCTTCACTGGCCAAGCCTTTGATTCCACTATCACCACTACTGGCTGTAGGGGAGGGAGGTGGGTGGGCACTAAATGTGCACATTGAGCATGACCCTGTGATATAGGAATCTGCGCCCTTCAAGTCTACATCATCATCATCCTCCAGGTGCATCATCATCATAATCATCATCATCAATCCATGAATCTGACTGTCTTCAGAATGGTCTCACATTACAACAAGCACATAGCAAGACAGACTGGTTACCATGGGACCATGACACAAACAACATTATACACCACAGGTGGGTCCTACTCAGCACTTGAAAAACAGGCTTAGATTTTTTTAAAGCATGTTTGTCTATTGTGTTTACAAAATGAGAGTTACGTCTTAAGCCGCAACACTTTAAATTGAGTGAAGCACTAAGTGACCAACCCATGACTTTATACACACACACGCTGGAAATCCATTCATTCGAACAAAAGGCATTATAAAATTATAATACGTTTATTTTGAATATTTTAATATTATATTTATGCTAGCATGAAAGAGATTCATAGCTAATGAATTAACAATGTTATATCACAGTTGTGTTGGGTAAATCTATGGAAGTGAAATTTGTGAGCAATCTTTTATTTGCTTTAGTTTATCTATATTTTTCTTAGATGCTAGTTAATTCCCTAGCAATGATCTTTTAAATTTTGTTGCATTGAGACTGGTTGTTGGAGGAAGTAAAAGGTAACGGGCTCAGTGATGTCGTTTTCGTCGGCAAATCTGCCATTCACTGATAAAATTTCAAAATGTCCAAAAGAGTCATGTTCTGATCGGCCCCCTGTCCTAAGGATTTACGCCTCAATCTGCCACCCTTTGTCCGTTTTTTGCTTGTCTCATGTCTGTTTTGTCGTTATTGCTTCTGGCCATATTTCCTATCGGATAAATAAACGTGTTATGAGTTATTGTCGAACATCGCGTGTCAGAAGCGTCAAGCAGATGACACAAGCATCAGCAGAGAGAGTTAGAGTAACTCCTTGTTGCGAACAGCGTGCTTCGGGCAATAAAACTTTTCGTTTTTGAAATGCCGCAGAAAAAGAAACCGAAACTTGTCAGTGGCCTCTCGTTTGGTGTTGGAAAGAAGTCAAAATGATGGCTGAAAGATTTTCAAATTGTCCTAAGGGTTTGTGACTGAATCAGCAAAATGGCAATATCATGCTGAAAATTTTTAGCAACATCACTGTGGGCTCTCTCCTCAATCTGCAATTTAATGCTAGCAAAGTTGTTTAGCAAATTTTCATAGAATAATTTTTTTAATTATCCAGTGCCACAGTGAATATCATTATCTTTGACTAAATTCACATTTCCATTAACCATTAATTTTACTAAACTCTAGTTCATAAAAAGTTAAAAGTAAACTAGACTAAGACTGTAAGAGTAAGATAAAGCAGGACATGGATACAACTTTATAGGAGACAGCAATATCCTTTGAGCTCTTCAAGTGTGTGCGGGTTAATTTCCATCAACTAATCTGAGGGTTACTTTCTACTACAGTCGCTAACAAGACCCTCTGGAACTGTTCCCCAACCACACTTGGCTTTCTTAACAAAGGAAACAGACAAAATCACAACAACTCTGCACATTTCCAAGAAAAATATTGTCATTGTCACTGTTACAGATAATCAATGTAAATTTTATCATTATTATCTGACAATAACTATGTCCTTTCCTCATTTTATTTTAACATATTTGTTTAGGTTACAACTTAAATAATACCCATTCACTGAAATTCATTTTATTTATTGGGGACACTAGCACTGCCGCAACACATGTTGCTAGGTTCAACGAGTTTCAGAAACCTTTGAACACCGTTGAAGAGCTTGTGAATACTTAATTATGCTTTTTACATTTCTGAGAGATTTTAACTTTAAGCATTTGAACGTGGGAACATTGTCACCCCCAATTCAAGACTTGCTTATTTTTCTTGTCATCACAAAAGACCCCATGCTATACATACATAAAATATGAAATAGATTAAATCTATTATACATAGATCCTTGACAACTGCTATCATGTCACATTTTCGAGTGTTTTAGTATAATTCAATATGAGGAATCTTTTCAAAGAAGCTCAGCAGGATGTGAATAATTAAATTCAGTGACGAAGCAGCGAGGTAGAACAAAATTACTGCATGCTGCACTGCTATTGAAAGCACAAAAATTAACCAGAATGCTTTACAATTCAGTTTGTGAAAATTATATGACCTTTCTGCACTGTCAATTTTTTTTAAAATGGAGTGCCCATACTGCGATTGTGCGCTTTTCAGCAACTGAGCAAGCTACAACAGAAGAAACATACATAAAGTAGTAATATTATTAAAATTAGAGTCTTTAAAAGTTTATTGTCCTAAATTATTACATTAATAAATAATTTCTTCAATTTTTTTCATCCTCTTGAGAGCAGCTGATGTCTAAACTGCATGATGCTCCATGATGAGGATGCTTCAATTTCATTTTCAAAGCTACTGTATGCATCATTTTCAATTATAAATGTATGTTTTTTCTGAGTATTACTATTCCTAGTATTAGTCTAAAATTACTTTGATGAGAGGATGTTAAATGAAATAAACCTATCCTATCCTATCCCGTAACCCGGAGGTCGTAGGGGCACCACAGATGATCATTTAACCAGCATACTCCATCCTTCTCTGTCCTCAGCAGCCCTGATGGCTTCGCTCAGTGTTAAACCAGTCCATTCTCGAATGTTCATGTTGTCCTCCCACCTCTTTTTCGGTCTCCCTCTTCTTCTACCTCCTTGCACTGTGCCTTGCAGAATGGTCTTTGCAAGGCCTGATGATCTGGTGACGTGGCCATACCATCGAAGTTTCTGTTTCTTCACCACTCACTGTGAGCAGGTCATCGTGTTGTCCAATGGCTTGTGTGATGGTCTGTCGGACTACGTCGTTGGTGATGTGTTGGGTATAGGAAATGCCCAGAAGTCTTCAGTAACACCTCATCTCCATGCTTTGTATTCTTCGTTGTAGATCTGCTGTGAGGGTCCATGCTTCGCAAGCATATAGGAAGATGGAGATGACAAGGGAGTGCAGCAGTATTACTTTGGAATGTAGACTGATGGTCCTTCTTTCCAAATGGGCTTCAACCTTTTCAGGGCAGCAGTTGTTTGTGCGATCCTGGAGAGGACTTCCTGTCGGGACCCATTGTCTGACACAATGGCTCCCAAATATTTTAAGCTATGCACTGTGTTGAGGGATTGGCTTTGGACTTAGATGTCCGTGTTGATGCCATTGGTGTTGTTGGTCATCATTTTGGTCTTCTCTGCACTTTTTTCCATTCCATAAGCTCTGGAGGTGGTGTCAAGCCTCTGTACCAGCTGTTCAAGTTCTTGTTCCTCTCCAGCCAATCCATCATTCAATGTCATCCACAAAACGAAGATTGGAGATTGCTCTACGCCCTATGCTGACTGTGCCTTCGTGATCTGCAAGAGCATCTGACATGATGCGCTCTAGGAAGATGTTGACGAGTGTTGGAGAGAGTAGGCATCCTTGACGCACACCAATTGTTGTTCTGAACCAGTTCCGATGACGCTGTAATGGAGGACTGCACTGGTAGCCTTGTCTTACAGGCTTTTGATGACTTCAATAATTTTAGGGCTGATGTTGTACACTTTCATTTAATGTTGCATGAATGAATGTTAAATGAAATAAACAAAAAGCAAAAATGCTTTCAATATAATACCAAAGATGTAAGATGGTCATGTTGTGCACACATTGTTAAATAAAGTCAACTCTATAGAAGAGAAACATTTTCAAACTGCTGCTCAGTAAATATTATAATAATAATAATAATAATAATAATAATAATAATAATAATAATAATAATAATAATCGTCTTCTACTACTACTACTACTACTACTATTAATAATAATAATATCTAGAGTTCTGGAAACATTAAAGTCAAAAGTGAACCAAAGTCAGAAGCAACTTTTTGATGAACATGTGTGAGTGGTGATGTCCATGCTGGTGCAGGAAAAATACACACCCTCATGCATAAACACACACACACTATGATGAAGTTCCTTAGTATAAATTTTAAAAAAATATTATGCTAATAATTACAAATTAATAGGGGGGGGGGGGGGAAGGCCTGATAAAGGTAACATATGAAGAAAAAAAGGGTCAGTAGGAAGGCTTTTTTTTTCTCTCTTCTAAACCTTTTTCACATGTTTCACCGAGTTCATTTCTTGGCTTTTTTCTTTTCTTTTTTTCTCCAGGCGATCCCCCCAAAAAGTTTAGGGTCGGGCCAAAAAAATTAGGGTCGGTTAAGATACCATAAACAGACTCTTTTTTGGGTGGGTGGGGAGGGGGTGGGTGGGAGGGAGGGTGGGTGGGCCTAGTCATCTGACCAGGATCAATCATAATTCATAGTACTAGTAGTAGTAATATACTCGACTTTTTATTTTATTTTTAGGCCTCCTGGTCTATTCCATGTCTCTTCTTTTAACACTTTTGTGCGCAGGTCACTCAATTTTTTTTAAAATGAAAACCTGTAATCGTCATATTCTTTGTTTAAACTTATCTAGTATATATCCATTTTGAGTTACTTTCTATCCTTTACCCAGAAGGTTCTTGAACGAGTTTATATTTTCAGCAAATTTTATGCTAACTAGTAACTGCGAGCATTTCAGTTTCCAACTACCCTATTTGCACGAGTATTTTCAAATATTTGTCAGACTATTTTATTTTATGTTATACTGACATGTGAGTGGGAGCGAGATAAATGTATGGCATTGTGTCTCTGCATTTGTGTACCTCCGCATGCTTGTGTGTGCATGGGCCTATAACGAGCATTTAGATGCACGTCAAAAAGTTATGTTTCACCAATGGGGTTTTCCTTTTCAGTAAGGCTGTAAGACTGTGTGTACCTAACCTTAACTTCAAGTGCAACACTGGTCAGCTTTCTTTTTTTTTTCTTATGAAACTTAAACCTAACCAAAATAAAAGTGTCAAGAACTAGAAGTCAATGTTTCCTGAACACACAACTGTTGTTTTTTTTTTAAATACATATGTATTATGTGTAAATAAATGTATGTGTACATACATGTAGAACTTTTTGTAACTTTGTTGCACAGTGACATGTGAAGAGTCATTTGGTCATACTGCACACTGTGCGGAGTCACGGTTTCAACACGGAAAGACAACCCACATCACGGCACATGTGTGTACGATGTATCGCATTGGCTAAACACATCACAACACATAACGGTATTTTGATAGTACAGAGGTAGAAAAGTACTCCAGACATTGTTAATCAAGCAACAGATGTGCTTCCTATCCGCAAATAGCAGATTCCAGAAGCATAAATATCTCCCTTCACTGAACGAGTCTGTGGAATGCATGGAAAAACCCTTTCAAGTCCAGAGTCTTCACCGAACTCGGTCAACTAGAAACAAACTTACATTTCGGCTCTCAAAAGTGGTAGAAATTAGAAATAATGGAACCTACCTGTCAAATAAACCCTGTATGAATCTGTGAATCCTGAATAAGGTAATCCAAAACGAACGGATTGTCACAAAACGCCGATGTAAGAAATTTTGTGCTTACCTCTCGTCTGCTCTGTCAGGTCGGCTGCCATTACGATGACGTCACAAGCACTCCACTCCTTCGTGATTGGCTGGGGCTTTGGCATCGCACCATTTCGCGGGTTTTCATATCGGGTCGCTTGCGGACACAACTGTTTAAAACTTTATTATCTTGTTGCAGTTTAGTTTATTTAAAAAAAAACTAAAACACTTAAAATGTAAAACTAAATGAATGAAGGTTTTACTTCGTATTATGCAGCGTATGATGACCTAAAGATGTATGTTAAAAAACTTTCATCGCTTTAAACCTACGGGCCCTCCTCCTCATCCTTCAGTGCCGTCCCCGTTAGTTAGTCATTGTTTATAGGGTTCAACGGACTGCCAAGAGCCGAATCAGGACCACGGTTCAATTTGTTCTCTTCTGTTTTTCATTAATTCAGTTGATTTCTTGTGGCTTGTCACAGAAGTGTAACAGAAGAATAGAGCGGAGGGAGATTAAGGGAGGAATGGAGGAGGGGATAGGGAAGGGAGCAGAAGTTCTGACAATAATTATAGTTGGCTTGCCCAGTTCCCTCAGTCTTCCCTTCCCTTGCGGCCCTTCTCCGTTCTTATCATATCCTATCCCTTAACTCGAAAGTCGCTGGGGCACCACAGATGATCGTTTAACCAGCGTACTCCATCTTTCTCTGTTCTCAGCAACCCTAATGGCTTCGCTCAGTGTCAAGCCAGTCCATTCTCAAATGTTGTCCTCCCACCTCTTTCTCTGTCTCCCTCTTCTTCTGCCTCCTTGCACTGTGCCTTGCAGAATGGTCTTTGCAAAGCCTTAGTACTATGCTCTGGTGACGTGGCCATACCATCGGAGTTTCCGTTTCTTCACCACTGTGAGCATGTCATCATGTTGTCAAATGGTTTATGTGATAGTCTGTCGGACTTCGTCGTTGGTGATGTCCTGGGTATAGGAAATGCCCAGAAGTCTTCTGTAGCACCTCATCTCCATGCTTTGTATTCTTCGTTGTAGGTCTGATTTGAGCGTCCATGTTTCGCAAGCGTATAGGAAGATGGAGATGACAAGAGAGTGCAGCAGTCTTACCTTGGAGTGTAGACTTTCCAAATGGGCTTCAACCTTGTCAGGGCAGCAGTTGTTTGTACGATCCTGAAGAGGACTTCCTGTCAGGACCCATTGTCTCATACAATGGCTCCTAACTATATGAAGCTGTGCACTGTGTTGAGGGATTGGCCTTGGACTTTGATGTCGGTGTTGATGCTGTTTGTTTGTTTGTTTGTTTTATTGTCTTTTTCATCGAAATGATAAGACAAAAAAAAAAAAATTCATAATTGGAAAATGCAGTACGTGAATAAATAAATACATTTCGGCGGTCAGAGTTAATATTTATGCATCATATGAACTGGCTAATTGAAGAGGATATAAACGCTTTTGCCAATGCAATACAAATTTCAAAGCTAATGTCTCCTATTTGTGCTAAATTTCTAGGCAATGTATCGTTTACAATGTCGCACTGATATAATGCATGTTTCAAAGAAAAATTTTCTTTGCACGCACACACAACATTTTTACAATACTTGGTTCTCACAGAATTCATATAAATTCGGTAGGCCATGCAAGTAACAGATCTGGGAATTCCATAATGTTTATCATACTGTTGTTTAAAATGACAACCTTTCTTGACCTCTTGAACTATCAAGTTTGAAACTTCTTTGACCGTCAATGGTAAAGACAAAGAGACCGCGTTTATACGTAAAGCACCGTTTCTTGCAGCTCGATCTGCCCAATCATTGTATCGAAAACCACAATGAGAAGGGATCCAACAAAAGTCTGTACCATTTACAATTAGATTATTAATGAGGTGTTTAATTTCAATGATAATGTCTGTTCTTTCTTTATAGGAATTGGAATTTAAAGCCTGAAGTACAGATTTAGAATGTACGGTGTTGATGCCATTGATATTGTTGTCATCCTTTTGGTCTTCTCTGCACTTATTTCCATTCCAAATGCTCTGGAAATGGTGTCAAGCCTCTGTACCAGCTGTTCAAGATCTTGTTCCTCTCCAGCTAATCCTTCAATGTCATCCGCAAAATAGAGATTGGAGATTGCTATACCCTCTATGCTGACTGTGCCTTCATAATCTGCAAGGGCATCTGACATGATGCGCCCTATGAAGATGTTGAAGAGTGCCGGAGAGAGTAGGCATTCTTAACGCACTCCGATTGTTGTTCTGAACCAGTTCTCGGTGGCGCTGTTATGGTGGACTGCACTGGTAACCTCGTCATACAGTCTTTTGATGACTTCAGTAATGTTAGGGCTGATGTTGTACACTCTCATGGTTGCCCACAGAGCTGCATGCCAGACTCGGTCAAACGCTTTCTTGAAGTCTACAAACACATGATGTTGGTGCTGTAGATCTTTGCCAGGAAATAGAGAACAGTCTGAACAAGAACAACAGCAAGAATTTCCAGACTGTGAAGCGGCTGACAAGTGTTAAACAGCCCCCAAAGTCTCCACGATCCAAAGCAAGTCTGGAATATTGACAGAGTACTGCTCTGACCTTTACAACCACACACCAAACGGAGACCCATCAATTCTATCATGTCCCCAGAACAGAGAAAAAGAAGAAATACTCCCAATTCTCCTAGAAGGAGTTCAGGCAGCAGTGCAATCGCTGAAGAAAGGGAAGTCAGCGGGAGCGGACAACATACCCGCGGAATTGCTTCAAGCAGGACGAGAATCGATGATTGACGCCCTCACCATTATCTGTAACAAGATCTGGCAAAGTGGGAAGTGGCCTACACCATGGACCCAGTCGCTTATCATCACTCTTCCCAAAAATGGTAACCTTCATGAGTGTGAAAATTATCGCACCCTCAGCCTCATCAGCCATCCCAGCAAGGTACTCTTGAAAATAATACTCAACAAATTGAAACCCCAAGCTGAACAAATCATAACTGAAGAACAAGCAGGATTCAGGGCAGGGCGAAGTACCACTGAACAGATTTTCAACCTCAGAATAATCTGCGAGAAATACTACAGCACCAACAACATCTATATCTTGTTTTAGTAATAGAAAAGAGAAGGTGGGAACGAAGAAGGCCATCATATTACTAAAGACTATGACTCAATTCATTATACATTCAATACGAATAATTTAATCACATACATAAGAAAATACTTAATATGCTATATGTCATCCTTGCATACAAAATCTATGAATCTGATACAGAACACCGCTTCCCCACCTTTCTCCCTTTTCAAACAATATACGATCTCCCCGGCTTCCCTAATTGTTTGGATTAGAATCCATCTACTTGAAAAACTTGAAAATACAAGCATATTATGTTACTCGATCCCCTTCCTCCCCATCTTCTCCCTCCTCCACCCCCCTCCTCTGCGCCCCATCCCCGTTTTAATCTCTGGATCGAGCCCGGTCTCTAACTGCTGTCTCTCACACTAACTTTAAAAATATTTATGATTGTTAAATAGTTTTAGTTAAATGTATTACATTTATAACAGAAATTCTTATGTAGGGTTTTTGAATATTGTTTTTATTACTTTATTACTTCTTTTTCCCCGTGTCACTAAGTGGTACTTTTTACTTTGAGCTATTTTTTTTAATCATTGCTTCATTATTTATTGTTAATGCTGAGGTCCTCCTCTGTGTGTGTGTATGTGTGTGTGTGTGAGTGCGTGCGTAGTACTATGTACGATGTATGTGTGTCTCTCTTTAAACATGCCTTTTATACGTAGATTTTATGTTTTTTGTTATTATTTCTTGCTACGTTTAACGTGTTTTATCTAATAATGTTGTACCGTATTGTTAAAATATTTATCCTTTTTAGATGTTGTGCATGTTATGTTTTTACTATTTCTTGCGATGTTTAACTGTTTTATCTCATAATGTTATACCACATGTTTTAAATATTTATTCTTGACAGAGTATGTGTGTGTAGTACTATGCATGCGAGCGCATAGAGCAAGCTTTAAGTTTGGTTTTGTGCTATTATTATTATTATTATTATTATTATTATTATTATTATTATTATTATTATTATTATTATTATTATTATTATTATTATTATTATTATTATTATTATTATTATTATTATTATTATTATTATTTATTATTTATTATTTATTATTATTATTATTATTATTATTATTGTTATTGTTGTTATAAAAACAATGAAGTGTCTGGTTTAGGGTGAGGTCCACAAAACAGAACTGCTGGAACGATTTGAAGATATTTGCATAGCAAACAACAACAAAGACCACGTCACACGTACGGCCACGCCATGCACACTATAATACAGATTGTTGTGACTGTCTGTGCATGTATTCAAGTCATATGCATACATATTATGTGTGTCTATATGCAAACATATTATGTGGGTCTACAATAAATATTATCGGAGCATGGTCTGCTGGGATCCAAAAGAATGAAACTTAACTGAGCTCCACTAGCTGCTTTGCGACAGAGCAGACAAAACTATGCACCAAGGACAGGGCCGTCTGTAAGAACGTCTACGGTGTCAGTGATGTGATTCCGTGATCCGCCAACTAGGGACGTTTATTGCTTCCTCAGCAGAGCAAAATCCTGAAGGATGGAAAGGAGAGGAGGTGCGATAGAGGATGGAGAGAAACAGACGGGAGAAGGAGAAGGAGTAATTATGTAATTAGAACTAATTCTATAGTTAGGTTTGTCCAAGATATCATACCTATTTATCTAAAGTAGTTTCAGTGTTTGAATTTTAAATTGTGTCCAGCAAAATAAAATAAAATAAGAAAGAAAATAAAATAAATAATTAGTTATAGTTAGTCATTGTTTATAGCGTCCAGCGGACTGCAAAGAGCAGAATCAGGACCACAACTTAGTTGAAAGAGGACGCACCCCAGACTCGTATAAAAGATCTGCTGAAACAACCCTAATGGTAACTCTGAAAGGCACGCTACCAGCCGGTAACTTTACAATAAAGGCGCTCACATGTGTAGATACACTTGTATCTGCACACGCCTATGCCTCTGACGCGTCTCCCTTTGGTTATCTATCGTCTATAATATACTGTAGATAACCAAATGGTGACGCTTGTCCAGATAAAAGTGCCTGTGGGACGGAGGTTGTACTCTAATTTATCAAACCCCGGTTTACAAAAACAAAATAGAATATAAACATCATTATAAAATATAAAAAAAAAATCACATACATATAAAATGCACACGCTGCTAAATAATAATAGTCTACCATAGAAAGCCCTATAGTGAGCATTTGGCAGAAAGTGTCCAATATTCCCAAGCTGATCTAACAGACCCCATACACAATTCAGGAGTTTTGGGAGTTTTGGGGAAAAAAGTAGGTGACTGGTCTAGCGAAGAAGATAGTAGATTGATAGAACAGAGTAGGAACGAGAAAGAGCAAAGGAGAAGGACAGCAGCAGTGGGAATTTAAAGCACTACATTTCCATGAAGTGGGGATACTATTTATACAGAAACCACCGGTACCCCCACTGGGGGAATAAATAATTTAAACAAAAACAACATAGATAAATAAAAGAATGATTTCCCATGGATGGAAGTATAACCATTGAGCAAGCTGTATGTCAACACTTACTCATCGATCGTTTAGTTGTTAACAAACTAATAATACCATTATATAGACACAAATAAAACGACTAAATACAAAACTCGTTGATTTGCGTTTCAAAGAGCATAATTATATTTAAAGTTGCGTTCACATCTGTGAACAGGTACAAGTGACCTATATAAATACTAAACAGTTACATAAACACAATAAAGCTTTCATACCTGTAGGTCATGCTCTTTTGTTTAATTAATAGAGATAAAACTTGACATACAAAAACGGTTTCAAGACAAAAGTCAGAATGTAGGCTGTTTAGGTTACATGTACGTGGAACTAACGTTACATATTTACCTCTAAAAACACACCAGTAGGCTAACACAGGCGCTTGTATCTGGATTCGCGAGCGCCTATGCCTGTGACGCCTATCCCTTTGGTTATCTATAAATTTAACCAAAGGGAGATGCGTCACAGGCATAGGCGCTCGTATATTCAGATACAAGCGCCTGTGGTACGTAAGAACGAACGACAAAAGGGTCAGGTAAAACTAGGACTATTCGTCAAAGAAGAATGACAGGAAGACAGATAAATGACAGGTAGGCAACGGTCACTTTGTCTTTCGTCAGCCCCTACAACGTAGAGCGCATCCCGGTTATTCGCAGTCTCCCAGCGAACACTTTTAGAAAGGCGCAGAAACAAGCCTGCAAAAATATTTAACATTAGATTTGTCACTACCATACCACCACGAACCATGCTTAATTACGATGCGAACGTGTATAGCTGTAAGCCTGTCCAGTCTTGATTCGTTAAAGTCAAGGAATCGATTTCTTTCTTTCTGTTTTATTTTAGTTTTTATTTTATTTGTTTGTTTTAAAACTAAGATTCTCACAAAATTAAGTGAAACATTTGACGTTTCCATCAGTTACAGGACACGCTCGGTAACAAATTGCGCTGACACTACCACAAACATCCTTCATCATCACAGCGTTCAAAATTGCATTTTGCAGCTATTAATATCAGATAACGAAGCTCAGGCAGATAATTTAAAAAAAAATAGAGAGCGAGAGAAACTGAAAGAGAGAGAGAGAGAGAGAGAGAGAGAGAGAGAGAGAGAGAGAGAGAGAGAGAGAGAGAGAGAGAGAAGGCTAAACTCACTAAAAAGCGAGTTCGTGTGCAAGCAGTCGTTGTCTATCCTATCCTGTCCCGTAACCCGGAGGTCGTAGGGGCACCACAGATGATCGTTTAACCAGCATACTCCATCTTTCTCTGTCCTCAGCAGCCCTGATGGCTTCGCTCAGTGTCAAACCAGTCCATTCTCGAATGTTGTCCTCCCACCTCTTTTTCGGTCTCCCTCTTCTTCTACCTCCTTGCACTGTGCCTTGCAGAATAGTCTTTGCAAGGCCTGATGATCTGGTGACGTGGCCATACCATCGGAGTTTTCGTTTCTTCACCACTGTCGTTGCCAGTTGTTTACATTCAAAGCCGAATTGAAACGCAACGTTTAATGGGAAAATAGATAGCATATTGGTTAAATCCTAGGAGCTCGGTTGCTTTAAGCAAGGATTGTTTTTTTTTTTAAAATAATTTTGATATTTTCAACTCATCTGAATAAGCCCGGTACGTGAATATTGGAAGCATACTGTTTTACAGCCGGAATAAGATCTCTTTTTGTTACAAGCAATCTCATTAGCTGCTTTTTGTAGTTTCTCCAATCAGACATTGCTGCGTAAAACTAAAACATTAACAGTCCAACATAGAACATTCGTATTTTAGTAAAGGTATTTGAACGTGAGGCAAGAAGCCCCATACTCGAGATCAAGTATCATTTTGTTTCTGTTGCAGTGGAGACAAACTCTTGTTGCCAAGCTGTGCGCGAAGACATTATTTATATGAAATTACTTCCCTTGCATGTAATTACATTAATTTAATGTGCACGTAAAGCAAAATGTCACAAAAGAAACAAACTAAATAAATAACAATGAAATCATATTAATTTAAAATTAATAATACAATAAAACATTTAATAGAGAAAGATTGAGTACGCTGGTTAAACGATCATCTGTGGTGTCCCAACGATTTTTGAGTTACGGGATAGGAAAGGATAGGATAGGAAAACCTCATTCTAATAACTAAAATAACAAAAGATAACACTTCAGTTAAGATCAAAATAATAGACTAAAAAAAGTGTTTCTTCTTCTTCTGCGTGGTCATCGTCGTAGTCGTTGTGATAATAATAATAATAATAATAATAATAATAATAATAATAATAATAATAATAATAATAATAATAATAATAATAATAATAATAATAATAATGGACTGTTGTCTTCTCTAATAGAACTCAAAACGTTTTGCACACACACACACATACACACACACACACCTACACACACACACCCACACACACCCATACCTATCCTATCCTATCCTATCCCGTAATTCGAAAGTCTTTGGGGCACCACATAACAGATGATCGTTTAACTAGCGTACTCCCTCTTTCTCTGTCCTCAGCAACCCTCATGGCTTCGCTCAGTGTCAACCCAGTCCATTCTCGAATGTTGTCCTCCCATCTCTTTTTCTTTCTCACCCTTCTTCTGCTTCCTTGCACCGTGCCTTGCAGGATGGTCTTTGCAAGGCCTGATGCTCTGGTGACGTGGCCATACCATCGGAGTTTCCGTTTCTTCACCACTGTGAGCATGTCATCGTGTTGTCCCATGGCTTGTGTGATGGTCTGTCGGACTTCGTCGTTGGTGATGTGCTGGATATAGGAAATGCCCAGAAGTCTTTTGTAGCACCTCATTGCACACACATACAGTGAAGTAACTTCAAATAATGTCCAACATTTCACAGCAGTCACTGCATGGCGCTGATCGAGATCCATCGTTTTACAAACACTTTTTGCGCTGTGTCTAAAATTTGACTGAACATATTTGAATAAATTTTAGCTTGCTAATAGTTCAAGGAGTGGCCTTTTTTTTTTCATTTTGCTTCTTTAGGATAAAACCGAGGAAGAAGGTACAGACCCAAGAAAATTGACACTTTTGAAAATGATGTTTTTCGACTACGTTTGTGAGCGTCTGGTAATAATAATAATAATAATAATAATAATAATAATAATAATAATAATAATAATAATAATAATACATGTAGATGCGATATATACGCGCGTTTCCCCAAATCACCAGTCAGGCTCAAAGAATGGCGATCTGTACCAACATACCCGCTCAATATTTCCCCACTCTCACACACAACAAACACATTATGACTCAAACATGTGGTGTAAAGGCAGTGAAATCGCTATTAGAAGACGGAAAGGAAACAAAACTTTATTTATTTTTTTTAATTTTCATATTGATTACAATAATCAAATACATTTTAATGGCTTGCCAATTTTTTCATTTTTTTTCCATTCATCTTTTTGAACATTTATGGACCCCACTCCCCCACTCCCCCACTCCGCATCCCCCGTCCGTCTCCCGTCCCATACTGGAGTATTTACCAAATTACTATAGACGAATTTTGTCAATAAAGATAAATCATGGCGTATTTACAGAAAATATTAAATTGAAAGAGTTACCGCCAGTGAAACAGGAGTAAATAGTCTACATTATGTCCAGAGGTTTATTGTTCAAGTGAATATTTAGAGTTGTCTCTCTTAGAGGTTGGTCGCGCTTTGGAAACCAAATTTTTTTTTTATACTGTTTCAGAAATATTAAACAATTTTAAGCAGTGTTCTTGGCATCGGAAACTTTGATTGGGTATTAAAGAAATTAGCAACCAATCGTTACATTCAAAAGAAAATCTGCTCAATTTCTGTGTCTGTATCGATCTGAAAAGTTCTGCCGGCGGGAAGTTCATCCTGATCATTTCGTCTGTTGTCCTGCACAAAAGTAGGCCCAGTACAGTCGTCGTTTGAGAACGGCTGGCCAGTTTGGAGGCAGGGATAGCTCAGTGGTCAGAGCGCACGACTTGTGTGAGTGCGTCTTGGGCGACGTGGGTTCGAATCCTGACTTCAGGATACTATTTTGTGATTGCTGGATATTACGGGCCAGCGCCTTGAGAAGCTCTCTGAGCTTGTAAGTGCGCTATATAAGAGAAATCTCTCTCTCTCTCTCTCTCTCTCTCTCTCTCTCTCTCTCTCTCGCTCTTTTAAGATAAGATAAGATAAGATAAGATATTACTTTATTAATCCAAAAGCATGGAAATTACATTGTCTGTCAATTAAACATGTCCATTCATTCTTCTTTTACACACACATAAATATTTATACATTATTAATGATCTTCAAACACATGGACATATTTTGATAATGCAGATATTTCAATTAAGCAGTAAAACGGATTAACGTAAGAACAGATAATAATGAAACTAACTAAGCTGCATGAGAGTTGTAGAGTATGTTTAGTAGTAGTTTGACCACCTAACTCGTCCCCTATACGCTTATGTGTCCGGGGACGTTAATCTATATAACTAACTAACTCTCTCTTTCAGTTTGTCTATATTTGTCAGTAGAGATTTCAAGCAGTTATTTAACACGTCAGTCCATGCACAGACTAATCGATGCAAGAAGCCTCGATGTTCAGAAAACGAGTGACTTCTGTCTGTAAAACAATTGAACAGAGCGGGGTGGCCGCATAACACTTTGAAAGGGTGTGCGTTTCCTCCATCCCTCCATCCCTGAATATATATTCAGTATAAATAATATCCCCACTTTCTGGAAATTTAGTGCTTTAAATTCCCACTGTCGCTGTCTTTCTCATTAATGCTCTTTCTCATTTCTGCTCTGTTCTATCAATCTGCTATATTATCGTCTTCTTCGCTAGCCCAGTCTCCTACCTTTTTTCTTGAAAACTCTTCCGGGATAAGACTCCTTATTTGTTTGTGTATGAGGTCTGTTGGATCAGCTTGGGAATATTGGACGCTTTCTGCCAGGTGGTCACTTAGGGCTTCCTATGATGTTATTATTTAGCAATGTAGGCATTTTATATGTATGTGTTTTGTTGATAATTTATAATGATGTTTGTATTCTATTTTGTTTTTGTAAACGGGGGTTCGATAAGTTGGGGTGAAGCCTCAGCCGTCCCCTGCGTGGGATGTCTCTATTGTAAAGTGACTGGCTGGTGGAGAGCTTTCGGTTTTACCACTAGGGTTGTTTCAGCAGATCTTTTATGCGGATCGGGGGTTGTCCGGTCCTGATTTGGCTCGGAAGAGTCCGCTGGACCTAAAGCAATAATAATGTAATGTTATCCCTCAATAATAGTATTGGATCACAGGTTCTGAAGCCTCTTCTTTCGTCTTTGTAAACTCATAGGTCTCCTCCTATACATACCACAGGCTGCGATTACGCCTTTCCCATGGGAGGCGGTCAGAATTTCCCGATAAAAAAAGACAATAAATTGTCCACAACAAAAAAATAAAAAATTAAATAAATTTGAACAGCTGGTACAGAGGCTTGACAACACCTCCAGAGCATCTGGAATGGAAATAAGTGCAGAGAAGATCAAAATGATGACAAACAACACCAATGGCATCAAAACGGACATCAAAGTCCAAGGCCAAGCCCTCAACACGGTGTACAACTTAAAATATTTAGGAGCAATTGTATCAGACGATGGGTCCCGATAGGAAGTCCTCTCCTGGATAGCACAAACAACTGCCGCCCCTGACAAGGCTGAAGCCCATTTGGAAGGACAGGATCATCAGTCTACACTACAAGGTAAGGCTGCTGGGCTCCCTTGTCATCTCCATCTTCCTTATTTACTACCTATCTTATCTAATATATATCCTAAGTTAAGAGCGGTGAGCCCAGCCCTGAGCGGGGGTACCGCGATATACAAGCCTACTTTATTATTATTACCTCCCTGCCAGTATTCATCTGCGGACCCCCGTTGGGGTGCCGGGAGTTTCAGTATAAATAGTATCCCCACTTTCTGGAAATTTATTTTTTGTCCCCTATACGCACTGTGTCCGGGGACGTAAATCTATCCACTGAGCTGAACTGGAAATTTAGTGCTTTAAATTCCCACTGTCGCTGTCTTTCTCATTTGCTCTTTCTCATTCCTGCTCTGTTCTATC
The DNA here is from genome assembly GCA_036898135.1 of Oncomelania hupensis. Classification (NCBI taxonomy): domain Eukaryota; kingdom Metazoa; phylum Mollusca; class Gastropoda; order Littorinimorpha; family Pomatiopsidae; genus Oncomelania; species Oncomelania hupensis. Next base: position 48,648,404 of record CM072512.1, on the reverse strand, counting down.
AATCTGCTATACTATCGTCTTCTTCGCTAGACCAGTCTCCTACCTTTTTTTTGTTGAAAACTCTTCCGGGACAAGACTCCTTTTGTGTATGAGGTCTGTTGGATCAGCTTGGGAATATTGGACACTTTCTGCCAGGTGGTCACTAGGGCTTCCTATGATGCTATTATTTAGCAATGTAGGCATTTTATATGTATGTGTTTTGTTGATAATTTATAATGATGTTTGTATTCTATTTTGTTTTTGTAAACGGGGGTTCGATAAGTTGGGGTGAAGCCTCAGCCGTCCCCTGCGTGGGATGTCTTTATTGTAAAGTGACTGGCTGGTCAGGGCCGGATCCAGGGGGGGGGGGGGGGGTTGTTACCTGGGTTCCAAAACCCCCCCCCTCCAAAGTTAAAAAAAAAAAAAATTATGCAAAGAGTTTTAATTTAAAAAAAATTGTTTTTAAAACATTGCAGTTTTTAGTCACTTTTGGTCCAAGGTACAAAGAGTTATTTATAGACAATTCAACAGAAATCCATTTCAAGGGATCTGTTGAAACGTCCAAAGCGTTTTCCCGTTAAAACGACCAAGTAACCCAACCCCTAAGCCTAAATTAGTAAATGCAGCCATATTTTCCTGTTCTGTCCGCAAGCCTCTTCCAGCACCTTCACCTTGATACTGCCCTAATCCCCCAAAAACGACTTTTTAGAAATATTAATTAAGATGCTAAGTTGATAATTATGAACACAGCGTTCGTTGCCTGGTTTGGTGAAGTTAAGCAAAATGGCAAATGCTTTGACAACTGATGTTATTGTTCCTCGTCAAGCATCCCGACAGACTCTCCGTGACGACCAACCTACGGCCACTCCAGAAGAATATTTCAAGATTAGCATTGCCATTCCTTTCTTGGAACACCTGTCTACCGAATTGGACTCGAGGTTAAAAAATGCTGACCTAGCAGTTGATGGTCTCTGTCTGGTGCCAAGCACTTTAATAGACAACCAGGATGGTTTCATGCAGTTTTCAGAAGGGGTGAAGACACTGGCAATGTTGTGGGAGTCTGACCTATCAGACAACGCTACCTTTGATGCAGAATACCAACGGTGAGTTTGCAAATGGCGACGTGCTGCTGAGAATGCGACAGCTATCATCCCATCCATGGCATCAGAAGCACTGAAACATTGTGACAGGGATTTTTATCCCAACCTGTTCATCATGCTAAAGTACCTTTGCACCCTGCCTGTCACTACTGCCGAGTGTGAGCGTTCAAACAGTCAGTTGCGCAACCTGAAAAACTACATGCGCTCCACAATGGGGCAACAGAGGCTCAATGGACTTGCTTTACTGAAAGTGCACAGGGATGTTGATATTGACTTCAAAAAGGCAGTGAACTGTTTTGCAGGAAGATACAATAATCACAAATGGTACTAATGCCGAGGTACCTAGTGCAGCAAGAATGAAAATGAAAGCAGGGCTGTGATGTTCATAAACTACAAGGTAAAGCTTTATACCGTTAACGATCGACAAAAAGTAGTGAATAATAATAGTATACAAAACATCTCTGCTGATAAATAAATGTTTGTGTGTGTGTTGTTGCTTTTTTAAGGGAGGGGCAGAGGATTATTTTTGTACCCTAGAGTTTGTCAGTTCAATTGTTAAAAAAGCTCAAAGTCCCAGACCATCACAAATGGCATTTTCAAGGTTCAGATTGCACCAGATTGCAGCATTTTGCATCCTTGAAAAAAAATTTCCCGGGGGGGCATGTCGCCGGACCCCCCTAGAAGGCTCGGCGCTTCGCGCCTTCGCTGAATCTGTAACCCCCCCTTCGACTTTTCCCAGGTCCGGCCCTGCTGGTGGAGAGCTTTCGGTTTTACCACTAGGGTTGTTTCAGCAGATCTTTTATGCGGATCAGGGGTTGTCCGGTCCTGATTTGGCTCGGAAGAGTCCGCTGGACCTAAAGCAATAATAATGTAATGTAATTCATCTGCGGAATGAAGCTAGCGTAGCCGAAAAGGGAACGAATCGTGCCGTAAGGAATACATTCCGTCACGTGGTTTGCATCAATTGTTTCCCTTGGATAGATGAGTTGTAAAAACTCTCACTGGTCATATGTAACGCAAATTTTTTTTAAAATAATTTTGTTTTAAAAAGTTCCTGAAAGCAACATTTACCTAAACACATCTGTTGTGGATCTCGTTATTTGTTTTTCTTTAGAATCATATGAAAGATATATTCTAAAATTATTAAATATAAAAGGATGAACCGGCGCAGAAAGAACTTCCGGTGAATTGGCCAAGCTTGAGGTTGATTGTTTATCAATGAAACATTTCAACGCGAAGATTGGTAAGTATGTCAATTTAACAGTTATTTGCTAGCATGTTAATGTGATTTTTGTTAAATGCAATAAAAATTTGCATGGGTGTTGCATGCTATAGGTTGAAAAATACGTGAATAAACGGTATATAACAGGCACAGTGGCAAGAAATTATAAATTATTATTGTTGATAATGATGATGATGTCAGTGTATTAACAATTACTCAATACTGTGTGACAGTTGATGTTTTGGCACAATCTTGAAAGTAAATAAATGACACCAAGCAAATTACCAAGAAACCTTAATAATGACACAATGGTGTTATTATATTTCTAAATTTGTTCACTATGCTAATAGAGTTCGGATGTGGATCATTTTTACATTACAATCAGCCTTAAATTCATATGACGATTAAGATCCATTACAATTGATGTTACTTCTTTGTTATTTACTGTTGTGTCACAGTATGGACTTTTAAAAAAAAGAGTATAATTTCGTTAAATTATAATGTATGCAGATTGTAGACATGATTACATCTATTATTTCAGTATCTGCATTACATAAAACTGCTTTAAAAGGTCATAGTTTATTCCCAGAAAAATATATTTGCTTGCTGATTTTTTCCTGTCTGTTTAGTTGAGATGTTGTAATATATGATCGTTTTGAATTCTGCCTTTTATTTTACAGATAATTTCATTTGCCTTCATGTTGAAAACATCAAGACAAGACATCTGGAGCAGATCTTGAGTTTTAGATTTAATTGGAGTAACTGCTGTATTTACACTGATATGCCTATTGCTTATTCTGAAAATCTGCCCTAATGTGAGAGTTTGCACTGCATCAGCGAAAAGATAATAAAATGCGCAATGGCGTTTACCCAACATTCCTGCTTATATATATATTCTCTTCAAAGTTGAATGGATGAGCCAGCAACCTATGAAGCGACAAAGTTATTCTCCAGCTGCAATGTGATAATCAGAGTGTTCACAACTTGGGCTTTGGCGAACCATTTGTCTTGTTGTGTTGCGGACTAGCTGTATGAGAGCAACATTATGTTTGGTGTGGAAACAATGTCACAATCTCAACGTTTGGCTCTTGGTGTGGTGGTGCTGCTTATTGTTGATGTCATCTGGGTTGCGTCTTCTGAGTTAACTGAGGTATGTTATCTAATTGACAGCATAACTGTAAGTGTTAAAATAAAATAAAAAATTAAACAGTCAGTGAAATAATAATGTAAATTACTCATCATGTAGATGGATTTCCTGAAAATAATACTCAACAGGTTGAAACCCCAAGCTGAACAAATCATAGCTGAAGAACAAGCAGGATTCAGGGGCAGGGCGAAGTACCACTGAACAGATTTTTAACCTCAGAATAATTTGCTTGAAATATCTACAGCACCAACAACATATATCTATATCATAATAATAAATAATAATACAGAATGCTATGTACGCGCCTTTCTCCAAGGCTCAAAGCGCGGCGATCTATACCAACATACACACTCACCTGTCTCATTTACCCTCACACACAACAAATACACATACATCACTCAAACAGGTGGTGTAAAGGCAGGGAGATCACTATTAGAAGACAGAAGAAAATCGAATTTTTATTTTTGAAATTTTATATTGACTGCATCCTGTACCATTATTGAAGGGAGGGAGGAAACCGGAGTGCCCGGAGAAAACCCTCGGTGACCTCAATAGTCTCGTAACTAAGTCACATACGTTCGCCCCTTGCGGGAATTGAACTCGCGACCTTCGGCATAGGAAACCGGCGACTTATACACTGCGCCACGAGGCCACCCCTATCATATCATGTGTTTGTAGACTTCAAGAAAACGTTTGAGTCTGGCATGCAGCTCTGTGGGCAACTATGAGAGTGTACAACATCAGCCCTAAAATTATTGGAGTCATCAAAAGCCTGTTATGACAAGGCTACCAGTGCAGTCCTCCACAACAGCCCCATCAGGAACTGGTTCAGAACAACAATCGGTGTGGGTCAAAGATGCCTACTCTCTCCAACACTCTTCAATATCTTCCTGGAACGCATAATGTCATATGCCATTGCAGATCATGAAGGCACAGTCAGCATAGGGGGTAGAGCAGTGTCCAACCTCCATTTTGCAGATGACATAGATGGATTGGCTGGAGAAGAACAAGAACTTGAACAGCTGGTACCAAGGCTTGACAACACCTCCAGAGTTTTTGGAATGGAAATAAGTGCAGAGAAGACCAAAATGATGACCAAAAACACCAATGGCATCAACATGGACATCAAAGTCCAAGGCCTTGCCCTTAACACAGTGCATAGCTTCAAATATTTAGGAGTCATTGTATCAGACAGTGAATCTTGACAGGAAGTCCTCTTCAGGATCGCACAAACAACTGCTGCCCTGACAAGATTGAAGCCCATTTGGAAAGACAGGACCATTAGTCTACATTCCAAGGTAAAGCTGCTGCGCTCCCTTGTCATCTCCATCTTCATATATATTGCTTGCGAAACATGTTCCGTCACAGCAGACCTAACACGAAGAATACAAAGCATGGAGATGAGATGCTACAGAAGACTTCTGGGCATTTCCTATACCCAGCCCATCACCAACGACGAAGTCAGGCAGAGCATCACGCAAGCCATTGGACAGCATAATGACACGATCACAGTGGTGAACAAATGAAACTCCGATGGTATGGCCACATCACCAGAGCATCAGGCCTTGCAAAGACCATCTTGTAAGGCACAGTGCAAGGATGCAGAAGAAGAGGGAGACAGAAAAAGAGATGGGAGGACAACATTTGAGAATGGACTGGCTTGACACTGAGCGAAGCCATGGGGGTTGCTGAGGACAGAGAAAGATGGAGTACGCTGGTTAAACGATCATATGTTGTGTCCCAACGACCTTTGAGTTACGGGATAGGATAGAATAGGATAGGTAGATGGATTTAGGTCTTTGTACAATTGTACTTTGTAGACATGTAAGTGTGACCCTATTTAAAACTTTAAGTGTGGATGTAAAAATGTTTTGCTGCTCTTGTGACTGATCGCTCACTTTTGTTTTCTGAGAAAGTTGTATACTTTTCAATTTCAGTACATCTTCAAAAATGCCCACTACGACAAGCCATTTTTCACCACCTATGTGAAGACAGTAATGTTCTCACTGTACCTGCTTGGATTTATCATCTGGAAACCATGGAGACAGCAGTGTTGCAGAAAGAAAGACTGGGTAATATACTAATTATCTTCTTATGTGTCTGACGTGTTGTGTGATACAATTTATGTGAATTTCATTTTGCAACTGTTTTGTTTCATAGAACAAAGACTGTTATTTTCAAGATGTGATTGATGATCTGACAGTTTTATTAATAAATAATAATAATAATAATAATAATACTAATAATAATAATATATTTATAAGATGCTTTTCCTAGTAAGGAACAGGTCAAAATGCTCCATCATGCACTCACACACTCATAACAATGCATATAGAGAACTATATTTTAAACTCTTTAAAAAAAATCCCACCAATAATGTTGACCCAGAGGTAGCATCCAAGTGTTAACTGTATCCTCATCCAAGTACTAACCTGGCTTGACTTTGCTTAATGAAACAATTTTAGTGCGTTTCCAAACCATGATGCTACAGCACCACCCAACTGTTGTTGTAGAACCATATTATTTACAATAGTGACTAGTTTACAAGCTGCATCGTTTTGCTGGCATTTTGCTTAACAACAAACAAAGAAAAAAAGAAAACCACAAGTCAGAACAGTATACCATATTAATAATAATATTTAGTTGTTTAATTAAGGACAATGCACTCTTTTATTGCAGAAGCTTGTCGATGATGGGTTTCCAGTGCCTCCAGCAGATGAACTAGATACACATTTGGTAGGATGATTCTTATTTCTTGAGGCATAAAAATAATCACATATTGTCTTAACTCATTATGAGTATTAACACAATATTGAATAGGAGTACTTCCTAAATAGCTGTCAACATGTATTTTGTACCGCTTTTCAGGGGAAGCAACTCTCATTGACCTACTTTCGGTTTATATAGGATAGCTGTCAACATGTATTGTGTACCGCATTTCAGGGGAAGCAACTCTACTTTCGGTTTATTTAGGGATAATGCCTATTATGGCAGAAGTGTATCTGGGCAGTGAGATGATGTCATCTTTCAAATAATTTTGCAAGAGAAAGAAAAGGACTCTAGCTTGCATCTTGCATCATCTGCTTTAGAATTACCTCTAGTTGACTAAACAAAGTAAACATTTGTGTGCATTTTGGGAGAGAACCTTGAACCAGCGGTGCTTACAAATTGAGAATGGCGAAGACAGTGTGAAGTTAGTGCGCCACTTTGTATAGCGTTTCAAATAATTCAGTCCGATGTCGCAGTGAACAGTATCGTCTGCTAGACCTAACAATATGCAGCCCCCGGGTATCACGCATGCTGGACCTAGATATATATTTATATAAAATATATTACTATATAGCTTCATTTGCAAATCATGTAGTTCTAAAGGGTTATCAGATTCAAATGTGTGAGTTGTCTCTTTGGCCAGTCCTTATCCCCAAATGGCCCTTTTTTTTCCATGCAAGAGAGCGGCTGTCCCATAGATTTTCTACCCCAAAATGAACACTTAGAGTCTTCAAACTTTTACAGTGTTATTTTTATGGTTTAAAATTGTCAGCATTTCATTTACATTCATGAGAATGCCTGTGGGATGGAGTAGGGGAAGGACAAGAAAAAAAAAGAAAGAGAAATTGGGAAGTTTTAGTGTCTGAACAGAATTTTTTTTTAATAGTATTTTAATATTTATTTATTTATTTATTTATTTATCTCATAATCTGTGTACCTGTGTTTTGCAGGGAGATCCTATCTATGTGCCACTGAAGTACGACAAGAACAGTACAAGTGGAACAGACTCAGAAGATGCCGGAAGTGAGGCTAAGTTTTTTCCATAACTAAACTTTATTGTATTGATCAGTGAAATTAATCCTTGAGAAAGGAGAGTAGATTTTCTATTGAATCAGGAGTGTGTTGACATATTCCTGTTAGCCGAGATAAGCTGTCATTACTTTTTTTTTTTTTTTTAATGTGTCTACTTTTATTTTATTTATTTTATGGTTTTTAATATAGCGCTTTTCCAGCTCAAGAGCTGCTCAGGGCACTTACCCACATAGGATCTAACTCAAGCCACCGGAAGCACCCACTTGCTGACACCTGAGACAACTGAGCTCCACCCTCGATGACCAGGGATGGGGGGAGAAGGGGCCTAGTGCTTACTGGGTGTATTTATATAACTGGCACCCCTCCCCCTCCTCCCCCTGTCTAGGATATGAGTCTCCAGATATTTAAAGTTCTTGCAGTCTAATGTGTGAGTGCACAGACTAGACCTTGGTTTATACTCTAATCAGGATTACCAAACTCTTGTTGGAATGTAAAACACCTGTGCTTAGATTTACCACCCCCCAAAAAAGTTTACCTGTGATAAAAATAATGTAATATCCTGGACAATACAGCTTAAACCTTTACCCTTGAATGATAATTACCTAACATTTATTAAGGAAAGAAATTGTTCTCTGTTCCATTTTTTTTTATTTTAAAGAAAGCATCATGGTCTTCAAAATGATAAAATCTTATGTTCATGGTCATGTTCATTCAAGGTGGTGATGAAAAGGAAGCCTTTCATTTCAGATATATGCAGGGTGGAGAATTTTCCGCGAATCCGCGGATTTCCGCGGAAGGCATTTGCATTTCCGAGAAAAAATATTGAGTTCCGAGTGTGAGAAGCTGAGGGCTGCCCTTTACTGGGCATAGCGGCCAAAAGCGGCCAAAGGTCTATTTAGGCAAAACGTCCAAAAGCGTCCGTATCAACCATGTGGTTATATTTTCGCGTTGTTTGAAAGATTGCGAGACTTTCGGCAATTGACTTCCGGTTTATTCTGTTGTGAAAACATTCGACTGCATTTCCACAAGTTTTCTCTGTGATGCGTTCGTTTTTTCGATTTTTTTTTCAAATTTTCTTGTGTGTGTGTCTAAAATGGATGGTTTGGATTCTTCGACTGATGAAGGGGAGTTTACAGGCTTCCATTTATCAGACATTAAAGTGAGAGAAATGGACTTGGAGTCGGAGGAAGAGATCGGTACTGACATTAGACAATTAGTGTCAGTAGTGTGCATGCATACGATCTTTCAGACTGGCATGAATGTGAAGAAGAGGAGGGGGCTTGTTTGGACTTTTTAAAACTTTTTTTTGTATACACCTGGAGTAATAAAAAACAAGACATGACAAGAGAAGTATAAAAAGGTAGATAATCAAAAGAGAATTTATTTCTGTTCATTTTGCATTTTATTTCATTTAAATATATACACTAGTCACTAATACCTAAGATGTAGTGTTTTTACTAATGTACCCCTAAATATCTCTAAAATTATAAAAATTCTTGCATGTTTACAGCTAAAAAATAGACAAACGTGTGCCCAGTAAAATTGGAAATGTGGAGTTTGTGTGTAACAGTGGTGGACCTCGAATTTTGTTAGGCCTACAAATCAAGATTCTTAACTTGTTTGAAAGACATGTGCATAAAACATTCTTTTTGTTGTTGTTGTTGTTGTTGTTTCTATTCATGTTTACTTTGTGCTTTTTGCTTTCAGGAGAGGCCCTAAATTACTTTCAAAATTGCATAAATTCATTTTCTTCCAGGGGGCGAATACCGGGGCTTGGCCCCTGGGCCCCGGCCGGATTTCAGAGATTTCTTGATTCAGTTGTTCTCCACCCTGTATATGGTAAAAGGAAAATGACCGCAATCAGTAGAACCAGGTGAAGTGTAAAGCGCAACATTTGCCATGAGGGTTAATTGTATTGTCCTTAGTACTTTCAGTGTTATGAAACGTTCATTATTTTATTCCTGTACAGGTGGAGGCAGCGTCAAGTCAGTGCGTTTCAGCAACTTGCTAGAAGTTCGACACATGTCTGATGAGCATGCGGAGGATGCAGTGCTGTCGCGGCTGTCATATCAGGCCTACTTGAGAGCAGAAGAAGAGCGCCAAAGGCTCAGCAACAGGCTGTCCATCAAACAGGTGGTCAAACTGGCCATCTTCTTTTGTATACTGGTCAGTTGGCATTGTCTATTAATAATAATGATAATTATGATGTTTATTTGTACGCCAAATCTCACAACTCGTAAACTCCCCACGTTCACACATTGAAGGTAATAAACACATTTGTCATATGTGTGCGTATTCAGGTCAAATCTGAGATGTCATCGCAAGTGTTTTTATTAATTTTGTTTTATTAACTTAAAAAACAACAACACAGTTTTGCAGTTTTTAATGGGCATTAGTAGTAATATTTCCCCCAAATGCCTCATTTTGTGTAAACATCCATTTGATACAAATGACAACTTCTACATTGAACAAAATCCAATATGGATTTTATGCGCTTGCAATAAATATAATTACATCTACCTGTAGTTACACACTTTTGATTCGACAAAACATTGAAATCATATTCCATTTGTCTAAGACATTTACTTTGGAAAGAAATGTTTTCAGACAATGCACAGTTAAATACCAAAAAAGTTACATCATAATACAGTAAAAGCCTGGTTACAAACTGAAATCAAGCTATAAAGCAATGAAGATTTGTTGTATGTTTTCAGTGGTTCTTTGCCAACTACACGTACCAAGAAGCGCTGAAAGATACAGAGGCAGGCATTGTCAACGTTCTGTCCTCCACCGCTGGGCTCTTCACTCTGATATGTGCTGCCATTTACCCCAGCTCACAAGGCGACCGCTTCACACTGTCCAAACTCACTGCCGTTTTAGTCAGGTGGGTGGAATAGAGAAACAGAGAGTTATAGTCATGATAGGGTCCAGCGGACTGTAAAGAGCCAAACCTGGACCACATAGATAGAGAGGGAGTGACAATGTTACAGCTTTTCAAACTGAACTCTTTCGGTGGAAAATTGTTGTTTGTTTTGTTGAATTTATGTTCTTGGTGATTGTCGAGTTTTGGGCAAAATTGTATGTGTGAGTGGTTTGTACAGTCATCTATGTCGGTGGTAGTGGACGTGTAACTTTAGCGTGGACCATTAGGGATTTTATCATTTACAATGCATATTGATGTTTCATTCCCTTGACTGTTTGTCAGCCTTGCTGGAGTAGTGATGGTTAGCATGTCAGACATGAAGCTGGAGGACTCGGTACCTACAGGAGCTCTGTGGGGACTGGCCAGCGCCATGCTCTATGCTTTTTACCTTGTCATGGTCAGGCGTAGAGTCAACCATGAGGACCGCATGGACATACCAATGTTTTTTGGTTAGTCATTCTTTGTCAAACACATTTGGGATAGGTGTCATTGTTTTGTTAAAGGAGTTTGTGTTTTGTTGAATGCCATGTTTGGATCAGGGCATGCTGGAGAAATATTTGTTAAGTTGACTATTTTAGTTTAGAGATTAAACTTTATTCAAATCCTTTTTTTTTTTGCCCCCCAATAAAAATGTTACATCTTGTGGATTGATGCAACTCTCCCGTCTTAATATTTTAAAATATTTGTAATTATAAGAAAAGGTACTTTATATTTTCAACCACGTACTTCACATAGATTTTATCATACTTGAAGCACTGACTTTGACAATGATTTGAAGTGTTTCAGTGAAACGTTTGTTAAAAACTATAGCATGACTGGTCTGTGCACATTGCTGTCATGTACGTAACTAGTGGAATTTTATCTGTGTGTGTGTGTGTGTGTGTGTGCAGGTTTTGTAGGTGTGGTGTGTGCCGTGATAATGTGGCCAGGCTTCTTTATTCTGCATTACTCTAAGCATGAACCCTTTGAGTGGCCCAATCGACACCAGTGGCTCTTTATTATCATCAATGGTCTGATAGGAACAGTGCTGTCTGAAATTCTATGGCTGTGGTAAGTTGCAGCAAATATTGTTATGACCTTTGTGAAATGTGACTGCATGTGTGCGCTTGTTGCGACTGTGCAAGCTTATATGCGTGTACGTGTTCCTCTATGATTGTTCCTATAATGTTATTTTATGTGTGTTTTTGTGTGTGACACACATGCATAGCAATGTGAGTATGTATTCATCACCTGCCCCGCCTCCCCTCCTGTCCCATCCCAATCCCTCGCCCCAAATGTTTTCAAAAATTTTACATATCTCCAAATATGACATTTAAAACTTTTTTTGTCCATCTGTCCATCCACCGTTCGCCGTGTGGACATGCAAAACTTGCAAGTGGAATAATTTCTCAGAAACTATTTCAACTATCACAACCAAACTTGGTAAGATGGTGTATATCCAAGAGACCTCATAAATGACCAGTGAATGAATGACTTCACTTCAAGGTCAAGGTCACAGAGTGAAAAACAAATGTTATTTAAAAAAAGAAAGAAAAATTTTCACAACATTTCACTTTTTTTTCTAGGTCATTAATATTGAACTTAAGATTCTATGATGTATGATAGATATCGATGAGACACACATCCTATGCACATTTGGTCAACTTCACTTCGAGGTCAAAGTCACTGGAGCTGTCCAAAGTCCGTTAGTATAGGTACTTTGAAGTTACCTTTACTCTAAACTATGAGAGATATAAAGTTCAAACTTGTTGTATTTACAGATGATAGGTTGATCTTTGATATGTGCTCTGTCGTTTTGTGTTGATCTGGAAAACATACAAAAAAATAGGTAATCGTACAGTGGAATGGTTCTATTTAACCTATAGTATGCAACGACTTTGGGTTATTTTATCATACATGAGCATGAGAGGTCACGTGAAGGTCAATGTAATCCCAAGGTCAAGATCATCCTAATGTCAGTTTTTTTGCATAATACAACTTTTGCTGTAGTTTATTTGAAATAACATGAGTTTATTTAGAGCCTGCTGTCTAGGTCATCTCAAGAAAGATCAAAGTCAGTATTACTTTGCATTTTAATGCCACTGTTTCTTTTTTTATTTTTTCTGGGGCAGTCATTTTCCTGTTAAATATCGCAACATCCATAAGGAGCTTGTGAGTCATAATATGGGCTTTGCCTTTCTAGTTTATTATTGTGTGCATGCTTATGTTGCTTCACTTAGGCAAGGTGTAAAATGTGCAACATTGTATATTTTGCAGGGCCTGTTTTTTGACGTCATCGTTGGTGGCAACTTTGGCTATCAGCCTCACCATTCCTCTCACCATGCTGGCCGATGTGGCTGTCAGAAAGGTTGACGTCTTTTTTTGTGTCTATTCTAAATAGTGACCGATTGATTTATTGTCTGTTTGTGAGTTAATTTGTTTTCTATTCCATCAGCCAACCTCTCCCCTATGCTTAAAGAGGAGCTGAGCTGAGCTGATCAAATTAAGCTCTTTTATCCGGGCAGTGACCAGCATTTTCAGCAGCATACTCCCAAACATGAAACCCTTTTAAATAAAGCCCTACACAATCTTCATAAGGGTGAAAGCGGCAGTTCACAGCAAAAAGGCCTTTTTTTTTCTTTGTGAAAATCTAATAATGAATCTTTTGGCTGTTGCAGGTGGACTATTCGTTGCTGTTCTACTTTGGCTCTATTCCTATCTTTGCCTCTTTTTTTATCGTAACCTTCCTGACCCACTGGGACAACTGGGATCCAGTCCTGTTGGGCATCAAAAAACTCATCCACTGTGTATGCAGACATAGAATTGTTCATAGGTGGGTGCTTTTTCATTTCATCACGTTACACAGGCATTTAATTTCTTGGGTTTACTCTTGATTTGGGACATAAATTGTCAGACAGGTAAAATTAGATGAATGAATGAATGTCTTATAAAGAACCTAAATATCTTCGAGCCGAAGGGCATGATCGTAATTGGGGCTGCTGTCTCAGTTCAGTGACGGCACTGCAGCCGCACTGCATTATCATCTGGGATAAGAGGGGAATAAGATCCCTATCTACTTATCCCTTCTAAGTTAATCCCACCCTCTGTACACATGTTAGAATTGTTGATTTTTGACTGTACTGGGTTTTGTATGTTTGGATTGTTTCCCTGCTTTCTGAACCTTTTGGAGACGTTTATTGAAATTAAGTATACAGGGAAAAAATAGTTTAAGAGTTTAAAGTGAGGTTAAAATACTGGTTCTTTTGTTTCAGGATACGAGAGTTGGACCGAGAGCAAACAGCTAGTCTGATAAATGGTGACTTGCCTTAGATGTAGTGTTGTTTGTTGTAAATATTAAAATTCTACAAGTTGTATTTTATTGCTGAATAATGCAAATTTTGTGGCAGAACTCGTCATTTTATAGTAAGGAATGTGATCACCATTGGTGGCAAAGGATTGTGGATTTGAAGTTTTGTTTGAAAATTATCTTTTTTTTTGAGAAAGAGGAGGACTGTGCCATATTCAGAATGAAAGAGAGCAGTCTTGAATTGAGTATGATATTGACAAAGAATGGCTTTGCAAATGCCATTGGTTGTAAGGGCCTGTGGATTTGAAGTTTGCTTCAAACTTTCTTTTAGTGGGCAATGCGAGACTTGTGCACAGAATAAAGGAGCACAGATTTGACAAAAAAGACTTGTGTAGAAAACCACGCACCACGCTGCTTGGACTGTCTGTAATGGTGACTAACTAGCATTACCGCTGTCTTGAACTGTACATAGCTGACAAGAGACAGTGATGGCACACCAGCTCAATGCCTATGTGAGCAGCACTCTTAGGTTCTCCCACATTTTGCTGGCCGCGGGCAATTTATAGCTTGCCTACACCCTCCCTTTCAGTGAAAGGAAAGGAAAGAAGAGCACCGGCGAAGCTATTTTTATAGCTAGCCTGGCTGAACTAGCTTCAAAACCTAAAAGCTTTGGTTGAGTCGGTGTGATGGAAGAGCAAAATACAAGCAGACGTATTAATTACTTCAGCTGTATCAGCACTGCTGGCAATTTCTGCTGTGCTTCTACTTTTTTTTTTAACATAGGTGGTTTTGGAACGTTTGGTCCTCCCTCCAAGGGAAAGACTACAGTTGTTCAAAGTACCTGGCAACTTGCTGTGATTTATGATAACAGCCAGGAATTGTCCTTTGCCAAATTATCGTCAGCCAAATAGTAGTGAGTGATTGCTGAACGTTTCCGCATGGCCAACATGAACAAAACGTGGCCGTTTTTGTTGTTTGTACGGTGGATTTGAGTTTTGAAATTTAGGATGTCCTCATCATGGAATCACTACTGTTGCTTGCGGTTGAATGTTTCAATCTTTCATAAATGTCTAAGAATGCTAGCAACGTTGCCAGTCCAGTACGGTGAAGAAATGTTTAGTTTCTAATTCCTTCAGATGAGAGTATAAACCGAGGCCTTGCATGCGCACGCAGACATTCTATCGCATGGACGTTAAAGATCCTGATGCTCATGTCCTAGACGGGTGAATGCCGGCAACACAAATACACCCAGCATACACTAGGCCCCTTCTGGCCCTCCTCAGCCGCCCAGGATTGTGCTCAGGCGTCTGGGCGTCAGACTGTGTGCCCATAGGTGGGTGCCTCAGGCAGCTTGAGTTAGGTCCTGCATTGACCATCGCCATGAGCTGCTCTTGAGCTGGAAATGAGCTATATAAGGCACGTAAATACAAATAAATAGATAAAATAACTCTTGAGCTGGAAATGATCTATATAAGACACGTAAATACAAATAAATAGATAAAATAACTCTTGAGCTGGAAATGAGCTATATAAGGCACGTAAATACAAATAAATAGATAAAATAACTCTTGAGCTGGAAATGATCTATATAAGACACGTAAATACAAATAAATAGATAAAATAACTCTTGAGTTGGAAATGAGCTATATAAGGCACGTAAATACAAATAAATAGATAAAATAACTCTTGAGCTGGAAATTAGCTATATAAGACACGTAAATACAAATAAATAGATAAAATAACTCTTGAGCTGGAAATTAGCTATATAAGACACGTAAATACAAATAAATAGATAAAATAACTCTTGAGCTGGAAATGAGCTATATAAGACAAGTAAATACAAATAAATAGATAAAATAACTCTTGAGCTGGAAATGAGCTATATAATACAAGTAAATACAAATAAATAGATAAAATAACTCTTGAGCTGGAAATGAGCTATATAAGACAAGTAAATACAAATAAATAGATAAAATAACTCTTGAGCTGGAAATGAGCTATATAAGACAAGTAAATACAAATAAATAGATAAAATAACTCCAAACATTCAGTAATCCGCTTTTGATTGTGCTTTTTTTGTTTGTTTGTTGCCAAAATATTAAATTATAAATTAACATGACTTCTTGCGTCGGTTATGTTTAATCCTTGCCTACTGCGGGCAGGAGTATTTTTAATATGTGCATGGATCGGTTTATTGAAATAGTTGGTTCTTGTTAACCAAACTAGTCTGCTTTTATAAATATAATAACGGGTTCATATACACTTAACTGATACTCTCAGAAGTGGCTACAAATTTGGCATGAGGTACATTACGAGTGTGCATGTCGACAATTATTTTAAAGAGAAGGCATCGTGTTTGTTCAGGATTTGTAGATTTTACGGTTTTTAGTTGTACATAATAACTAAGCTGTCTGCTGTGATACATATGAGAGGATTAAAATACTAAAATAATTTATTGCTTCTGAATTTCTGGGTTCTGCTCTTGGACTGTAAATACATACCTAGCTAGTTTGTATTTGTTTGGATATTTTAATTAAACGTCACCCATCCTTTATGGTTTTGATGGTTTGCTGAAATTTGAAGCTTTTGTTGTTAAGTACAGTACAAGGAGATTAAGGTATGCAAGAGCAATTTCTCTTCAACAGGTACATTAAAACTTTGTTTCTATTCTCTTGAAGCACAGAGGATGATGCTATTGAAGATATAATGTTACACTCTCTGTGAAATCTTATTTATTGAGTTGTTACAAGCAACTTGATAAAGCGCATGTTGTAATTGGAACCATTTGGTATCTTAGGAATTAAAATGTTAAAGAAAGGATTTGTACATTACGAAAATTGTAAAGTTTAATATAGATCTGTCATTGTGAGCTTGGCAGACTGAATAAGTTTGTGCTTCAGCATTATGCATGTCCTCAGGAAAAGTCATGCAACCTTTTTCATACAATATTATTTCAAGTCTTCCTATTAATTTGGCCCTCATGTTTTTATCTATCTTAAAGTCATTTGTCTAAGTCATTTATAGTCATTTGGATGTAGTAAATGTTGGGTGACACTGTTGTGCTGTTAAGAGACCTGAGCATGTCGTCAGCAAATCTTCATTGCAAAATTGAAATATCCATTGCAGTTTATTACTTAGCGAAACCAACATTTATTGTATAAATAAGTTGGTGACTAGGGTGGCAGAGATAGCTCAGTCGTCAGAGCGCACGACTTGTGTACGCATGTCTCTGGTGACATGGGTTCAAAGCCTGACTACCCCTTGGGGTCATGAGCAATCTTGTCACTGTAGATTGTTCTAACCTATAAAGGGAACAGTGAAAGCCCCAGTTGAAAACCTGTCTTGCCTTTGTAGGCATGACTAATTCACTGCGGCAACAGTCCCCCCCGTTGGAGTGCCGGGGGTTTCAGTATAAATAGTATCCCCACTTTCTGGAAATTTAGTGCTTTAAATTCCCACTGTCGCTGTCTTCATCATTTGCTCTTTCCCATTCCTGATCTGTCCTATCACTCTGCTATACTTTCTTCTTCTTCGCTAGATCAATGACCTACCTTTTTTCTTGAAAACTCTTCCTGGACAAGACTCCTTGTTTGTGTATGAGGTCTGTTGGATCAGCTTGGGAGTGTTGGACGCTTTCTGCCGGGTGGTCACTAGGGCTTCCTATGATTGTATTATTTCGCACTATAGGCATTTTATATGTATGTGTTTTGTTGATGATTTATAATGATGGTTGTATTCTATTTTGTTTTTGTAACCGGGGTGTTCGCGTAGTTGAGGTCAACCCTCAGCCGTCCCCCGCGTGGGATGTCTTTATTGTAAAGTGACTGGCCGGTGGAGGGCATTCAATTTTCCCACTAGGGTTGTTTCGGCAGATCTTTTATGCGGATCGGGGGTTGTCCGGTCCTGATTTGGCTCGGAAGAGTCCGCTGGACCTAAAGCAACAATAAATCAATCAATCAATCAAAGCCTGACTTCAAACTATTTTGTGATTGCTGGATATTAGTGGCCAGCACTTTGAGAAGCCTTTTGAGCTTGTAAGTGCGCTATATAAGAGTAATCTTTCTTTTTTTCTGCTTTTTTAAACTTCAGTGTGTGTGATTTTCAGTTATTTAGTAAATGGTTAGTACTACGCTGTCCCTCCCTCCTCCCCTCCCACACCCTTGTGGGGGTGCCGGGGGTTTCAGTATAATTAGTATGCCCACTTTCTGGAAATTTAGTGCTTTAAATTTCCACTATCGCTGTCTTTCTCCTTTGTTCCTTGTCATTTCGACTCTGTTCTATCAATCTACTATACTCTCTTCTTCTTCGCCAGACCAGTCACCTACCTTTTTTCTTGAAAACTCTTCGGGAACAAAACTCCTCATTTGTATGTGAGGTCTTTTGGATCAGCTTGGGAATATTGGATGCTTTCTGCCAGGTGGTCACTGAGGCTTCCTGTGATGTTATTATTTAGCAATGTAGGCATTTTCTATGTATGTGTTTTGTTGATATTTTATAATGATGTTTGTATTCCATTTTGTTTTTGTAAGTGGGGGTTCGATAAGTTAGAGTATAGCCTCAGCATCCCCTGCGTGGGATGCCTTTATTGTAAAGTGACCGGCTGGTGTAGTGCGTTCACTGTTTCGGCAGATCTTTTATGTGGATCAGGGGTGTCCTCTTTCGGCTAAGTTGTGGTCTTGATTTTTTGGTCCTGATTTGGCTGGGAAGAGTCCGCTAGACCTAAAGCAATAACCATGTAATGTAGTACTACGCTGAGGTGTGAAAGGACAACATAAATCCACAATCTGTGTAGAAACATGGTAGGATAGCAGTTTCATTGTAACCGACGTGTGAAGATATTAATTGTCATATATTTGTTTGTTATTATGTGTGCGTGCTCTGGCTATTTGATTGCAAAATTAAATGCCAATGTTAAAAGTTAATGGCGTGTTCAACGAGAATGAAATCCTGTGTTTTAGTGCTACCAGTAGCAGACCCCAATACAAATCAAAATGATCACAGCAGTTGTGCGCGAGTGACATGATCATTGGTGATATATATTATCGTTGCATAATGCTACTACATATTATCATTGTTTCATGAGATTTATGGTTGCTTGGATGGATAATGGGACAAGTGCAATTTCCTGCTTTTTGCAACATGTTGTGAGGGCTTAAGGAAAATATGTAATGATGCCAATTTTGATTGTGATCCAAGTTTTTATTGGTATTTCTGTTGATCAAGTGTTATTTTCAATGTGGAAGTGATTTTGCAGGTGCATGTAATAATGTTGTTTTTTCCTCATAATTATAGCTTTAGTTGTTTTTCCTTTTGATAAAAATATCAAATTACTGAAATGAAAGCTTTTGCTTAATTTAAATTTCCGTGTCATTTTATTTTATGGTTTACTGATGGGGTGGTGGTGTGTAAAATGAGTGCATAATCTTTTTTTGTTGTTGTTTATCCAGATTTATCTGGAAATACTTTAATATAGTCGGGGAATCAGAACGAGTCAAATGTCCACCAGTCTGTCTGTTGCACGGCATATCTCAATAATCACTTAACGAATTTTGTTCAAACTTTGTTGGAACATTACAAGGGTTAGGTACCAGCTCCCTGTTCCATCATATTTGCTCTACCTCATTGCTGGGGGTCAGTTCATTTTTTTACACACGTTTTGCTCTATATCTCTAAAATGATTGAACAGATTGTGATTATTTTGGTCAGATTACAGGTACTTCAACTTATGGCCAGTTATTCCATAGCAGCTTGTTGGAATGTCAGTCGGCCTAAACATAGGTCTATAGTCTACTTTTCTATTCCAAACACTATTTGTTTGAATTTTCTCCAAAGTCCCTAACTGATTTTGATTAGTTTTTATAATTGAGATACTTGTAACAAATACCCTATCCTATCCTATGGTGGCACGGTGCAAAGAGGCAGAAGAAGAGGGAGACAAACGGGTGGGAAGACAATATTCGAGAATGGACTGGCTGAGCGAAGCTATGAGGTTGTTGATGCTGAGGACAGAGAAAGATGGAGTACGCTGGTAAAACGATCATCTGTGGTGCCCCAACGACTTTTGAGTTATGGGATAGAATAAAATGGGATAGGATAGTTCAGATAGTGGCCAGTAATTCCATATTTATTTGTTTCTTAAGGTCAAAACTGAGTCAAAACAGCTCCACAAAAATTAGCAATTGAATATGCAATATTAAAAAAAAAGAAAAAAAGTTTATTGTGAGTGGAAATACATTTGAATGGTTTCCTTGATTTTGAATGGATATGATTGTGTGTGTGAAATGAGTGTTTAAATCTTTTCATTTCGTTTATTCATTTGATTGCATAATGATCAATCTTTAGTGAAAACGGATGCTAACGGTTTGATGATCACTTAAGATCACAGGCCAAGTGAGTATATGTAAGCCCATGTGTGATCACAATGCATGTGCATCACTTTTCTTGTCATTGTGTTTTTGTTTTTGAAATATTATTAGTTTACCCAAAACTATATTGTGTTGTTTACATTATTTTATTACAGATATAAATGTGCTGCCATAAGTTATGGTGTGGGTTTTTGTTAAAGATCATTCCTTTTATCTTGATTTGGTACGTTGTTATATTAATAAAATATGAACGTCGCTTTTTCACCCAGACCACTAATTGTTTTTTGTGATTGTTGACAGATCTGAGCAGCGATTTTGTTTTTTTTTTCCCCCATAGGTGTTTTCATGTTGGGAGTATTTTTCTTCTTCTATTTTATGTCCTGCTTTCTCCACTTCCAATGCTGTCAGGTACATTTGAGACGTTGTTGTCGGCTTAGTTGTATTTATTTCTTGGTTTTAAGATTTTGATTAGTATTTAAACTCATATGACGCTAACTATTTAGTTTTGCAGGGACAAGTTTCTCAGTTTAATCTCAAGATATTATTTTTCCAATTTTTAATTGTCACTTTTAAAAAAAAATTTCAAGACTTTTATATATGCAAACTTTAATGAAGTTTAGTTGTAGGGATCTCGGAAATCTGTTCTATTTCGCTACTTCCAACCCATTTTAAGCTGTTAAAAAAAACTTACCCTCCTTTCATAATTTAAAAAAAAAATTAAAGTAAATGTTTTGATGTACCCAAGCGATGCCACTATTAAAGATTTATGTAGAACTGGTATTTAAACTTAAGAGTGCTACAATAAAGGAGTTGTATTATTGAAGGAATTTGGTGAAGAGCGTTTTTTTAAAATTCAAATCTCCATTGCTAAATAAACAGATTCATGATGGTCCAGATTTTTAATGTTTCATGGGAAAAGGACTGGATATTCACATAATAATGTTAATACAGTGGGGCAAGATTGTGTACATCTTTCCATCACCTTCACAAAGTCTTCGAAGCTGGTCATTACGTTACATTAATACAACTAATAACTGCTTTATATAGCATGGTTCAATTTAATACTGAGGGTGATATTATGATGTATTGGTAGCAATTCCACGAGTCCTCAAATAATGCTCTCTGTAAATGTGTAGTATAGATTATCTTGATTTGTTCGCAGAGTGTTGTGTCCCATTATCATACTCTGGATTATGTGGCAATAAAGTGATTTAATGGAAAGTCTGCATCAACTCTGTGCTTATGCTTTTTCAAACCATTTTGTTTTTTTAAAAAAAGAAAAATAAAAAACAAAATAATTAAGAGTCAAAAATACTTTATTTTTCATGAAACATGATAGTTTTAAGTATCAAACACAAATCTTATATCAAAAAAATAAAAAAAAGAATACATAACACTGTGTAGACTAAAAACTATCATTCAGTCAACAAGATCGGTCATCCATCTTCACAAATTAGGGCTTGTGTCAGAACAGTAAACAGTGTACAATGTTTCAGAACAATAAACAGTGTAAGCTTACAAATAAGCACACTGGCTACAAAGAATCACAGAATTCGCACACTGTTCCATATAGTTCAGAGCGCGGTGCAGTGACTATGTTCAACACACACTAACAAAACATGTCATATTGCAAACTAATTCCAATAAGAATGTTAAAAAAAAAAAAAAAAAAAAAAAAAAGATTGCCCACTGAAGATGATACTGATGGACAAACTAATTCAAACATTATGTTACACAGCTAATTCATATTATAATGTTAAATCATAGTGATGATAATTTTACACAGTGAAGGTGATTCCAATGTACAACTAATGGGACGATGACGTAAGTAATACTATTTAACAGTGAAATAGAAAAGACAGGTTTCTGTATTACTAATTAGCTAGCACCATAATTATCGATTATGCATAAATATAACAAAATACACAATTTTGAAAAAAAGAATGACAGTTTTAAGTTGTGTTTTGTAGTAGAGAAGCACACATGTGAAAATCGCTGGCATCACTACGTCCTAACTGTAAAATGCGAAAAAATATTATTGCAGTTTTTCAATGTGAAACTTCAAACTGCATTATTAATCATTTTATTAGTATTATCTGAAAAGAAGCACAGTTTAACATGAAAATTACTTCCATTCTATTTTAACTTACATTTTACAACAAATTACTACTTGAATCAGAATTGCCCAAAACAATGAACTGATAGAACATGTTCACATGCTGTGTATAAAGTGTCGTTTTTGCTGTTGTTGGTTTTTTATAAAGAACACTTTGTAGGAAAACAAAACAACCCTCAAGAACACTTAAATACGAGCCACTGTGCACAGTGCTGTTTTTAATTGTCCCAGTGTGATTTCCAAACAACAAATCCAGAATACAAAAGACAATTATGGAAAAAGTGGTGGCATTTGTGAAACAGAATGAAATCTACTTGTGACAGAACTATGAGTGGTAAAGCTACACCAGTTTATTTTCATCCTTTGGTCTTCTCAGCTGGTCGGCACGAACCCTGCAACAACAAAAAGAAAGCAATGAAGTCTTTTCACCTAACACCAACCAGAAACCACTACTAAACAGTTTAAAAGTTTGATTCTGTTTAATGCCCGACTAGCAACTAAACATTTTCTGCCAGCCAATTTTTAAAATGAAAACTACACACGTATAGGCAGAGAAACCGCCCACATATATTGTCATTATAATTCCTCGCCCAAAAGCTGATCAACCAAGCCGACAACCAATATAATCATCTCCACCACAACTCTTCACAACGCATCCACCGATGCTGCAGCCCCAACTCTCAAACACCAAAAATACCCCCTAAAAATCCTTCCTATCCTATCCTATCCCATAACTCGGGAGGTCGTAGGGGCACCACAGATGATCGTTTAACCAGCGTACTCCATCTTTCCCTGTCCTCAGCAACCCTAATTGTTTCGCTCAGGGTCAAACAAGTCCATTCTTGAATGTTGTCCTCCCACCTCTTTTTCGGTCTCCCTCTTCTTCTACCTCCTTGCACTGTGCCTTGCAGGATGGTCTTTGCAAGACCTGATGATCTGGTGACGTGGCCATACCATCGGGAGTACGTTTTTTCACCACTGTGAGCAGGTCATCGTGTTGTCCAATGGCTTGTGTGATGGTCTGTCGGACTTCGTCGTTGGTGATGTGCTGGGTATAGGAAATGCCCAGAAGTCTTCTGTAGCACCTCATCTCCATGCTTTGTATTCTTCATTGGAGATCTGCTGTTAGGGTCCATGTTTCGCAAGCATATAGGAAGATGGAGATGACAACGGAGCGCAGCAGCCTTACCTTGGAATGTAGACTGATGGTCCTGTCTTTCCAAATTGGCTTCAACCTCGCCAGTGCAGCATACACATATAGCTCTGCATTGTTTGTTCCGACTCAAAGAGATACTGGTGGTAATGTATTACAAGTATTAAAATGCTATTAATTTAGAGAAGCAGAAACACTGCGCATTATCTGTTGGCTTCAGCGTAATAAACACTTTGCGATAAGGCAATGACCAGAGAGGGAGATTATGTTATAAACAGAAGAGAAGTAATGAATCCTTACTCGGACTATCTCAGCCTTGATGTCATTGAGAGCATTGAAAGTGGCCACTTGGAAGACGTCCCTGGGTCCTGAGGCAATGGCGTTCAGCTCGTCCGCATTGGTCAGACCGATGCCTATGCCAATCACCGTCATTCCAGCCGACTAGCAACACACAGAGGAACAGAAGTTAGTGCTGTTTTCGTTATAGTAGATCTACAAAAATCAGTGTTAGAACATATTGACATCACAAAGGCTTCTGACTTTGGTACAAAGCGCTAACATGATCACAAAATAGCTAATCACTACATATACCCACCCAAGGGCGTGTATTAATTCATAGCTGAAATTTTGCACAGCAATATCTATTTAAATCATTGAAAGCATGAAGCTGCCACAGAATCTTCACTGGGCCTATACCATATAAGTGTTAAAAGAAGATGGTAGTCAATAAACACATGAAAGAAGAAGGGGAAAAAGAACACAACATTGCATGAAAGTAATTCACAGCAGTTTTTAATAAACTGGAGTAAAAGTTTCTCCCAACATTAAAGCAGGTAGCAGTGCTCAACTTGACATGACAAAATAACGCTCTATTCGCATTGTGTACATCATGCACAAGCAAACCAACAACCCGATACCTTCAAGTCATTGGCGGCAGGGACGGTGTCGTAATAGTTGATGTTGGACTGGCCGTCTGTCAGCAGGATGACCAGGTCTTCAGCGTTTCTCCGTTCACCAAAGCCTGGTTGGAACATCTGCTGAGCCTGGCGCAGTGCACCTGCTGTGTTGGTCGATCCTGGTGTGTACCTGTGTAACACAATCACATGAACGCCAGCTAAAACGTACAAAAGAATCTTAGAGAATCTTAGAACAAAAGATAATCTTGTAAAGAGTAGAGTGCGTATATCTTGTGGAGAAACCAACAAACAGTCAGCTTTTAGGGTTGACCTACTGAAAACGACTTCCACTGAATAGGGAAGATGTGCATTATTCATCAGACCATGTCCTTATCTAGTTCATGCTTCACACCTCAAATTCTGGCCACGTTGTTTTATGAAAAACATTCCTTCTACAATTAATGTTTCATCAAATAACTTGTGTGTGCAATAATATTTAACCGCAAAGACTTCAAACGTCTTCGTTATCACTTAAAGAGCAAATTCAACACCGTTAATAATACGGAAATGTGTAAGGCTCCAAAACTGGACAAATAAGACTTGCTGGACAAAAAAGACCTACTGGACAAATGCAAAGAAGACCTAATTTAATGATTTGTTCTGACCTGGTGGTGGTGATTGCGTCCAGGATCTGTCCTGGGGAGTTGTAACGGTTGAAGGAGAAGATGGTGTTGACCTCCGTGCTGTAGGTGATGAGAGAGAAGGCGTGCAAGCTCGGGTTTCCTTTGGTCAGGTCCGCCACCAGCGCCTTGGTGTAGTCCAGCATCAGCTCAAAGTTGTTTTCACCCACGCTGGTACTGGAGTCCAGCACTAGCACGATGTCCTTGCTGACCTGGCACTCTGCACACACAGTAGGCAGCCAGCATAGAGCACACACACAGTAAAGCAGTGAGCCAAAAGGTAACTGACTTCTGCAAATATCTTCAATCCTGCAAATGGCATATTCAGTTCTGCAAATAGCGTCTACATAATAGCATAAACTCAACCTGTTGATTTCCTCTGCCTTCTATAACAGCAATCTCTTTATATGTCTGTGCTTTGAGTTTGATTGAATAAGAGAGGTGTATCGCATCCTGCATTCATTATTATTATTATTATTCCTATCCTATTCTATCCTGCAACCCGAAGCAAAGGTTGTAGGGGTTATTATTATTATTATTATTATTAGTAGTAGTAGTAGTAGTAGTAGTAGTAGTAGTAGTAGTAGTAGTAGTAGTAGTAGTAGTAGTAGTAGTAGTAGTAGTAGTAGTAGTAGTAGTAGTAGTATCATCATCATCATAATAATTATTAATGCTTGAGAATTAATGAATTTATATTTTATTTTACTTTATCGTATTTTATTATTATTAATATTGGGCTGAGCTTGCCATAAGGTATTGACTGAATCACAACATCATGACTTCAGCCCAATGATGCCCACTGTTGGAAAATTGCTTTTTCTTTTTCGTCATACCTTCGCCCCCCCCCCCCCCCCCTCACTGAAAGCCTTACCTTCTTCACAGTTGGGTCCCAAATAGCCTTCCAAACATTCACAGGTGTATGTGCCCACGCCAGGAATACAGCGACCGTCGTTCTGGCATGGATTGGGGCTGCACACTCGGTCGTCTAAAAAAAACAAACCACTTCAAAAGTTAGCAATTCCACTGAGTCCAGAAAGAAAAGTCAGCATCAGAAACCAATTGAAGGAAGAAATGAAAGTTAACTTTCCATCATCAAATCTACGCTCCATCATCCATCAAGGCCCGTGGAGTCGTGGTAAAAAAACAAATAGCACCAGAATGCACTTTAAGTCTATTAGAAAAACTCCTTGAGAGAGGACTGGGAGTGTTGATATTATTAACTCACCAGGAAAAATTAGCTCTAGCCAACAAAATAGGAGCAATTTACGCTTTATGTGTACAAACTCAGTTTTATAGACAGCTGTGTAATGTAGAGGGGCCTTCCACTGCTGTTTGAACGAGGCCAGTAGTGCAGTTGCACACACAGGTCAAAATATCAGTTACTGAACGAAACCAATACAACAGGGCGAGAGGTGGACAGAATGGGTTATAGGCTAAACATTAAAAAAAACACCTAACCAATCGCTGAACCTGCAATGCAATGCTTACCTTTGCATGTGCCCTCAATAAGCTTCTCGGAGATGTTCCACAGGTCAGAGAACTGGTTGACCAGGAAGGTGTTCTTATCGGCAGGCTCGGTGGCGATAGCCTTGAGCTCCCAGCTGTCAATGATGCCGACGCCGATAGCGAAGATGTGGATACCCTCCTTCCTGGCCAGCTCAGCCTCGGGGACGGTCTGCTCGGCGTTCACGTTGGACAGGCCGTCCGTGATCACAATGGCTGCACATGGTGGAGACACACGTGAACATACTTTATTGCGGATGCAGGGCTTCAGAATCAGAAGATAGAATACAGAATTTATTCAGCCAAATGACAACATGCATCGCATATGGAAATTGCTCCGATGTTGACAGACAGTCACACGCACATCTAAACACTCCACACACCTAAACACTCCACACACCTAAACACTCCACACACCTAAACACTCCGCACACCTAAACACTCCGCACACCTAAACACTCCCCACTACATCTTTTAAGATCTCCCTCTGGGGGTGCCGGGGGTTTCTGTATAAATAGTATCCCTACTTTCTGGAAATTTAGGGCTTTAAATTCCAACTGTGGCTTTCATTCTCCTTTGTTCTTTCTCATTCCTACTCTGGTCTATAAATCTACTACACTATCTTCTTTGCTAGACCAGTCACCTACCTTTTTTTTTCTTGAAAACTCTTCCCAAACTCCTCATTTGTGAATGAAGTCTGTTGGGTCAACTTGGGGGTATTGGACGCTTTCTGCCAAATGGTCACTTCTATGACATTATGATTTAGCAATGTAGACATTTTTATATGTATGTGTTTTGTTGATATTTTATAATTATGTTTATATCCTATTTTGTGTTTGTAAACAGGGGTTCGATAAATTAAGAGTACAGCCTCAGCGTCCCTTGCATGGGATGCCTTTATTGTAAAGTGATCGGCTGGTGGAGTGCCTGTAAAGTGATCGGCTGGTGGAGTGCCTTCAGAGTTATCACTAGGGTTGTTTCAGAAGATATTTTATAGGGATCAGGGGCGAGTTCTCTTTCAACCAAGTTGTGGTCCTGATTTTGTGGTCCTGATTCAGCTCTCTGCAGTCTGCTGGACCCTATAAACAATGACTAACTAACTAACCTTTTAAGATTTCAATTAAAAGATCTTGCATACAATATAACGAGACTCGAACCAACATGCATCAGGACTATGCTCCGCTTTCTGAGGAGAAGCGCCCCAAACCTGCAGTTTAGTACCTTGGGAGGCTTGCATTAGATCCTGTGTTTGCCAGCGAATTGAACTGCCACATACAACAAGATATGTGCACTATATAAAGAGAGGGAGTCGGTGTTGGAGAAAACTACTAAACCATGTGTGGCTACGCTATAGCAGAAACAGACAGGCACCCAACTTGTTTTACTTAAAACTATAATTAGGACGCATTTCCATGTGCATTTTGTTGTGAGTGTGGAAGCCATGTTCAGTGTTCCCCGATACTCCGTAGCCTATAACCTCACCATAGTCCGGCACGTCAGGCCTATCACCGTGCCTTCCAGCGGCGAAGAATCCAGAGCGGATGAGCTTGAGGCCAGCGGCAGTGTTGGTGTTGCCGTACTCGTAAGAGATAGCGGAGATGGCGGCTTGCAGCTCTCGCTTGTCCATGTATTGGTCCAGGTAGAACTGGGCGCGTGCGTGCGTGCTGAATGTAGCCAGGCCCACATGAGTGGCGTCACGCCCGATGTTGAAGCTCTCTACCATGTTGTACACGTACTCCTTCATCTGGTCACAGATATGAAGAAACCTCCACGCATTATTATTATTATTATTATTACTATTATTATTATTATTATTATTATAATAACTATAATAATAATAATTAGTATTATTATAAATATATATATATATATATATATGCACCTAATCTTGACAGCTCTAGGCGTGTTATTTTTGTTAAATGTTAATGGTAACAATGGTAAAGCATCAAGTTGATAAAATATATGCTACATTACTTAAGACTGGGTATAGTATCTCTAAACGTTTGTAATGAAGCAAAACGAGATGAAGGAATGTAGATTTTAGAGAAAACTCTTTCAGTGTTGTTAAAAGAAATGCGACCTATGAAAAAAAAAAGAAAAAAAAAAAGAAAGGCCGCCTATGCAAAAAAAATAAAAACAAGACAACCACCCACCCACAACAACTTAGAACTGTGAGTGTGTCCTCACTGTCAGCAACGAAGAAGTACAAAATAAATTCCTTCATTTGTACAACATAGATTTAGCTTAGCTTATCCCACAAGAAAAAAAAGGTATAGAACAATCACACTAAAAAAAAAAGGTATAGAACAATCACACTTAGCAACGTGATCCACCGCCATGGAGTTAGGCTATTGCTTGTATTAATGGTTTATGTATCTGTGAATGGAAGAAGACTGAAACTACTTTAAATTACCATCTTTCACAATGAAATAGAATGAAGAGAGAAGAGTCCACCAGCTATTTCGTTTCACTTCAGCCAAACAAAGCAGCCTGATCAGCCAATCAGACCGGAGGAGTCCAAAGATCTTACATTATTTTGTATTTGACATTATCAACACTTTTACTCAATGTAAAGGTAGGGAAACTTACTCTGCGGAAGTTTTCAAAGCCCACACTGCCACTGGTGTCCAACAGGAAGGCAATATCGGCACGGTCTGAGCAGGCTGCACAACACAAGCCATCAACATGGAAAATATTCACAACCATATAACCTGGTACCAAACCACTGAAGCAGTAATGGTGTTAATGATGATGTTATTGTTGATGATGATGATGATGTTGGCAAGTTAGATGGTGGTGGTGGTAGTGATGATGATGATAATATTGATTACTACGATGGTGATAGTGACGATGATGATAATATTGATAACTCTGATGGTGATAGCGGAGACAATGATGACGACGATGAAGACGATGACGAAGATTGCGTGCTTTAAATAATAATAAATAATAAGGATATTTAAAAAAACGCTTTTCCTACTAAGGAACAGTTCAAAGCGCTCCCTCTTGCATTCACACACTCAGTAAACATTAGTACAATACATATATACACAAATGGCTGGGAGCAGACGAAATCAAATCAAAACTCACTTCGGTCGCAGTTCTTTCCAGCGTATCCAGGCAGGCATGAGCAGACATAGTCTTTGCCACCGTTGGAGCACACGCCGCCATTCTTACATGGGTTCTCAACACACATGTTCTTCTCTGAAACATTGCAGCATTTTCAATTAAAACTATAGTTCACTATGATAAAAATCACTTATTTCATAGTTATTCAGAATATTGAAAATGTAATACAAAACTTGCACAGGCGTCTGTTTGCAGATGTGAGAACGCCTCTTTATGTACCGGCAGGTCTATATACAGAGAGCGACGCTATTAACCTTCGGCATCTCTCACAGTCAGATACGAGCGCCTGTGGAAGTTTGTCAAATCGAGATAACTAAATTCCTACCGAGCCGTTTCCGTAGTTCAGAATCTGTGTTGGCAGGGCTATCCAGTTTTTTTGTGTCAAACAAGACATAGATCCATCGCTCTGTCTTGCATATTTAAAGGGCCCACAGTTCAAAGGTTTTGCTTACTTTCGGCGGAAACGGGTTTACACTAACATTGGCCTCGTTGTTACATTACACAAGGATAAAGCTGGCTTTCGTTGCTCAAACCAACCTCTACAGTTGGACTTTTCTGTTCAGACAAAGAGTGATTTCCCCCTGTTAACGGTACAACAACATCCTAGCCGGTTGACCTCTGACCCTATTTCTGAATGAACCCTGCGGCTTCATCAGTACATCTTTGGTTCCCGGGGCTCGGTCAAGTCGATTGCATCAACCCAAAATGTAAAACCTCACCGAGTCACTTTTTCAGTGGGGCCACACTCACAGTGAATGTTAAAAGGACCTGTTGAGGGGGCCTGGTCACAGAGTGTTTTTATCTAAAGAGAGAGTGGAGGTGAGGGGGAGGTGAGGGGGAGGATGAGGGGAGGGGTGGAGGAGAGGGGTGAGATGAACAGCGGTGACCGTACCACTGCAGACGAAGTCCACAAAATCATCTCCAATGGTGCTGAGACCGTCAGTGTCCTGCACCGTGAACTGCATATCCCTCGTGGGCTGTGACACCGCAGACTCCAACAAGACACGGTCTGAGCCAGAGAGGTTTACTCCTGCAAGAGACATACTACACATGCTTAGCACAAGCAGTGAGACAGTGAAGTATTGACGACAATAAACTATACTCTCACTTTCTTTCTCCCTCTCGCTCTCTTTCTCTCTCTCTTTCTCTGTCTATCTCTCTCTCAATTTTCACTTACAAATTCATGGAAAGGTACCATTTGAACCAGTTAATGGCGGCTTTAACAGGTTGTTTTGTAACATTGATGCAGTCTTTTATAACATTATGATTTGATTATTTCATTGATGTAGCAATGCATACAGCCGAAAAACACATTTCATGGTTATTGCTTTAAGTCCAGGGGATTCTTCCAAGCCAAATCAGGACCAGAGAAGTGAAAGAGGACTCACCCCTGATCCGTATAAAAGATCTGTTGAAACAACCCTAGTGGTAACACTGAAGGCAATCTAACAGTCAGTCACTTTACAATAAAGACATCCCACGCAGGGGACGCTAAGGCTATACTCTAATTTAACGAACCCCCATTTAAAAAAACAAAATAGAATACAAACATCATTATACAATAACAACAAAACACATACATATAAAATGCCTACTTTGCCAAATAATAACATCACAGGAAGCCCCAGTGACCATTTGGCAGAAAACATCCAATATTCCCAAGCTGGTCCAACAGACCTCACACACAAATGAGGAGTTTTGTCCCGAAAGAGTTTTCAAGAAAAAAAGGTAGGTGACTGGTCTAGCAAAGAAGAAGATAGTATAGTAGATTGATAGAACAGAGTAGGAATGAGAAAGAACAAAGGAGAAAGACAGTGACATTGGGAATTTAAAGCACTAAATTTCTAGAAAGTGTGGATACTATTTATACTGAAACCCCCGGAACTCCCACGGAGGGTCGAAAAACACATTTCTATACCGATTCCGAATCTGTTTCACTTTCTCGTCTTAAGATTAAAACATAAACCTCTCTTTATAAATGACTGACTGACCAACGCCGATGATCTTGGTGCCGCCTCGCTTGACGTCGTTGATGGCATCCAGGGTTTCTTTGCCGCCCACATACGTTGTGACCCACACCAGATAGTTAGGCACGTCCTGTCGGTCACCCAAACGATCTACGATGTCTGTTGTCACACGACGGAAGGCATTAGCGGGCACTGGGTCGTCTCCGCGTGGTCTGCATAGGACAAAGGGACATCTTTAGCTCGGTAGTTGCTAAGTATAATAATAACACAGGTCATGAGGCCACAAAGGTGATTGGTCATATCTATTGTTTGTTACCTCACTAGCTGTCAGTCCCCAGGGAGCAGGTAAGTGCTATGTACCGACTACGACGATGTCTTAAGCTGTTGGAGAAGATGCTTTTAACGCAATGCCAAGATGTAATTCCAATAATCTGTGATTTTATTTCTAGGAGGATGCGCTTCTTTGAACTAAATCTACATGGCAACATTGGTACTTTAAAACTGTGAATGTTCCATCAAATGCACAGTAGGCCTACCTGAGACTGGAAAGGATCGAAAGGTCGCATAAATTCAACAAGGACTTTCTGCACGTAGGTATGTGGTCAGATTGTTCATGACACTACACCTCTGACACGAATGATGCTAAATGGGACCATTTAGTTTGTTCTTGAGTAGGTTGCGATCGTCTTAGTTGGACACTATGCGCAGTACCTGATGGCAGAGAGGACAGATGTGACAGTTTTCTTGTTATCGCCCTCGGAAAATGTCAGTCCCGTTCTGGCGTTGGTGCCGTACTCGACCACGCCGACCCTGAACCTGTCGCCCCTGAAGGCCATACGCTTGACCACGTCTCTGGCGAAGCGTTTGATGTTACGCACGTCAGGACGACTGTTGTGGCGTGACACGTCCAGCACGAACACCACGTCTGCCTTGACGCTGCACTCTGTCAAACACACACGATACACAATCATCACAAAGACCTACGTTAAAGGAAAAGCACTGCTGTCTGTGGTGTCACCATGGATTGCACACCGATAATAAGTCATCTCTGCCGATGTTTGCAGCATCACACCAGCATTCAAACTCACAATGCTCACAGTGCTGCTTGCAAACTAGTGTGCAAATAAAATGGTTGGTAAACTATGTTTCAAAGCCATCCTAATTTTAGGATGTCTGTACTGTGTGAACATCTTCTGGTAAGTGTAACAAAGTCGCCCTTTGAGGCTGTCAATACTCTGTGTCAAATGGGCATGCCAGGGTTTGAATGTAGAGCCTAAACTTTATAGCTAGTGTGCATGCCGTTATGATCCCAACGAATGCAACCGTTGATTGGTTCTCATTATTGTGGTCCCTCTTCATCTGATCCATCGTAGAGAAAACCCTGTTAACGGACCTAGCATCTCGACCATAGCGTGGTCATGTGAACATTAAGCATTGTCACGTGTACATTGAGCATTGTCACGAAAACATTGTAACCGTTTTAAGGGGTGGTGGCAGAGTAAGATATCAGACTTTGATTCTGACCCTAGAAGTTGCACACCAGCTCAATGCATATGTCTGCAGCACTGTTTAGTGCCTCCACATTTTGCTGGCTGCGGGCTATTTATAGCTTGCCTGCACCCTCCTTTCCAGTGAAAGGAAAGGAAAGGGAGCATCAGCGAAGCTGTTTATAGCTAGCCTGGCTGACCTAATCTCAAAACTTAAAAGCTTTAGTTGAGTCAGTGTGGTTGGAAGACTTTAGATTCTGACGCTCGAGGTTGGAAGACTTAGAGGCTTAACTTGTACGCTCTGGTTTCCCTATGGGGAGTAGAGGCGATGTGCAAGACTGGAGTCTCACAAAATGGTTAAGAGAGAAGAAAAAAAGAACCAAGACATGTAACCTGACTAATTTCTACAGCATAAATGGTAACGTGTGCTCTTCTGACGTGGATAGTCGACATTACAATGTACACAAGGTCCTACAACTTTATATAATAATTTTAACTGGATCTAGAGAATGCAGGCAACCCGACTACATCAATTCACTTCCCTTCCAGCACCAAAAACATGTCATCGCGTACCTCTTTCACACATATCACCGGTGAAGCCTTCCTGACATTCGCAGCGGTAGCCCAGAGCCTCAGCAAAACAGCGGCCACCATTTAGGCATGGTGCACTATTGCACTGGTTTGTATCTGCGCATGAAAACCATATAATAAGCACAGGCACATAAAATCAGTTTAGCAATTTATGCAGCATAGCATTTAATAATAATAAGCTAATGAAAACAATGAAATGATATGAAATCGAGCACAGGAACAATTAAAGAAACAAAAAAACTTAAAACAAGTGCTCTTGCCATTATTTACCAAAATTATTTAACGTGCGATAAAACAGCATAATAAATATAGCGTGTTTTTTAAACAAAAAAGCAGTGGTAAAAGTAAATAAAGATGAACGCTATTAAAAAAACAAAAGAAAACATATTTATTACTGATGCAGTTTCTAAACTAGTGTAATAAATAGCTGAAATGGGTTGTTAACATTAACAATGCATAAATAAAAACAATTATACTAATATCAATAATTATTATTCAAACAAAATACGTGGAAATGCATTTTAAAGAAACAATGTAAAAGCAGACAAAGCTGTAAAAAGGCATGGCAGCCTAATAGCAATGCCAAGCAAATACATCAAATAGTGGACCTATTGTTTTACCACAACATTGAACTTCAAACTAATTTGTTCCGCTCTTACATGCTAGCACCCCCGTATACACGCAAACACTCACCCACCCACACCCAAATAACACTTCAAAGTGCATGCAATATTGAGAATCCACAAGATCTTCACAGGGTGTTCATGCGTGTTCTTTTTTTTTTTTAACTTCTCTCTCCAACTATAAAAATCCTACTGCCAAGAAATCATTGCCAAATGCAAATAACAAAATCAGGTCACACACACACACTATTAACATACAACTGGGCAAGCAAAAACAACAACAAACAAAAATAAGTGGGAAAAAATATCTGAATACAAATGAGCAAATGTTATTTTAATGTAACAATGTTAGTTATTTGTGACACATACAAAACATTACACTATAGCATCCAAACAGAGAAAAAGTAAATAACAGCAGACTAAG
Source organism: Oncomelania hupensis (assembly GCA_036898135.1). Classification (NCBI taxonomy): domain Eukaryota; kingdom Metazoa; phylum Mollusca; class Gastropoda; order Littorinimorpha; family Pomatiopsidae; genus Oncomelania; species Oncomelania hupensis. Next base: position 48,614,012 of record CM072512.1, on the reverse strand, counting down.
GGCAATACAAAATAAACGTCATTTCACTATCATATGTTAGTGCAAACTACAGTAAGAACAAGAAAACAGTAACGCAAAGCTACCATTATGAAAACAACCTTAAAAACAAAATTCGACCATGTAGCGAGTCACACATCATTGTGAATTAACGAAATCACCCGCCCAACATATTTCTCATCTGCCCTGCCCTCCCTCCACTTGTTTTTCTCTGTCTGCCTTGCCTGTCTCTGTATCTCACTCTCCCTCCTCCCTCCCCCACAAACAAAATATCTTGCAATAACTTACATTTTCCATCCTCGGAAAGTGAAAGCATGCACAAGAAATAATGCATTGACGCAAAGGGTGAACAGTTCAATACAAACACGCATAACTTGGTTATTATAAAGTGCAAAACCTGATCATGTACATAATACATATGACATTACACAAAGGGTCATAAAGTCTACAGATTCTACACAGGGAGGTAGTCCACAGCAAGAAAAAGAAGAAGAAGAACAAGAAGAAGAGTTAACAAAACTAAGAAATAACTCTTGGTCTGGAATTAATTAATCATGACGAAAATATTATGGTACTGCTAATAATAATCCTTCTGGGCAAGAGAAATTGCCAGTTTTTAAATGATTTGAAGATGAACACATCCTTTTAATAGTTATACTTCAGTGGCATTCCAAACCAAGAGCGTATTTGTACGCCGTGCAAATCCAATCGCCTTCAGCTTTCCCTGTGCACAAGGTTTGTATGCATTTTCTTAGTACGGTTGTCTGCATTGACACTATATATTCTCAGATGTTACAGCACCATTTTAAAATAGAGAAAGCAGAGGTGCACGGTTTCATGAAAAAAAAAAAAATGCAGAAGATCACGAACATTTTGTTCCTCATTCATGAAAGACACCCACCGACTTATAAAGACTCTAGTCTTTAGAACTCAGTGACGTAAATTACAAAGATCTCTTTTTGAAAACCTAGATGCAATTGAAAAGAAAAAAGGAAAGGAAAATGGGATGCAAAAAGAGGAAAGTCATTCCGATAATTAATAAATAAATAAATTGAGTAGCTGGTATAACATTACCACCTTCTCCTGCAATGAATAAAATCAGTCCGAATGGTTTCAAATTGAGGATACAAAGAAGTTCCATACAAAGGACAAAACTGTTGGTAGTCATGAACAAATGACGCAATGAATGGCTATAGAGTGTTCAAAATGATAGTATCCATACATAAGCAGTTGTGAAAAAAAAACCCACAAAGAAAACACACGACAACAATAAACTTCCAACCCAACAACAACAAACCTAGAAGATAATAAATACAGCTCTTTAAGCTTTTAAACATGATGACGATTCTACTGTAATTTTGTTTTATTACATCATTAGGCCTACTGTTTCTTGCCCAGTGGATTCCGCTGTTTAAAAGTGTTGGCAAAAATCATCCTTACTTTCTAGTTATAAAAACCAACACCACCACAACACATTTTCTCCTTAAACCAATGTTGTCAATGTATATATATATCTTTTGGAATAAGCATGAATTCTGATCACAAGCAAGCAACACTCTAGCATAGTATATATAAATATTTACAGTAGTGTTGAACACTTACACATCATTTGCCCCACAGAAATATCGATTTTACGGACTACGAGGCGATACACATAATAAGCCACTCCTACGCCCCCCCCCCTCTTCCTCCCTCTCACCCACTCCCAAATTTTACCAAAAATTAAATTTCCTTCATACACAAAGCGGAGCATATTACAAGAATAATACACGTATTATACGACGTGCAAGAAAATTAAGAAGACTATTGTGAATCTTGGTTTGTTTCGGACAGATTTTAGCCAATTAAATTCAATTAAATATTTTAATTTCACGTCTGTTCACAACAATATGATTTTAGACAACAAAGAAGAATGAAAATAAAAATAATGAAATAAATACGTTTACTTTTTTTTTAGCCAAACATCAGGCGCTACATATAATCAGACGCATGGGTCAAAGTCGAAGGAAAACAGTATTGCCTTGCAGTCTGCAATGTACGGTAAAGATAAAAGTTTTGAATGCTGAAAGATCCCAAAAGACGTTTGAGCAGTACTCACAAGGCTCTACTATCAGGACAATCTATACGTCACCAGAAACCATTCCTTTGACAAGGAAGGAGGTGTGAAAAGACCACTGTTGTTTCCAAACAGTTTTAACAGCAAAATCCACTGAACATAAATAAATATAAGTCGCCATAGATCGCCATAGGCTATAGGCAATAACAGGCACAGATATACATAGGGCTGTACTCACTGTCGAAGACGGCTTCCAGAACCTGGTCACTCATCTCCTGCAGCTTGACCTCGTTCTCGATCTCCATCAGTCTCATGCCCTGGGCATTGGCAATCAGCTCGATCTCATTGCGCTGTCTCATGGCCACGGCCAATGGAATTAGCCTATGAATCATCATCATCATCATCATCATCATCATCATCATCATCATCATCATCATCATCATCATCATCATCATCATCATCAATGACCCAAGTTTTGTTATTGTAATAAATCTAAAACGTGTCATTCTTAAGGTGAAACTGAGGCCATTTCCGTCATACTTTGACACTGGATAGTGTGGCAATAGAACAATTTATTAATCTATGTAATTGAGGTGACATTTCTCCGATAGGCAAATAAAAAAACAACAAAAAAAACCCAAACAGGCCGCGTACAAAACTTAGGTCATACCACTTCGAATTAGGCAAGGGGATCCCAACATAGATCAGACTGGACCACAGGCACCAACTTTGTGTGCCTAGTTAGCCAAGGCCTATGCCGTATACAGCAACAAAGCAAATGCAGTTTGTGACTTACACGACAGCAGGTAAGCAGCAAGTGGGAACAAACCGCAAAAGAGCAGGTATGAAACTTACCAAGAAATCGCAACTGATGTCACATAGCTAAAAGCATGATAAGGCAACCCCATCCTCTGATCTGGGGAAATGTAGGCTGTCCTAAAATGAAAACCCATTCTCTCTCCCCCCCCCCATCCCCACACCCCTTCAATTACCTCCCCCCCATCCTCTATCCCCACCTTACACTATCGATAACGTACTACATCTAAACATGAATTAATGTAGACAATCTTCAGCTTCATAATCCTTACCTGTGCTGCTCAGTCAAAAGACTTTAGGAAATAGGTTTAAAGTTTAAGGATCAAATCCAATGGGCTATTTTGTATTAAACAATTATATATTAGAAAAAGAAAAACACAACACCATCATAATTTGAAAATAATATAAAACTTATAAGCCGCCGACATCAACACGCAACTGTATCACACTAAAAGCGAATCTCCACTAACGTTATTTATCTGTATTCAACTCAGTTATTAATAATCTGAATTCAGCATTGTTTGCAAAAAGACGCACCTGACGCCGGAATCGATGATCAGGTCAGCCTCAGACAGGGTGATGTCCCTGTTGATCTCGATGCCGCCATCCGTCAGCAGGTAGGCCACATTGCGGGCGTCGGGTCGGTCACCATTGCGACCGTTGAACATCTCCATCCTCAGCACGCGCAGTGCGTCCGCCATGTTGGCCTGGCCCCGCGTGTAGCCGATGCCATTAATGGCCCGGGAGATCTCCTCCGTTGTCTCGTGCTGACCCAGTCTGAAGGTGGATAAATGAAGATACAATACAATCTCCAAACCGTGGCATTTAGGCCAGATACCTGAATGTTAGCAACATAATCTACAGACACAGATGCTGTAATTTCTGTCGTGCGTGCTTACCTGAACTGTATCATGGCTGCGGAGCTGTATTTCATGGCGCCGATGTTGACGTCACAGGAGTCGGGGTTCATCTCTCGTACCAACATTTCAGCATACATCTTGATGCTGTTGAAGTTCTCCGAGCCAACCGACGTTGAGGAGTCCAAGATAAACACCACGTCCACTTTGGGACCACATTCTAGGTACGGGAGAATGACAGAATGAACGGACAGTTATTAAAAGGCATGAAAACATGTTCACACTAGAGACACAAATGAAGAGATCGAGTCGTACAAATGTAACTGGACAGGGTGACGCAGAACTGGCTCATGAAACGGAACATCATGTCTATAACTGCTTCGTCCTCATCCTCTTCAATCATCATCTTCATCATCATCACCATCGAACGTGCCATCATCATAATCATCATGATCATCAACACCACTATTGCTAGCACCATTGCTGCTTTAGTACTTTGGTAGCAGGTCGCCCACATCATCGTCATTGTTGTCGTAGTGGTGGTCCTTCTTCATTCTTCCTCCTTCATCCTCGTTCTCATCATTATCTTTTCTTCTAATAACAACTGCATGAATAAGAGTCAGTTACAATACAAGTTGCCTGGTATGTCGGACCTTATATTCCCCACACATTTCTCCCTCCATCCCTTCACTAATTTCTTTCTATCCCTTCACCCTCTCCTCTCTCTCCCCCTCTTCTTTCTATTTACCTTTCACCACCACCACCATTGCTTAGGGATACGTACGTTTCTCACAGTGGTCACCATAGTAACCAGGCTGGCAGATACAAACGTATGATCTGAGACCGTCCAGGCACACTCCCTCGTTCCTACAGGGGTTCTCGTCACATAGGTTGGCGTCTGAAATCGTGTACAAACACCTTAAAGACCTTATCCCAGCTTTGCCGTTCAATCACACATTCATAGTACAATATCCAGTAATATTCTCTTCCAGACTTTATATAGAGGGTAGCATCAGCTATAAGCTTATTACAACAAAGATATTTTAACGTAAATTAGAATGCAAAGAAAAATGAAAATGTCAATGAGTATTTCCGGAATGTATTTTATTATTCTTTTGTTTAAGTTATATACAAAAGCCGTTTTGTTAGCTCAGTTAGGATTTTCTTTCAACAACATTTCCGCGTTACCCAAAAATATGGCATCACACAGACTTTATGATAAGATCCCGTTGTTTACCAGAGCACAGCGGAGAGACGATCTGATCAGACAGACGGTGCAGGGCTTCAAAGTCGTCCACGTAGATGAGGTTCTCGGAAATGGGCGGTGACGTCAGGCCTAGCAGCTCGCTGTTGGTGGACAAGCCCACAGCGATGGTGATGATGGACGTTCCTGATCTCTTGATGCGGTTGGCCTCGGGCAGCGTCTCGAAGGGATTAATGTTGGACTCGCCGTCAGTCACGATTACAATCATGTTGGGCACATCTTGAGGCGGAGAAAGAAAAAAACAATGAAGATTAATTGTAATGTGTGTTTAAAAGTATTTTGTAATTGAGAAAGTGAGTTTGTTAGTTATTGATTGCTTACAGGGTCCAGCGGACTGCAAAGAGCCAAATCAGGACTACAAAATCAAGACCACATCTTGGCTGAAAGAGGACTCAACCCTGATCCGCATCAAAGATCTGCTGAAACAACCACAGTGGTAACACTGAAGGCACTCCACCAGCCGGTCACTTTACAATAAAGACATCCCACGCAGGGGACGCTGAGGCTATAGGTCTACTCTAATTTATCGAATCCCCCGTTTACAAAAAGAAAATAGAATACAAACATTATAAAATATCAACAAAACACATACATATAAAATGCCTACATTGCCAAATAATAACATCATGGGAAGCCCCAGTGACCATTTGGCAGAAAGCGTCCAATATTCCCAAGCTGATCCAACAGACCTCAAACACAAATGAGGAGTTTTGTCCCAGAAGAAAAAAGGTAGGTTACAAATGGGGAATTTTGTCCTGGAAGAGTTTTCCAAAAAAAGGTAGGTAACTGCATGGTTTAGCTAAGAAGAAGATAGTATATTAGATTGATAGAACTGAATAGGTATGAGAAAGAACAGAGGATAAAGACAGCGACAGTGGGAATTTAAAGCACTAAATTTCCAGAAAGTGGGGATACTATTTATACTGAAACCCCAGGCACTCCTATGAGGGGGTGAGAAAGTGAATATAGAAACGAGGATTAGTGTATGCATTGCTCGCACAGTTGAAGTCCAATTTCTTATAACGACTCTAACGAGAGGGAGGGAGAGAAAGAGATAAGATAAGATAACAATTTTATTTTGCAAGGGTAAAAGAGTAAGCGCTGGATGCGCTTTTTTACATCTTGCCCTTGGGGCTTGTAACAAGAACTTTTAAATACAACAAATGAATGTTAGTTATAACATTAACATCATGGAACAATAACAAATAAACAATATCATCATGGAATAAATATTTTAAAAAAAAATTGAAAACATTAAATCATATTATTGTTGTTAATTTTAACAACAAATAACGTTTATTTAATTTTTAATGTGTTTTAAGAGACGTGTTCTAAATGATGTAATTTTATATTCTGGAGTGCGAAGATCGTCAGGAAAGTTATTCCACAAAGCTGAACCAGAATAAGCTAGACTAGTTTTGTAAAGATCAATTCTTGGAAGTGGAACATTTAATTTTGTGGACGATCTGGTATTTTGGGAAAAAAGAGAACAAAGATAGGAAGGTGCATTGCAAGAAAGGATCTTGTGCATGAAAACTCCTTTATTAAATTTGAGAGAGAGAGAGAGAGAGAGAGAGAGAGACAGAGACAGAGAGAAAGACAGACAGAGAGAGACACAGAGAGAGACACAGAGAGAGACAGAGAGAGACACAGAGAGAGACACACAGAGAGAGAGACAGAGAGAGAGAGAGAGAGAGAGAGAGAGAGAGAGAGAGAGAGAGAGAGAGAGAGAGAGAGAGAGAGAGAGAGAGAGAGAGAGAGAGAGAGAGTGAAAGCGAGCGAGGGAATAAGCACCACCCCCATGAAGCTGGCCCAGAGCAAAAGAAATGTCCCAAAAGTACACCACCCCTCCGACAACCAAAACAGCTTTACCTCCTTTTAAAATTATTTTTAACAGGGTGTTTGATTTAATTCCAGGTGGTGTTTGAACACAGTCATTTGGGTACAGGCTGAAATATATACATGCCTAGAAGTCAGTCAGGATGAAGCAGTGGTATATTATGTTTTACTGTGCCTAGACTTGCAGCAAGTGTACGTGTTAGCTTTTAGCTGGTTAAAGTCACAGTATGTGAGTTAAAATATGCTTGGTACAACTCTTTACTAGGAGCTGTACAGGTATACAACATACAACTAATATACTCTAATAAATCTCCAAATCTTCCATTTTTATTTTGTTCTGAGTAGTCAAAGTAGCGTGTATTGTAAAGTTATAGTTATGGAAAGATATACATTTTATTACATATTTTAAAAAAGCGTAGGCCTCTGTGTCCTGTTAAGAACATATCTTTCATCTAAAGAAAAATGCCCCGTGAACATGTACACCAAGCAGATGACGCTAAATCTATTCATCGTCATCGTTAGAAAGAATAACATCAACAATAAGTCTATAGGTTCCAAGTGGCTTATTGTTATATAGCAGAGACTGTACACAATCCTTAATTAATTAGCCTGCTTCAGCATGGTTTATGTTCAAAACAATCCTAATAAATGTACGATGCCGAAAGAGACTAGAGACTTACTAGCTCTGTCGCCGTTGATGTTGGTAAGGACCTCCAGCCTGGCTCTCTGCAGAGCGTAAGCGGTGTGTGTGTAGCCGTAGACGTAAGGTATTCTGTCAATTGCATCCACGATGTCCCTCTTTGTGCTGTACGTGTTCAGGTAAAACTCGATGCTGGCCGTGTCACTGTCCACCCATGTTACAAAACATATCAATGAAGGTGAAGGACAAAGGTGGGATGATGTGAAGTGAATGAGGGATGGACAGAGATGGATAAATGTTGTTGAATTTGATGGATGAAAATGGATGGGTGAACGGATGAATGAACTCTTGACTGGATTAATATACTGAATTAAGAAATTATTTTTTCTTCGGACATATCATTGTTCCGTTGAATTCGAATAAGCTTAAACTTTCCTTGTGCACGTCACTCTGCAAGAATGCATCTGTTAATCTGCTGTAAAGCATCCTGTTAGAAGAACAAAAACAGCAACACCACAAATCCAGTATATCATTTCGACTAAAGCACACATAGCACATGCCTTAAAGAAGAACAAGAAGTCTTGGATAGATGGACAGAGTTCTGCTCTGACCTTCACAACCACACACCAAACGGAAACCCATCAGTTCTAGCATGTCCCCAGAACAAAGAAAAAGAAGAAATCCTCCCAATTCTCTGAGAAGAAGTTGAAGCAGCAGTGCAATCACTGAAGAAGAGGAAGTCAGCGGGAGTGAACAACACACCAGTGGAATTGCTTCAAGCAGGAGGAGAAGATGATTGATGCCCTCACCATTATCTGTAATGGTCATGCCACACGAGCGTCAAATCTTGATTCCAATTCATGAAATCACGACAAAATCCCTTGATTGTCATGTGGCACCCTATGCATCGCGAATCCAGATTCTTTGAATTGGCTCAGATTGCCGACTTTCAACATGTTCTAATTCCGCGAGTCTCGATTGTGTGATTCGGACCTTTTGGCCAATGAGAAGCAGAATACGAATCATGTGATCACAACACACGTACAGCAAAACTTCAAGACCAATAACCCTCAAGTTTGACTCGATGTGCGACTTTCGTGTGGCACTGCGCGATTCAAGTCAAAATGAAATTCCGACTTCGAAGACGAAAATTGCTCGGATTCGCGTCAAGTCCAGTAGATTTGATGCTCGTGTGGCATGGGCTTAACAAGATCTGGCAGAGTGGGGATGGCCTACACCATGGACCCAGTCGCTTGTCATCACTCTTTTCAAAAAGGGTAACTTTCAGGAGTGTGAAAATTACTGTACCATCAACCTCATCAGCAATCCCAGCAAGGTTCTCCTGAAAATAATACTCAATAGGTTGAAACCCCAAGCTGAACAAATCATAGCTGAAGAACAAGCAGGATTCATGGCAGGGCGAAGTACCACTGAACAGAGTTTCAACCTCAGAATGATCTGCAAGAAATACCTACAGCACCAACATCTATATCATGTGTTTGTAGACTTCAAGAAAGCTTTTGACCGAGTCTGGCTTGCAGCTCTGTGGGCAACCATGAGAGTGTACAACAGCAGCCCTAATATTATTGAAGTCATCAAAAACCTGTATGACAAGGCTTCAAGTGCAGTCCTCCACAACAGTGCCATCGGAAACTGCTTCAGAACAACAATCGGCGTGCGTCAAGGATGCCTATTCTCTCCAACACTCTTCAACATCTTCCTAGAGCGCATCATGTCAGATGCCCTTACAGATCACGAAGGTACAGTCATTTTCTGCGCTTTAAGTTCGATTGAAGAAAAAGCGCGTGATAGCATCTTGAATTCTTCTTCTTCTTAGTAATATTATTATTAACAGCCAGCCAGATAGAGGCAAAAAGGTCTAACGGCTGCGCCACTGATCTTGCTGTGACCATTAACTTACCTGAAGGTGATGACGGAAATTCTGAAGAATCCGTTGTCGACTTCCAACCCTTCTATGGCGTTGATGACGAAGGACTTCACCCGGCTAAAGTTCTCTTCCCCCACGCTGCCCGAGCTGTCCAGGATAAAGACCACGTCGCCCGAGGATTTACACTCGCCTGTGTATGGAAGAGTCGGTCGAGTTGGCCTGGGTGTAGTGGTCGGCCTCGTGGGTCTGGTTGTGGTGGTAGTGGAGGTCGTTCTGGTCACGGGTGGTGGGGCTGACGACAGTACAACGGCACTAATTATCTTTTTGTACTACTGCAAAACTTTCCATCTATACAATACCAAATAAGTAATCATCCGTTTTTGTGCTAAAGAAGGCCTTTTCCATCCTTTTTATTTCTTCTGTAAACCTACCTCTCTGTTTCTCTCCTTTCTGTCTGTGTGTCTCTCTCTCTCTCTCTCTCTCTCTCTCTCTCTCTCTCTCTCTCTCTCTCTCTCTCTTTCTCTCTCTGTTGCACGAGAGTCCAAAGGGAATATAGCGGGCACATGTTTCAATAATATTGCACTTTTCCCACTCTTCTCTTCCCATCCCCTTTAATTCTTTTTTTTTTTTAAATTTGGTTAACAAATAATCAAATGATACAAAGAATAAGACAGAATGTATGGTCCTGTTCTTTACACGATAATATTTGTTCACCAAAGACGCCAAACAGACCGAGGCCTATTTCTATATTTTCTTCGTAGCTTACTAGTCAGAAATGTTCAAGAAGTATGCGGTAAGCACCCAACAACATGTAAAATTCCTATTTGTGTTACAATGGGATTAATTAACATTGAGATAGCTTTTAACATATCGAGCAGTATAACAAGCATTAGCAGAATATTAGTAACACGATATTGTGTAGCGTGCAGTCCCACCTCGAGCCATTCTATAGGCAAAAATGCCAGGAATTTCATCTAGCTCTCTCTCCGAATTGACCAGAACTTGGAAGTCGTCCAGCGGCTTGGAGGAGATTTCATCAATCTCTTCAGTGTTGCGCAGGTTGATTCCCACTGTGTAGATGTCTGTGCCCAAATCCTGAGTCAACCAAATAACAATTAATTATAATAATTGTACACAATTAACGAATTATATATATATATATATATATATATATATATATATATATATATATATATATATATATATATATATATATATATATATATATATATATATACACAAACATACACAATGGCTCCAAAATCTTTAAACACACAATGGCTCCTAAATATTTGAAGCTATACATTAAGAGATAGGCCTTGGACTTTGATGTCTGTGTTGATTCCATTGGGGGTTGTTGGTCCTTTTGGTCTTCTCTGCACTCATCTCCATTCCAAAGGCTCTGGAGGTGGTATCGAGCCTCTGTACCAGCTGTTCAAGCTCTTGTTCCTCTCCAGCCAATCCATCAATGTCATCCGCAACATGGATGTTGGATATTGCTCAATCCCCTATGCTGACTGTGCCTTGGTGATCTGAAAGGGCATTGACATGATGCGCTCTAGGAGGATGTTGAAGAGTGTTGAAGAGAGTAGGCATTCTTGATGCACACCAACTGTTGTTCTGAACCAGTTCCCGATGGCTCTATTGTGGATGACGCACTGGTAGCCTTGTCATACAGGCTTTGATGACTTTAATAATGTTAGGGTTGATGTTGTACACTCTCATGGTTGCCCACAAAGCTGCATCCCAGACTCGGTGAAAAGCTTTCTTGAAGTCTATAAACACATGCTATAGAGGTTGCTGGTGCTGTAGGTATTTCTCGCATATTATTCTGAGGTTGAAAATCTGTTCAGTGATTCAGTGAAAATCTTATTCGCCACAATGAAGTCTAAATATTATCACAGCATGACCACTCCACCAACACATCTTCCACTCAGGCGTTTGCGTCAACAAGTAAACCATGCACCTCTGGAAAAAGTAATGCAGCTAACAGTATTGAAGGCAACTTCAATATTAAAGGATGTTATACTATAGTTAGCGTAATAGTTTACTATACTTTATTGAGTTCAATTTAGTCTATTTCGTTTGCATTAGTATTTTTAATCGACTTTGTACCTTGAGCCGTGCAGCAGAATCGATGGCCCTGTCAGAGCGGACGCTGCGTTCGTTCCCGGTAAGCATGACGATATAGTTCCTGGCCTGTGGCCTGTCGCCGTTGTTGCGTGAGAACATGGTGTCTCGCACGTAGTCAAAGGCCCTTGCAACATCTACCTGGCCTCGCCTCGTGCCTCGGAATTCGTTCACTGCGGTCAACACCTTTAGGCATAAGAGATAAAGAAGCATGAGTGACGAGGCATGAGGAATACGTTCCCTTATTCTTTGTTACCGGACGAAGCATACGCCTCTTAAACATGTCAGCACAAAAAAGATGCCAGTATCAGTGACGTTACATTAGTCCCCAGCCTAAAATCAATCGACGAACAGACTTTAAATAAAACTCATTACCACAAGCATCAAGCGAGACTTGTATAGTGTTGTCTGTCTATGGCGGGGGCACTTTCATTATAAACATTACTTTTTGAAATGCCAAGCGGGCGCTACGTAGAGATCGTGCACTAGTGAAATGAAAAAAATGAAAAGAAAGACAGAAACGTTTGTCTGCTGACCTCATCCTGGAAGTTGAATTTGTTGAGGTGGAACTGCAATTGTGGGCTGGAGGTGAAGGTCATGGCGCCGATACGGTACTCGCCTCCGTCCACGTTCAGCTGCCCTGCAAAGCGTCTAACGAAGTTCTTCATCCAGCTAAAGATGTCGTCGTTGACTGCGCCATCCAGCATGAAGACCAAGTCTGTGCCTGTCTCGCTGTACACTGCCAAGGCAAACGAGCAACATAATGATGAAACAACGTTATCAGAAACAACCCAAGTCATGCAAGATTGTGCGTGACTTTATTCAGACACTGCACAAGAGAATAATACTACATATCCAGGTCTTCAAGCAAATACATCTGTGTGCAAATAAACTTTAGAGTTTTCTCTAGTTTGTATTCCATGTGAATAAACATTTAATGATCTTGAAACTTTAGACCTTAAGTAATTGATCAAGATAAAACAAGAGTTAACCATGTGCATAAAGAAATGGCAGAGTTGAGAAGCCCCAGTGACCTGGTTACAAAACATAAGCAAGGTAGTAAGTGTGTGCCTTAAGCAATTAAGGTTTGATCCTTGCTTGAGCCATTTATTTTGTCTTGTTACTTCTCGGTGACAATCGCGTTTAACACTTCTTCGAAGTGAGAATTGTGCTTTGCAATCTTTGTTCTTACAGTATACGTTACACTCACGTCACCTTTCAGGTCTCTCTCTCTCACTCTCTCTCTCTTGTGTTCCGTCCTGCTGTCTTCTGTACAATCACAGTAGCTTCTGGGCTTCAATAATTTGTCATTCTTTATTTCGTGTGCTCTAACTAAGGTTTCTTCAAAGTGGTTTCATATACGTGAAGCACAACCGCCCGAGTTGCAGATGAGTAACTCACAAACATACCTGGTCGTCGTGGAGGAGGTGTTGGTCTTGTCGTTGTAGTTGGTCTTGTCGTTGTAGTTGGTCGTGTTGTAGTTGGTCGTGTTGTAGTTGTTCTTGTCGTTGTTGTTGTTCTTGTCGTTGTTGTTGGTCTTGTTGTCGTTCGAGCTGTAAAAAGCAAATTAATAAATTTTAAAAACATTTCCAGTTATTTATATTGAATAAAGATGTAATCATAATAATACATACATTTATCCTTTTAGGGAAAGGAACGTGCCCAGTACCTAACAGAACAAAAAACCACCCCACACGCTCTCTTCCCCCCCCCTCTCTCTCTCTCATTCACTCGCTTACACACACACACAATTAGATAACCACCTACCTACACAGAACAGACAAAACTAAAAGAACTTTGATTTTCAACTTCTCGTAACAAGTCTATATCATTACCAAGTGTTAGGAGAACAATATTATTACCATATTGTTTTTCAAAGGACATAATAATGCGTAGACTTCATTACTAACTTTTATAAAGAATATGAAAGCAATAGGTATGAAATAAAAATGTGTGCTAAAACCATGACCAAACTTCGACACCAAAATATCATTCATTATTCATTAAAATTAGATCTAAGCAAGGCGCACAAACAGATAACAAACAAACAAAATGACAGTCAAAATACACAAACACACACATAAATATATTAATTAATTAATAAACAAGCAAATCAATAAATAATTTAATATAGAAATAAAACAACAACAGCAATAACAACAAAGAAAAATAAATAAGGAAACGTTTGTGCACTGTAGCCTACCTTTGGTTTGACACAAGCATACGGTGGTAGAGATATAAGCATATATATATATAGAGAGAGATAGAAAGAGAAAGAGAGAAAGAAAGAGAAAGAGAAGAGAAGAGAAGAGAAGAGAAGAGAAGAGAAGAGAAGAGAAGAGAAGAGAAGAGAGAGAGAGAGAGAGAGAGAGAGAGAGAGAGAGAGAGAGAGAGAGAGAGAGAGAGAGAGAGAGATTGATTGATTGTTGCTTTAGGTCCAGCGGACTCTTCCGAGCCAAATCAGGACCGGACAACCCCCAATCCGCATAAAAGATCTGCCGAAACAACCCTAGTGGGAAAATTGAATGCCCTCCACCGGCCAGTCACTTTACAATAAAGACATCCCACGCAGGGGACGGCTGAGGCTTTACCCCAACTACTCGAACCCCCGGTTACAAAAACAAAATAGAATACAAACATCATTATAAATCATCAACAAAACACATACATATAAAATGCCTATAGTGCTAAATAATACAATCATTGGAAGCCCTAGTGACCACCTGGCAGAAAGCGTCCAACACTCCCAAGCTGATCCAACAGACCTCATACACAAACAAAGAGTCTTGTCCAGGAAGAGTTTTCAAGAAAAAAGGTAGGTCATTGATCTAGCGAAGAAGAAGATAGTATAGCAGAGTGATAGGACAGATCAGGAATGGGAAAGAGCAAATGAGGAAGACAGCGACAGTGGGAATTTAAAGCACTAAATTTCCAGAAAGTGGGGATACTATTTATACTGAAAACCCCCGGCACTCCAACGGGGGGGGGGGGGGGGGGGGGGGGGAGGGGAGGGGGGGATATTAGTAGCACGATATTGGGGGGGGGGGGGAATATTAGTAGCACGATATTGTGTAGCGTGCAGTCCCACCTTGAGCCATTCTATAGGCAAAAATGCCAGGAATTTCATCTAGCTCTCTCTCCGAATTGACCAGAACTTGGAAGTCGTCCAGCGGCTTGGAGGAGATTTCATCAATCTCTTCAGTGTTGCGCAGGTTGATTCCCACTGTGTAGATGTCTGTGTCCAAATCCTGAGTCAACCAAATAACAATTAATTATAATAATTGTACACAATTAACGAATTAATTAATTAATATATATTATATATATATATATATATATATATATATATATATATATATATATATATATATATATATATATATATATATATATATATATATATATATATATATATATACATACACACACACACACAATGGCTACAAAATGTTTAAACACACAATGGCTCCTAAATATTTGAAGCTATACACTGTATTAAGAGATAGGCCTTGGACTTTGATGTCTGTGTTGATTCCATTGGGGGTTGTTGGTCATTTTGGTCTTCTCTGCACTCATCTCCATTCCAAAGGCTCTGGAGGTGGTATCGAGCCTCTGTACCAGCTGTTCAAGCTCTTGTTCCTCTCCAGCCAATCCATCAATGTCATCCGCAACATGGATGTTGGATATTGCTCAATCCCCTATGCTGACTGTGCCTTGGTGATCTGAAAGGGCATTGACATGATGCGCTCTAGGAGGATGTTGAAGAGTGTTGAAGAGAGTAGGCATTCTTGATGCACACCAACTGTTGTTCTGAACCAGTTCCCGATGGCTCTATTGTGGATGACGCACTGGTAGCCTTGTCATACAGGCTTTGATGACTTTAATAATGTTAGGGTTGATGTTGTACACTCTCATGGTTGCCCACAAAGCTGCATCCCAGACTCGGTGAAAAGCTTTCTTGAAGTCTATAAACACATGCTATAGAGGTTGCTGGTGCTGTAGGTATTTCTCGCATATTATTCTGAGGTTGAAAATCTGTTCAGTGATTCAGTGAAAATCTTATTCGCCACAATGAAGTCTAAATATTATCACAGCATGACCACTCCACCAACACATCTTCCACTCAGGCGTTTGCGTCAACAAGTAAACCATGCACCTCTGGAAAAAGTAATGCAGCTAACAGTATTGAAGGCAACTTCAATATTAAAGGATGTTATACTATAGTTAGCGTAATAGTTTACTATAATTTATTGAGTTCAATTTAGTCTATTTCGTTTGCATTAGTATTTTTAATAGACTTTGTACCTTGAGCCGTGCAGCAGAATCGATGGCCCTGTCAGAGCGGACGCTGCGTTCGTTCCCGGTAAGCATGACGATATAGTTCCTGGCCTGTGGCCTGTCGCCGTTGTTGCGTGAGAACATGGTGTCTCGCACGTAGTCAAAGGCCCTTGCAACATCTACCTGGCCTCGCCTCGTGCCTTGGAATTCGTTCACTGCGGTCAACACCTTTAGGCATAAGAGATAAAGAAGCATGAGTGACGAGGCATGAGGAATACGTTCCCTTATTCTTTGTTACCGGACGAAGCATACGCCTCTTAAACATGTCAGCACAAAAAAGATGCCCGTATCAGTGACTTTACATTTGTCCCCAGCCTAAGATCAATCGACGAACAGACTTTAAATAAAACTCATTACCACAAGCATCAAGCGAGACTTGTATAGTGTTGTCTGTCTATGGCGGATGCACTTTCATTATAAACATTACTTTTTGAAATGCCAAGCGGGCGCTACGTAGAGATTGTGCACTAGTGAAATGAAAAAAATGAAAAGAAAGACAGAAACGTTTGTCTGCTGACCTCATCCTGGAAGTTGAATTTGTTGAGGTGGAACTGCAATTGTGGGCTGGAGGTGAAGGTCATGGCGCCAATACGGTACTCGCCTCCGTCCACGTTCAGCTGCCCTGCAAAGCGTCTAACGAAGTTCTTCATCCAGCTAAAGATGTCGTCATTGACTGCGCCATCCAGCATGAAGACCAAATCTGTGCCTGTCTCGCTGTACACTGCCAAGGCAAACGAGCAACATAATAATGAAACAACGTTATCAGAAACAACCCAAGTCATGCAAGATTGTGCGTGACTTTATTCAGACACTGCACAAGAGAATAATACTACATATCCAGGTCTTCAAGCAAATACATCTGTGTGCAAATAAACTTTAGAGTTTTCTCAAGTTTGTATTCCATGTGAATAAACATTAAATGATCTTGAAACTTTAGACCTTAAGTAATTGATCAAGATAAAACAAGAGTTAACCATGTGCATAAAGAAATGGCAGAGTTGAGAAGCCACAGTGACCTGGTTACACAAAATAAGCAAGGTAGTAAGTGTGTGCCTTAAGCGATTAAGGTTTGATCCTGGCTTGAGCCATTTATTTTGTCTTGTTACTTCTCGGTGACCATCGCCTTTAACACTTCTTCGAAGTGAGAATTGTGCTTTGCAATCTTTGTTCTTACAGTATACTTTACACTCACGTCACCTTTCAAGTCTCTCTCTCTCTCTCTCTCTCTCTCTCTCTCTCTCTCTCTCTCTCTCTCTCTCTCTCTCACTCTCTCGCTCTCTTGTGTTCCGTCCTGCTATCTTCTGTACAATCACAGTAGCTTCTGCAGACCTGCCTACTCTCCCGCTTTTGGCGGGAGACTCACGCTTTTGACATGCATCCTGTTGCTTTTGTTGTTATACTGTTATACTTGAAAACTGTTGTTGAAAAGGGTGGTTATCTTTTTGATCCCCTGGCTCCCGCTTTTACTCTGAGGGGGGTAGGCAGGTCTGCTTCTGGGCTTCAATAATTTGTCATTCTTTATTTCATGTGCTCTAACTAAGGTTTCTTCAAAATGGTTTCATATACGTGAAGCACAACCGCCCAAGTTGCAGATGAGTAACTCACAAACATACCTGGTCGTCGTGGAGGAGGTGTTGGTCTTGTCGTTGTAGTTGGTCGTGTTGTCGTTTGAGCTGTAAAAAGCAATTAATACATTTTAAAAACATTTCCAGTTATTTATATTGAATAAAGATGTAATCATAATAATACGTACATTTATCCTTTTAGGGAAAGGAATGTGCCCAGTACCTAACAGAACAAACAACCACCCCACACGCTTTCTCTCCCCCCCCCCTCTCTCTCTCATTCACTCGCTTACACACACACACAATTAGATAACCACCTACCTACACAGAATAGACAAAACTAAAGGAATTTTGATTTTCAACTTCTCGCAACAAGTCTATATCATTACCAAGTGTTAGGAGAACAATATTATTACCATATCTCCTCTCTGAAAATCCTTATCGGGAAGAGAGGGGACTATAAACTGATTAAAAAAAAAAAAAATTACCATATTGTTTTTTAAAGGACATAATAATGCGTAGACCTTATTACTAACTTTTATAGAGAATATGAAAGCAATAGGTATGAAATAAAAATGTGTGCTAAAACCATGACCAAACTTCGTCACCAAAATATCATTCATTATTAATAAAATTTAGATCTAAGCAAGGCGCACAGACAAATAACAAACAAACAAAATGACAGTCAAAATACACAAACAAATAAATATATATTAATTAATTATTAAACAAGCAAATCAATAAATAATTTAATACATAAATAAAACAACAACAGCAATAACAACAAAGAAAAATAAATAAGGAAACGTTTGTGCACTGTAGCCTACCTTTGGTTTGACACAAGCATACGGTGGTAGAGATATAAGCATATATATAGAGAGAGATAGAAAGAGAAAGAGAGAAAGAAAGAGAAAGAGAAGAGAAGAGAAGAGAAGAGAAGAGAAGAGAAGAGAGAGAGAGAGAGAGAGAGAGAGAGAGAGAGAGAGAGAGAGAGAGAGAGAGAGATTGATTGATTGTTGCTTTAGGTCCAGCGGACTCTTCCTAGCCAAATCAGGACCGGACAACCCCCAATCCGCATAAAAGATCTGCCGAAACAACCCTAGTGGGAAAATTGAATGCCCTCCACCGGCCAGTCACTTTACAATAAAGACATCCCACGCAGGGGACGGCTGAGGCTTTACCCCAACTACTCGAACCCCCGGTTACAAAAACAAAATAGAATACAAACATCATTATAAATCATCAACAAAACACATACATATAAAATGCCTATAGTGCTAAATAATACAATCATTGGAAGCCCTAGTGACCACCCGGCAGAAAGCGTCCAACACTCCCAAGCTGATCCAACAGACCTCATACACAAACAAGGAGTCTTTTCCAGGAAGAATTTTCAAGAAAAAAGGTAGGTCATTGATCTAGCGAAGAAGAAGATAGTATAGCAGAGTGATAGGACAGATCAGGAATGGGAAAGAGCAAATGAGGAAGACAGCGACAGTGGGAATTTAAAGCACTAAATTTCCAGAAAGTGGGGATACTATTTATACTGAAACCCCCGGCACACCAGCGGGGGGGGGGGGGGGGGGGGAGGGGGGGGGACTGTTGCCCGCAGTGAGTCAGTCATGCCTACAAAGGCAAGACAGGTTTTCAACTGGGGCTTTCACTTTTCCCTTTATAGGTTAGAGCAATCTACAGTGGCAAGATTGCTCATGACCCCAAGGGGTAGAGAGAGAGAGAGAGAGAGAGAGAGAGAGAGAGAGAGAGAGAGAGAGAGAGAGAGAGAGAGAGAGAGAGAGAGAGAGAGAGAGAGAGAGAGAGAGAGAGAGAGAGAGAATGTGATAGCATGCACAATCAAGGGGGGGAACTGTTGCCGCAGTGAGTCAGTCATGCCTACAAAGGCAAGACAGGTTTTCAACTGGGGCTCTCACTTTTCCCTTTAAAGGGTTAGAACAATCTACAGTGGCAAGATTGCTCATGACCCCAAGGGGGAGAGAGAGAGAGAGAGAGAGAGAGAGAGAGAGAGAGAGAGAGAGAGAGAAAGAGAGAGAGAGAGAGAGAGAGAGAGAGAGAGAGAGAGAGAGAGAGAGAGAGAGAGAGAGAGAGAGAGAGAGAGAGAGAGAGAGAGAGAATGTGATAGCATGCACAATCAAGGTTGAAAAACAAACAAGAACAATCATAAGTTTAAAGACAGCTGACAATAAATGAGAAGAGGAAGTGGGAGAAAGGGGCAGGGTGGAGAATGGCTGCAAATTGATGCTCTTGCCCCTCTCACCCTAACCCCCACACTCTCTCTTATCGCACATGCTCCTCTACAAACTCACAAACGTCCCCCCCCCCCCCCCTCCCCATTGTCATGAATTGGCTAGTTTAACTCTGCTCATTGACTATTTAGCCATGTGTAGTAATGGTAACATTATAGAGAGTCAGTATATAACACAGCAGCAATTAAATTACACAGCAGACCACACACGGCGAGCGAGCCACCCACATCGCAGTGAGTCAGCACTTGAGCTTTGAATCGGACCGTTTTAACCAATCAGCAGCAGGCTAAGTGGGTAGAGCAGTTTTGACTGTGTCAAAACCTAGCACAGCTTGGTCAGTCGTGTGTGAGACGAGGAAGAAGTAACATCTCCTTAGCTAGCAGAGAACTATCTTCACTCATAGACCAGGAAGCAGGACTTAGAATCTCAGAATTCTATTAAGTCACAACGGGCCTGAACTTGTCAAACAGGTAAATGAACACCCTTCTGTTTCATCGTGATATATTTATATTATTTTTGAAATTATGTTTGTGGAATTTGCTATGCATAAATGTGAATTGTTAATCCGAATTTGCGGGACCACGTGGAAGAGCCTACCACGAGGCGAAACACGACCGGTTGCGCCGCCATGTTGTATCCCGTACGGAACCACTGTTGTTTAACTTATATGTATGTTTGCAGACCAGTGGCTGTACCACTGAATGTTTATAATATTATTAATTCTGTATGTGTATAGTTAGACACGATTGATATTTATGTATGTATAGGAATTTAGAGTGAGATTCCAGTGGAACCCGGAAGTAGCAGAATGTTCGTCGCTTATGTATAGAGATGTGGAGCTATCACTGAGGGCTACTTTGGCTTTCAGTGAGACGCTCTGCACAAACCGATTATTCAGGGTTGTGCAGAATTTCGTCTCTTATATTACAGACGAGCAGGCGAGCTATCCCGAGCTATCCCCACTCCACAGAAACGACTAGTTGGTTGAGGAGACTCTACCGCACAAGACGGAAAGAGCTGCCTTGAAAGACACCCTGTCAGACCCCACAGCGTGGCAAGGGAACCCAACTACACAACTACAAAGGTGTACCAGAAGCTACCTCACAGAAGGACTTCGCACGCTCCATCTAGCAGTTAAGTGAACACGCCAAGGTGCACTTAAACTGATCATAACAGGACCACAGTAGTCCAACTCTTCAGAAACTGTAAAACGGACCACAGTAGTCCAAATCTACATGAAATATTATAGCAAAGTGCCCGAGGAAGATATAACAGCTGCCTAGACTATCAGCGATCGAACTATTAGCAGTGACTGAGACTTTTTAAGTTAGATTAGTACTTAGAGAATCTTGTATAGAGTAGAAGAAATAAATGTGTGATTTTAACTGTTATCAAGTGGCTGGACTACATATGATTCATAGCCGTGTGAAAGCTAGTGTGACAGTATCTTTTACCATTTTTCTATCTATTTCTGTACCCCAACCTTAACACAGAACGAGCTAAACAAATAAATTTATTAAAGTAATTCATAGGGTGACTTACTAGCAGTTCCCACCGAATAAACGTGAGGGTCCATAATTCCATTGTGCAGAGCCCATAAACCCCACGTGACACTTTAATTGGCGAGCCTAGCCAGGATCTGTGTATAATAGGAATTGGGTATAACCGGACCTAAGTACAATAAAATTAGATAACAGTAGTAGTAGTAGAATAACTTAGAATAGTGGTATAACAAGGACTGATCAGTTGGGTGCACTATTCTTTAGTTAAAAACTTTTTTGCTTCAAATATTTTTGTGCCTGTATGTTGCATTGTTCTTTTGCAGGTTTTGCTTAAATAACTGTTGTATGCCATTTGACTCTTGTTTTATTCTATTATTGATTACGAATTTTATGGTCTTTGCATTGTTGTTATTGACTTGCAATATTGCTAGTGTTTTGGTATTCCACGAGATTCAGAGGTTGTTCATAGACACGTTTGGCAATGTCGGACCCAGTGGCCTTGAGATTGCGTTTCAAGGAATTGGGAGAAGCTTTACACTTAGCAGGGGGAGACCTAATTGCGTATATCAATGCAGAGGTAGAGAAACAGGAGGCTAAGGCAGCAGAGAGAGCAGCAGAGAGAGAGCAAAGAAATTAGAAGCAGAGCAGAAGAAGCTAGAGTTAGAAGCAGCAAGGGAGCAAAAGAAACTGGAACTTAGAAGCAGAGCAGAAGAAACTAGCGTTAGAAGCAGAGCAGAAGAAAACTAGCAGTAGCAGCAGAGAGAGAAGCAGAAGTTAGGAAATGGGAGTATGAGAGGGCAGAAAAGGAAAAAGACAGACAGCATGAGTTAGAGCTAAGAAGATTGGGATCAGGAGCTTCAAGTTCTTCCTCAACCCCTCCCCACTCAGATCAGCTAGAGGTAGCATCCAACCCTGTACAAGGAATGTCATTTCCACTGGGAACATTCAATGAGAGAGAAGAAGGTCTAGATCTCTATCTGACTAGGTTTGAGCGTCTAGCAACAGAGTATAAACTAGATCCCACTCATTGGTCTTTTAAGCTTAGCCAAGGGCTTAGAGGAAAGGCTTATGACATCTACAGTAAGCTACCGACTGACAGAGTGACTGACTATCACAAAGTAAAAGAGGCACTCCTAACGGGATTCGAACTAACAGGAGAATGCTACCGGCAAAAATTCCGCACCAATCGGAGAGTGAAAGGAGAGAGCTATGCGCAGTTCGCGGATCGGTTGTCCACAACGCTGGATAAGTGGATTAGCCAGTCAGCCACGGCTAAGACGTATGATGGACTGACAGAACTGTTAGTATGGGAACAGCTACGGGAAACCATGACCCCGAGCTGAGAACATTCTCAGTAGAGCAGGGCGCGGAAAGACTAGAAGATCTGGTCAAGGTCGCAGATAGGTACGTGGCCGCACACGGAGAAGCCAAGAGCTTCAGGCGAGACCTAAAGCCTAACGGGAAAGAGGCACAGAAACGAAGCCCTAACCGGGAAGAGCGCACCGCGAATAAGCCGAATAACCCCAGACCTGGGCAAAATAAAGGACCCAACACGGAATTCGGGAAAAGAGGTCCCGCAGAACAGAGACGGTATTGTTCGTTCTGCAACAGAAACAATCACTCCACCGCAGAATGTTTCAAGTTGGCCGCACAACGTAGGGAAGAGCGCGAAAGCCGGCCAGCGCACAGAGTTCTAACTCAAAGTAGCGGTAACAAGCCACACAGGATCGGAGATCACCCATCGGTGACAGACACAGTCAAGGTCAACGGAAAAGAAGCGAACTGTCTGTATGACACAGGTCTATCATACGACGCGATAGTTAGCGAATCTCTTGTATCGCGCGCGGACTTGACAGACAAGACAGTCGACTTACAAGGAGCAGACTTGACGAAACCGACGACTACTTGCCCAATAGCTTGGATCGAAGTAGAGAGTAGGTACGTCACAGGAAGAATCCAAGCAGCTGTTTTACAGAAACCCCTGTATGATCTAGTGCTAGGTTGTAGGTATGTGTTCTTAGGCACGCCCCCTAAAACTGTAGAGATAGCTGCAGTGCAAACCAGGGCCCAAGCTAAAACCCAACCACCCCAGCCCGAGTTCGCTCCGAATCCAGGACTCGAAGAGATCAAAACAGCACAGAAAGAAGACACCTCGATAGCGAAGTGCTTCCAGAAGCTACCCAAGGCGCACACACCCCCGCACAAGGGAGACTTCTACATGGAAGAGGGAGTTCTACATCGACAAGGAGATGGAGATCACACCCAACTAGTACTACCAGCCACCCTTCGAGCCCAAGTACTAGAATTAGGCCACAGCATGCCACTCAGCGGACACATGGGAATTGGAGCCACAGTGCAGAGAATCAGCGCACACTACTATTGGCCAGGAATCACGGAGGATGTCAAGCGCTACGTGAAATCTTGCCACCAATGTCAACGATATTCCCCGCGACATCACACCGTACCAGTTACCTTAGGACCATCAGTAGTAGTCGGCGTGCCATTCCAGCAAGTCTCAGTAGACATAGTAGGACCACTGCCCATGACCAAGAAGCGGAACAGATTTCTACTCACACTCGTCGACGCATGTACGATGTGGTGCGAAGCAGTCCCGTTGCCAGCGATTGACACCAAGAAGATTGCAGATGCACTCATCGCCATCTTTACCAGAGTCGGATTCCCGGACAGCATTAGAACGGACAACGGATCTCAGTTCACCGGCCGCCTGATGCAAGACGTGTTCGAGTTGATACAAGTTCATCACATTCGCACACCACCATATCACCCCGCCAGCAACGGACAAGTAGAAAGACTGAATGGAACCCTTCTCACCATCCTCAGGAAAGTCGCCGACGACAATCCAGAAGCGTGGGACACCTACGTGAATGCGGCACTGTTCGCATACCGAGAAACGCCCCATGCAGCCACAGGCTACACCCCGTCAACATTGCTATTCGGCAGACCTCTAGCCGGACCGCTAGAAGCCCTACGCAGAAGTTGGACGGAGGCCAAGATAGACGACACACCAAGAGGTGCCACCAAGTACGTCGCAGACCTGCAGGAAACCCTCAAAGCAACGTGGAAGAAAGCTGGTGAAGCACTGAAGAAGGCAAGAGCCCGTCAGGCGAAGTACTACAACCGCCACGCGAAGGACAGAGAACTGCAAGTCGGCGATCAAGTGCTACTCTTACTTCCAAGTGGAACCAACAAGCTGGACATCGCTTGGAGAGGACCGTACCGGGTGACTGCCAAGAAATCCAAGACAGTCTACCAAGTAGAGGTGAACGGGAGAGCCCGATACCACCACATCAATCTCCTCAAGAAGTACACGGACCGACCAGCGACCCCCAGGCACACACACATGGATGGCCATCGCCATCGCGGAAGAAGCTCATCCACAACTACAACAGCATCGCCGTACCACTGACAAATGGAACCCGGAAAATCGCCCCGGACAAAGTAGTTTGGACAGCGGAATGCGAGACAGCATTCCAAACACTCAAGGACAGAATGACATCGGCGCCAGTACTCCACCTACCCGATTTGACTCAGCCATTCGTTCTTCGCACCGACGCAAGCGACTTAGGCCTCGGAGCAGTACTGCTACAGCGCGACCCCAAGAATGCAGAGACGCTATTCCCTGTCGCCTACGCCAGCAGAAAATTGAGACCCGCCGAGACCCACTACGCCACGTCGGAGAAAGAATGTCTTGGACTAGTCTGGGCCATACAGAAATTCCAACTCTACCTGTATGGGACCCACTTCACAGTTCAGGTGGACCACCAACCACTATCGTTCCTGGCAGCCTCCAAGTCTTTGAACTCTCGCCTGATGCGATGGGCACTCACCCTTCAGGCATACTCATTCCAAATCGAGTACATCCCCGGCAAAGAGAACCACGGAGCCGACTACCTCAGTCGCCATCTCGTGGAGGACACAGCAGCTGTCGCCCACCCAACACAACTAAGGGCCACAGCACCAGAATTCGTCCCCGCCCAGTAAAACCCTGTCACTAGTGTCCATAGCTACCTGGCACAGCATTGCAGCTCAGGTAGAGCAACTTACTTAGTTTGTAAATAGGACCCTAGGATAGTGCAGTGTTAAACTAGGCTCTGTAGTAGAAAAAGGTCGAATCCAGTAGTCATCGCCTTTTTTCAGTTGAGGGAGCCTGTCATGAATTGGCTAGTTTAACTCTGCTCATTGACTATTTAGCCATGTGTAGTTTTGTAACAGTAGAGAGTTAGTATATTACACAGCAGCAATTAAATTACACAGCAGACCACACACGGCGAGCGAGCCACCCACATCGCAGTGAGTCAGCACTTGAGCTTTGAATCGGACCGTTTTAACCAATCAGCAGCAGGCTAAGTGGGTAGAGCAGTTTTGACTGTGTCAAAACCTAGCACAGCTTGGTCAGTCGTGTGTGAGACGAGGAAGAAGTAACATCTCCTTAGCTAGCAGAGAACTATCTTCACTCATAGACCAGGAAGCAGGACTTAGAATCTCAGAATTCTATTAAGTCACAACGGGCCTGAACTTGTCAAACAGGTAAATGAACACCCTTCTGTTTCATCGTGATATACTTATATTATTTTTGAAATTATGTTTGTGGAATTTGCTATGCATAAATGTGAATTGTTAATCCGAATTTGCGGGACCACGTGGAAGAGCCTACCACGAGGCGAAACACGACCGGTTGCGCCGCCATGTTGTATCCCGTACGGAACCACTGTTGTTTAACTTATATGTATGTTTGCAGACCAGTGGCTGTACCACTGAATGTTTATAATATTATTAATTCTGTATGTGTATAGTTAGACACGATTGATATTTATGTATGTATAGGAATTTAGAGTGAGATTCCAGTGGAACCCGGAAGTAGCAGAATGTTCGTCGCTTATGTATAGAGATGTGGAGCTATCACTGAGGGCTACTTTGGCTTTCAGTGAGACGCTCTGCACAAACCGATTATTCAGGGTTGTGCAGAATTTCGTCTCTTATATTACAGACGAGCAGGCGAGCTATCCCGAGCTATCCCCACTCCACAGAAACGACCAGTTGGTTGAGGAGACTCTACCGCACAAGACGGAAAGAGCTGCCTTGAAAGACACCCTGTCAGACCCCACAGCGTGGCAAGGGAACCCAACTACACAACTACAAAGGTGTACCAGAAGCTACCTCACAGAAGGACTTCGCACGCTCCATCTAGCAGTTAAGTGAACACGCCAAGGTGCACTTAAACTGATCATAACAGGACCACAGTAGTCCAACTCTTCAGAAACTGTAAAACGGACCACAGTAGTCCAAATCTACATGAGATATTATAGCAAAGTGCCCAAGGAAGATATAACAGCTGCCTAGACTATCAGCGATCGAACTATTAGCATTGAAAGAGACTTTTTAAGTTAGATTAGTACTTAGAGAATCTTGTATAGAGTAGACGAAATAAATGTGTGATTTTAACTGTTATCAAGTGGCTGGACTACATATGATTCATAGCCGTGTGAAAGCTAGTGTGACAGTATCTTTTACCATTTTTCTATCTATTTCTGTACCCCAACCTTAACACAGAACGAGCTAAACAAATAAATTTATTAAAGTAATTCATAGGGTGACTTACTAGCAGTTCCCACCGAATAAACGTGAGGGTCCATAATTCCATTGTGCAGAGCCCATAAACCCCACGTGACACCCATCATGCATGCAAAACTGAAGGAGAGCCACACGCGAGTTACGTTGCCGACAATTTCAACAACTGCGCGTGTGCATATGAAGATAGCCTAGATATCTATTTCGAGATGCAAATAAAGACAAGGTTTATACTACGCGGAAACAAAATGTGGGGAAAAAATTTTTTTTTTGTCCTGGTTTGTCTGGGCATATCTTATCACCAAAAGCGTTGCACAGGCAGGGAGCATATCCTATTCGTCGATTTTATGTCAGACATGTGCATTCAAAAGCAGGAAATGGGAACTGTGCGGTACTGATGTGTCCCTCACATGACATCTATTGACGTGCGCTACAAGTGATTGACGTAATGACATCCTATCTATGTGCACTACAAAGGCAAACAGTGCTTTCGTTTATTAAAACACAAAACAAAACCAGACTTGTGGTAGTGGTTGGTTTTGTTGTAGTTGTTGGTTTTGGTGTAGTGGTAGTGGTAGTAGTGGTAGTTGTAGTTATCGCTGCAAAAGTGGGCATAATAAAGACAGCACAATAACGATTACTAAACACACACATATTTTCATCAATTAAACCAATGGCCATGCAACCCCCCCCCCCCCCTTTGCACTCCCTTCTCCCAAGTTTACATGACAAACTTTCTGTATCTCTTAATTTTATCTTCAGCAATTATTGGTGAAAGAAAGAAAGAAAAGACAACTCCTTAATTTGTCTACCTTTCCCAAATGCTAAGCAATGGTTTAGTTAAGGGATAAAACAACTTAAGAATAATTTCCTTTTAAATGCTAAATACATCTTCTTAACATCTAGTAGCCTTAAGGCCAATCATAAACATTGTAACTGTAGAAGTTGGAACTCACAAATACAGGACGAGTCAACCACCTAAAAGTGCAAGCAGGTTCGACAGAAATCAGAAAACATCTGGTCTTATAAAAGACCTACCATTGCAGAATAGAACAACATGTATAGAAACTTACGTCGGCGTGTGGTGGGTGGCATAGTGAAGTCCTCTGCAAAGAAAAGAGACCAAGCTGCTGTTACGAGTGGATGTATAACTTACCAACAATCATTTCAATATATATATATATATATATATATATATATATATATATATATATATATATATATATATATATATATATATATATATATATATATATATATATAGTAATGAATTCATGATCAACTGCACAGTTGCCTGCCATTTTTAATTTGTTAAAAATCTTGTGCGAGTCTGAGGCCTTAAAAAAATCAACGTTTACACTAGATACATGATCATAGAAGAATTTATTAATAATCCGCATTACTGAGGTGAACACTGTTCAATGAGCATATAAAAACGATTTCAACCCAGCCTCAAAAATTAGGCCAATACGACCTGCATTTAATTGTGTGCATATGCAGCACTCAAACCGACGTAGACCTATTTAATGGGAGTTCAGTCAGACACTCTTTTAGAACGCTTGGACACTACTTTTAGATTTAAATTTAGCAAGTATTAGCCACAATAAATGTATGCATGTTTAATAAGGAAATAACCTCTTAGCTGAATAGGCCTTAATCGGACATGGGAGGTAACTTGTCTTTTTGTTTTGTTTTTAGTTAGCTAGTTACCCGCGTGGACGTCTCATCTCACTATGAAATCTACCCCGAGCTGCAAGCTTTCCTTCGGGAAAGGGTGGTGGTGGTTGAAGGGCAGTTCAAGGCCGAACTAGCGGAGCTAGCCAGGATTGCAACTGAAATCAACCTTTCGGTTGATCCGGAAGGTTTGACGGAGGACAGAGCAGAAATTGTAGGCAAGAAACTGTTAATCTGCAAAGAATGTCTGCCTAACGTTAGACAACTCTGGGCACAACAGGTGGGTAAGCAGGCCAAAGTTGTTTCCCCTCGTATTTCTGAGCATGGTCTTTTGGAAATTTAAACTTCACCCCAACCACTCGCTTTAAAGATGCTTAAGTCGGTAGCCCCACCAAAAGAAGACGTGTGATCAAGGCAAGTATGTGTTACAATGTGACAGCCGATTACCATTGGAATAAAGCGTTAGAGAAATAAATAACAAGACGATAGTAATGAGGACTCGCCTAACTATGTGCCTTATAAGATAGGCTACTTTGAATAGCTGCTTCAAAACGTGTTTCACCAAGATTTATTAATCATGCAGATGAACTTGAAACTTAAACAGATCGGCAACTCGCATTTCCATAAGACTGACCTGATTTGGAACCCACCTATGTCTATAACAGTGAAGAGAGTGGAGGGGAAATTTCATCTTCAGAACACTGAGCTAGCACCACGACTTACCAGGACAGATGGAGGCAAAGATGACGTTGTGCAGGAAGTTGAGGTCGTCGAAGTTGCTGACCTGGAAGCTGTTGAGGCTGGCAGGTGGCGATGCTATGCCGTCCAGCTCTCGCGTGTCTGACAGACCAATGCCGATAGCGTAGATGTGGATGCCTTCAGCTTGCGACTGCTGAGCCTCTGGGATGGTTCTATCGGAGTTGATGTTGGACACTCCGTCTGCAAGCATTTCACAAACAGATATCAAGTCTGCAGCAGCACGTCCATGGCGAGTAGTTCAGTCAACAGTTATGTAGGCTAAGGTCCTACACAGGTCATAATTACAGTCCGTTCTTTCCACTCAGTAGTAGGTCAACATGTAAATGAAATAAATTACTCTAATATAGCGCACTTATCAGAAAATAGAATAGCCTATGGAGTGTATTCACCCAAGTGACAACAGTACACTGCATATGGAAATTGCCCTGAAGCTGATCAACAGTCGTAGGCCTACCCATGTCCACACCACAAGCAATTATATTATCGTGACTATTGTCACAAAAACACTGAAAGAGCTCCTCAATGCACTGGCCGAAAACATAATTTAACACAAGTCGTCCCAGACATCCAACTTTCAGCATCATCAACTGACCGGGTATGTGTTCCAAACTAACCAGCAAGCATTTAGACACGACTCATACAACAACTCAAACGCTTATCGAACCTGCATCGGATACGACCTAGCACTAACACTAATAAATGGAAATGCTATGTAAAGAAATAAAATAATGTAAAGCTGGAACCAACCAGTAATGACGATGGCGACGTTAGGAACATCAGGTCTGTCACCATTCACAGGTGTAAACATCTCCTCCCTCATGACTCTCAGAGCGTCAGCCGTGTTGGTGCTGCCGAATTCGTACCTGATATTGTCCACGGCCCTGATAATTTCCCGTGTCGTCCTGTAGTTTCTTAGATGGAACTGCACTGACACCTGTTATGGACAACAAAGATAGGGACTCCTAACTTACTGAACTTCTTCCACAAATTGAGCTTCAACGAAGCGGCATGCTTTATAGGGCATGGTCCTTCCCCATCCCACTCTCTGCCATGCCGCTGCCATCCCGCCAATCGGTAGGCATTCTTAAATTCGGGTACATTACCTCAGTGCTGTAGAGGACAACACCGATTCGGACGTTGCCAGAGTCAATGTCTGAAGTCCTGACAAAGGCCTTGATGAAGTCCAGGATCTTGACAAAGTTGCCAGCAGTGACGCTTGTGGAAGAGTCGATGACGATTACCAAGTCAGTGCGGGCCAGGGCGCAATCATCTGTAAATAAAGGCAGGAACAATAAGTTTACTTGCTTTTAACAATAAATTAATTCACAACTTAAGTAATGGCCATACATGGCTTGTGCATTGGGTTATGAGATTTTTAACTGACAGGAATTTTGACGGGTGACCACGCGTACATTATGAGTTTAGTGGCCACATTTGGCTTACATTTTACGGCTTATGCATTGGGTCGGAGGTATGGCGCTTTGTTTGTCAGGGCCCGGTCGGAATTTATAAACCTGTGTAATTTCCCAACAAGGCACTTTTATTCATGACGACGAAATGTACTCTTTCTCGATTTGACTATAATTTAAACAACTTTAATAAGTAAACAACTTTAATAAGATCGACACGCAACAAGTGAATTTAACTGCCTTAGCTCGCCAAGTCATGTGTAGCAGATAACTTGTGTTGCGTGTAATCATACAAGGGATGAGTTTAGTTTGACCTCTAAACTCATGACATCACACTCTCGCTTTTTCTGATTTGTCCTCGTAAGTCCATCTTACGTATTTGTGCATTAAGGCCCTGCTACATTGACCTGTAGCACCCGACCACACTGTATTACGCTTGTGATTCATTATTTAATTCCTTGCATACTGGCTAGCGTGAAATTTCACAAGGATGGCGCATGTTTGCAAAAATACTTAAGTCGGGCTTACGAGGACCAATCAGCGAGAGTGTGACATCATGAGTTTAGAAGTCAACCTAAACTCCTCCCATACGCATGATTACACGCAACACAGGTTGTCTGCTACCTACGACTTGGCGAGCTAAGGCAGTTGAATTCACTTGTTGCGTGTCGATCTTAGTAAAGTTGTTTTATATTATAGTCAAATCATGAAAGAGTACATTACATCGTCATTAACAAGTGCCTTGTTGTAGTGAAATTACAAAGCTACACACGTTTATAAATTCGAACCGGGCCGTGACAAACATGGCGCCATTACCTACAACCTAATGGATTAGCTGTGAAGGGTAAGCTAATGTGGCCATTACACTCATAAGGTGTGGCAAGGAGGTTAGATATCTAACCTTAACTCCTTGAGGTGTGTGGCCACCCCCTCAAAATTTCGGTCAGTGAAAAATCTAATAACCCAATGCATACGACGTAAAATGTAAGCCGATGTGGCCACTACTTTAGAAATCAAATATGCGCTATCCTTGTGAAATGTTACGTTAGACAGTATGCAAGGAAATACATAATGAATTCATGAGAGTGACACAAATGTGGCCGGGGTTGTTACAGGTCAATGTGGCTAGGCCTTTAGAAAGGACAAATCTATATTGCCTCTTATATGAATTGAAGAACAAATGCATGTAGCATAGTAGGGGCGCACAAAAGCCTAAAGAGCCTAGGACTAAGTGGTAAGCTTGCCATACAAATAGTATACGTCGTATTAAGTTAAATTACACAACATTCTGTATACATAAGAACAGAAAGAAGACGGAATATGTGGAGTCTGGAATTAGTGTTTATTTATTTTCATTAAAATCAATAATTTATATTTAAACTAGTCTAATTATTAATTTTCGGTATTTCAAGACTTTTCTGGAAATATTTTAAATTGAGAATCAGAATGAGCCAAAAGTAGGTCTGTCCGTCGATCCGCACAGAACGGATTTTGACCAAGCTTCATAGGAACATTACATAGGTTATAGTGGCCTGCCACCTGTGCCATTATATGGGCTCTTTCACACAGATCAAGGTCAATGGAGTCTATTTGTTGCTAAACACATTTTGCTCAATATCTAAAGAACGGCGGAAGCGAATTTGTGTGGGTTTAAATTTTTTTTAAATACAAGTACTTCAAATCATAGGTCATCCTTCAGTGGCAGACCAGTTGTCGATTGGTCGGTCAGTTCTTTGCTCCGAATTTAACTTTATTTTTGTTCAAAACACACTTTCGACCTTATCTCAAGAACAACTGAACCAACATTCATCATTTTCACTTTGCAGATACTTTACTGCTAAGCGTGTTAGATAATTCTTATTTATGTACTTTTTCAAAGTACATAGAGCTTAATCATTTTATAAACACGTGTTGCGCTGTATCTGAAAATTGGCTGATCCGATCTGGATAATTGTTTTTGTTTGCAGACAGATCAGATCGAGGCCTATCGCTCCATGTTTTCCGTTTGCTTCGTTAGGGTAAAACCACGTTATGACATCACCAAGATTATTAACACTTTTTAAAATGCCTAATTTTCGGCTTTATGCTGAGAGAGGGGGAGGGGAAAGGTGAGAGATTGGGTAAGGGGTGGGGGGGTGGGAGGTATCTGCAACACTGCATCAAAGGCCTATGCAGGCCACGAACAACAGTTATGCAACAAATGCATGCAATCAGAGTTAAACTGGATTGACAAGAACGGTGTCGCTCTGCTGCAGCATGCAGACCATGCAGTAGCTCCGATTCTGCGCTTTTTAAAACAATAGGTTTTCATTTGGCATCAGATCAAAGGTGATCAGAATGCAGTCGCTTCAAATTACGTTCAATCAAGGCGCCGACTTTAACTAATGAGTATCACAGCTGAACTCTTAGATTTGTTTACCAACATACGCAGTTTTTGCCTATTCAGTTTATTGCATGAATTTGTTGCATATTGTTGTTTGTGGCAGCTTACCAAAATCCCAAGGGCAGCACGGAAAGTAAATGAGTCAACCTCTCACACACTTTGCTATCTGTAAGCTTGTCTACAAAGCTTATAGGCTGTCTGGACTAATTAGCGCGTTGTGTTGCGAGTCAAATGGACATGACTACCAATAGACCTTATTCGGAAATGGGAGGTAACTTGTCTTTTTGCTTTGTTTTTAGTTACCTAGAGTTATCCAGACAGACATCTCGTCTCAGAACATATCAAAGCCACCCTGAGCTGCAAGCTTTTCTTCGGGAAAGGGTGATGGTGGTTGCAGGGCAGTGCACAGTCGAACTAGGGGAGCTAGCCAGGAATCAACCTTTCGATTGATCCGGAAGTTTGATGGAGGACAGAGCAAAAATCGTAGGCCAGGAACTGTGGTCGTTTGGAAAGAATGTCTGCCTAACGTTAAGACAACTCTGGGCGCAACATGCGGGCAAGCAGGCCAAAGATGTTTCCCCTCGTATTTCCAAGCATGGTCTATTTTGTGCAAGCAAAATTATTGGTGCTACAAAGAATTCACTAACAAAAGCAACTTACCTGGGGGTGGAGGTAAAGTGATTTTGATCGGCGGTGCACCTATATAAAATACGTATAGTAATATTAATAATTAATAAATAAGAGGTTATCCAAGCAATACAGTAATAACCTGAATTTGAGGTACACACGTTTTACAAGAAAAAGGCAAATTTACATAGAATACTCAATTATGATTCTTGCATACTTTTCTAGCAAGTTAGTATTAGCATGTAAGTAGAAAATAGCAGAAAAGGGCATTGATAGGCTCCAACAAAAGGGTAACAAAAACCAATGTTAATCTGAACAATGACAGAGAGTATTGCTTCTTTTGTAATGGATACATACAGTGTTAGACTACCAACTCTCTTAGTTCTCATACGTTAATTGTTATTGTTCTTAAATAGTGATTAGTGTCCACGTTCATACAATCAACCACCACCATGAATAAGGTATATAAACACAAACAGAAATATCATAATTTAAACAAATAAAATGGAGAAAAAAACAACAACAAAAGAAATGGATGAACAAAGTAAGCAATTAACAAAATAAACAATTAAAATAATATGTTACAAGTTTGAAACAGGTGCACGTGCTTGTCAAAAGGTCTTCAGTAGACTACAACGAAGCTTGACTAAGTAATAAAACATTTTTTATTCATACTTTTTTTTTATCTTCGAAATATTATTTGATCTTTGTCCCCCGCCCCCCGCACCCCCCCTCAAAAAAGAAAAAAAAAGAAAATGTAAATATATATATATATGAAAATGAAGGTACAGAAATCGAAAGCAGAATGCAAAATTTGCATGTTTAAATCATTTAATCAGAACAAAGCAATAATTATTTTAGAGTGACAGTGTAAGAGACCTTTTGACATTCTAGAAATCAATATACTTTGACTTAAAAACAAGAAAGCAACATTATAAAGAAATGTTGGTCAAGCACCGCGTTGGTACATACAACAAGGAGATCACAGGCAAACATGCCACCATCACCAGGAAGCTGTTATAAACAGAAAGGTTCATTTAAAAAATATTAAGACAAGATTAACTGCAAATGAAAATCATTAGTGTTAATATACACAGGAGTATCAGTATGCATGTTAAACAATACTATCAACAACAAAATCTAAATTTACCGCTAACATTAAAAATTTAGTAAGAATTAATTTCCAACTTGTACTTATAATCAAGTGAAAGGCAATCCCAGTCTTATGAAATTCTTCATACAAAAGAACAAGGTGCCATTTGTTTCAGAATTAAACATGTAAGACATTACTGTAAAGGACACTGAGAAATAATGATGGCTAATATGTGTATAAAATATTATAAACATCAAATATTAAATTCTTAAAATATAAATACTTCAACCACATTAATAGATTGTGCAAGAACCAAACTATAAAGCTCTACATTATGCCCCAAATACCTTCAGTGGTTACTGGTGGTTTGAATCCTGCCAAAAATAGACACTAAGTATTTAACATGAGTATCGTTGGAACATGCCAATTAGCGATAGCAAATTGTATGGAATGTGCATTTAGGAACAAATTATCACAGACACCTTTTTAAACTGTCATATTAAACTCGATATACGAAATAATAAAATATTTTGGGAGAGAAAGAAAGGGTAAGAAATGACACACCTGGACAGAAGGCTGCAAAGACCTTGTCTCTCATAGCTCTGAGTTCACTGAACTCTTGTACAGCAAAACGGTTCTCATCCACTGGCTTGCTGGCAATACCGTCCAACTCAGTGGTGTCTGTCAACCCGATACCAATGGCATAGATGTGGATTCCTTCAGCTCGGGCCTGTTCAGCTTCAGGGATGGTTCTGCGAGCGTTGATGTTGGAAACACCGTCAGTGACTACGATACAGATGTTGGGAACACCGGGACGGTCACCGTTGGCTGTTGTGTACATCTGAGTTCTCATGGTTTTGAGACCGTCAGCTGTGTTGGTGCTGCCGTAGCGATAAGGAATCTGGTCAATGGCGTCTAAAACCTGGGTCTTGGTTCTGTAAGTGTTGAGCTGGAATTGCACAAAGACCTCTGTGCTGTAGATGACAACTCCCACTCGCACGTTTCCATTATCAACATCAGCAATGACGAGGAAATCCTTGACAAAATCCTTCATCAATTCAAAGTTGGGTTCTGTGACACTGGTGGATGCATCCAGCACAAAGACCAAGTCAATCTGAGCATTGGCGCAACCTGAAATTAAATACCTCGATCATGTCACTAGGATTCACAATTCAGCACACAGATTCTTTTCTTATTCACAGTGAGTGTTGCTATATAGAGTTCATCACACAGATTTAATCTAAGGATAACTAAATTGATACTTACCTATAATCTTCGGAGGAAGCGTTATGGCTGGTTCTGTAAAAAATACATTTCATAATTGGTAGTTGCAGTGAACATTACACAAATAAAGATCTTGTTTCCCACGTGGAACAGACAATTCAGATTTAATGAAAATTGTTAAAAAACAACAACCTTCCATCCATATATTTTCTAAAGTTAAAGAACATTGTAAGTCATCCCAAGTCAAAAGCAATGAATTAATAACAGTGATTCCAGGATTGGATGTGAATATCCAGACTATCAAAATGATTTTATTTTAAATGACATTACTGAAATAGATATTACCTGGTTGAGTTGGTTTGTACCCTGGATAAAAGTAAAAACAAAACTTTCTCGATGCAGTAAAACACCGACTTAATTATATTCATTAGCTCAATTTCAATTCTATGATATTTCTAACAGTATGGATATTAAAAATTAGATGTTTCTAGTAACAATCATTAAATAATATATATTGTTTTTAAACCCTGCTTTTTTTAATTATGTACTGATTTATTCTGTAGGTAGTGATAACAGCAAATATATTTTACACGTTGTATGAAAATGAACGTTGTCAGAACAATACCTGGACAAATTTTAATTACAAAAATTACCCTGATGAAAACAAAATATAACTACAACACCCCAATACATTCGATCAGGGACTGCTGGTGGTTTGAATCCTGCGAAAAATGGACACTAAGGTTTTAACAAGAATATTTTGGAACATAATCAGCAAGTACAAGTTGTATGCAATGTGAATGAAGGACAAATCCATGTAAGACAATTGGTTCCACTGCTGAATAAATATCGGTCTACACAATCATAAACTATAATTCAATTCAATTCAATTGAACAAATATTCATGGCTTCTTACAAGAAATCATGGGAGAGAAGGAAGGAGTAAGAGTTAAATCACAAACCTGGACAGAAAGCTGCAAAGACCTTGTCTCTCATAGCTCTGAGTTCACTGAACTCTTGTACAGCAAAGCGGTTCTCATCCACTGGCTTGCTGGCAATACCGTCCAACTCAGTGGTGTCTGTCAACCCGATACCAATGGCATAGATGTGGATTCCTTCAGCTCGGGCCTGTTCAGCTTCAGGGATGGTTCTGCGAGCGTTGATGTTGGAAACACCGTCAGTGACCACGATACAGATGTTGGGAACACCGGGACGGTCACCGTTGGCTGTTGTGTACATCTGAGTTCTCATGGTTTTGAGACCGTCAGCTGTGTTGGTGCTGCCGTAGCGATAAGGAATCTGGTCAATGGCGTCTAAAACCTGGGTCTTGGTTCTGTAAGTGTTGAGCTGGAATTGCACAAAGACCTCTGTGCTGTAGATGACGACTCCCACCCGCACATTTCCATTATCAACATCAGCGATGACGAGGAAATCCTTGACAAAATCCTTCATCAATTCAAAGTTGGGTTCTGTGACACTGGTGGATGCATCCAGCACAAAGACCAAGTCAATCTGAGCATTGGCGCAACCTGAAATTAAATACCTCAATCTTGTCACTAGGATTCACAATTCAGCACACAGATTCTTTTCTTATTCACAGTGAGTGTTGCTATGTATCGTTCATCACACAAATTTAATCTAAGGATAACTAAAGTGATACTTACCTATAATCTTTGGAGGAAGCGTTATGGCTGGTTCTGTAAAAAATACATATCATAATTGGTAGTTGCAGCGAACACTACACAAAAAAAATCTTGTTTCCCATGTGGAACAGACAATTCAGATTTAATGAAAATTGTTTAAAAAAAACAACAACCTTCCGTCCATATATTTTCTAAAGTCAAAGAACATTGTAAGTCATCCCACATCAAAAGCAATGAATTAATAACAGTGATTCCAGGATTGGATGTGAATATCCAGACTATCAAAATGATTTTATTTTAAATGACATTACTGAAATAGATATTACCTGGTTGAGTTGGTTTGTACCCTGGATAAAAGTAAAAACAAAACTTTCTCGATGCAGTAAAACACCGACTGAATTATATTCATTAGCTCAATTTCAATTCTATGATATTTCTAACAGTATGGATATTAAAAATTAGATGTTTCTAGTAACAATAATTAAATAATATATAATTTTTTTTAACCCTGCTTTTTTTTTAATTATGTACTGATCTATTCTGTAGGTAGTGATAACAGCAAATATATTTTACACGTTGTATGAAAATGAACGTTGTCAGAACAATACCTGGACAAATTTTAATTACAAAAATTACCCTGATGAAAACAAAATATAACTACAACACCCCAATACATTCGATCAGGGACTGCTGGTGGTTTGAATCCTGCGAAAAATGGACACTAAGGTTTTAACAAGAATATTTTGGAACATAATCAGCAAGTACAAGTTGTATGCAATGTGAATGAAGGACAAATCCATGTAAGACAATTGGTTCCACTGCTGAATAAATATCGGTCTACACAATCATAAACTATAATTCAATTCAATTCAATTGAACAAATATTCATGACCTCTTACAAGAAATCATGGGAGAGAAGGAAGGAGTAAGAGTTAAATCACAAACCTGGACAGAAAGCTGCAAAGACCTTGTCTCTCATAGCTCTGAGTTCACTGAACTCTTGTACAGCAAAGCGGTTCTCATCCACTGGCTTGCTGGCAATACCGTCCAACTCAGTGGTGTCTGTCAACCCGATACCAATGGCATAGATGTGGATTCCTTCAGCTCGGGCCTGTTCAGCTTCAGGGATGGTTCTGCGAGCGTTGATGTTGGAAACACCGTCAGTGACCACGATACAGATGTTGGGAACACCGGGACGGTCACCGTTGGCTGTCGTGTACATCTGAGTTCTCATGGTTTTGAGACCGTCAGCTGTGTTGGTGCTGCCGTAGCGATAAGGAATCTGGTCAATGGCGTCTAAAACCTGGGTCTTGGTTCTGTAAGTGTTGAGCTGGAATTGCACAAAGACCTCTGTGCTGTAGATGACGACTCCCACCCGCACATTTCCATTATCAACATCAGCAATGACGAGGAAATCCTTGACAAAATCCTTCATCAATTCAAAGTTGGGTTCTGTGACACTGGTGGATGCATCCAGCACAAAGACCAAGTCAATCTGAGCATTGGCGCAACCTGAAATTAAATACCTCGATCATGTCACTAGGATTCACAATTCAGCACACAGATTCTTTTCTTATTCACAGTGAGTGTTGCTATATAGAGTTCATCACACAGATTTAATCTAAGGATAACTAAATTGATACTTACCTATAATCTTCGGAGGAAGCGTTATGGCTGGTTCTGTAAAAAATACATATCATAATTGGTAGTTGCAGTGAACATTACACAAATAAAGATCTTGTTTCCCATGTGGAACAGACAATTCAGATTTAATGAAAATTGTTAAAAAAAACAACAACCTTCCATCCATATATTTTCTAAAGTTAAAGAACATTGTAAGTCATCCCAAGTCAAAAGCAATGAATTAATAACAGTGATTCCAGGATTGGATGTGAATATCCAGACTATCAAAATGATTTTATTTTAAATGACATTACTGAAATAGATATTACCTGGTTGAGTTGGTTTGTACCCTGGATAAAAGTAAAAACAAAACTTTCTCGATGCAGTAAAACACCGACTGAATTATATTCATTAGCTCAATTTCAATTCTATGATATTTCTAACAGTATGGATATTAAAAATTAGATGTTCCTAGTAACAATCATTAAATAATATATAATGTTTTTAAACCCTGCTTTTTTTAATTATGTACTGATTTATTCTGTAGGTAGTGATAACAGCAAATATTATTTTACACGTTGTATGAAAATGAACGTTGTCAGAACAATACCTGGACAAATTTTAATTACAAATACCCTGATGAAAACAAAATATAACTACAACACCCCAATACATTCGATCAGGCATTACTGGTGGTTTGAATCCTGCGAAAAAAATGGACACTACGGTTTTAACAAGAATATTTTGGAACATAATCTGCAAGTACAAGTTGTATGCAATGTGAATGAAGACAAATCCATGTAAGACAATTGGTTTCCACTGCTGAATAAATATCGGTCAACACAATCATAAGCTATAATTCAATTCAATTCAATTGAACAAATATTCATGGCTTCTTACAAGAAATCATGGGAGAGAAGGAAGGAGTAAGAGTTAAATATCACAAACCTGGACAGAAAGCTGCAAAGACCTTGTCTCTCATAGCTCTGAGTTCACTGAACTCTTGTACAGCAAAGCGGTTCTCATCCACTGGCTTGCTGGCAATACCGTCCAACTCAGTGGTGTCTGTCAACCCGATACCAATGGCATAGATGTGGATTCCTTCAGCTCGGGCCTGTTCAGCTTCAGGGATGGTTCTGCGAGCGTTGATGTTGGAAACACCGTCAGTGACCACGATACAGATGTTGGGAACACCGGGACGGTCACCGTTGGCTGTCGTGTACATCTGAGTTCTCATGGTTTTGAGACCGTCAGCTGTGTTGGTGCTGCCGTAGCGATAAGGAATCTGGTCAATGGCGTCTAAAACCTGGGTCTTGGTTCTGTAAGTGTTGAGCTGGAATTGCACAAAGACCTCTGTGCTGTAGATGACGACTCCCACCCGCACATTTCCATTATCAACATCAGCGATGACGAGGAAATCCTTGACAAAATCCTTCATCAATTCAAAGTTGGGTTCTGTGACACTGGTGGATGCATCCAGCACAAAGACCAAGTCAATCTGAGCATTGGCGCAACCTGAAATTAAATACCTCGATCAT
The DNA here is from genome assembly GCA_036898135.1 of Oncomelania hupensis. Lineage (NCBI taxonomy): Eukaryota > Metazoa > Mollusca > Gastropoda > Littorinimorpha > Pomatiopsidae > Oncomelania > Oncomelania hupensis. The sequence continues at coordinate 48,573,297 of CM072512.1, read as the reverse complement.
GTCACTAGGATTCACACTTTCAGCACACAGATTCTTTTCTTATTCACAGTGAGTGTTGCTATGTATCGTTCATCACACAAATTTAATCTAAGGATAACTAAAGTGATACTTACCTATAATCTTTGGAGGAAGCGTTATGGCTGGTTCTGTAAAAAATACATATCATAATTGGTAGTTGCAGCGAACACTACACAAAAAAAGATCTTGTTTCCCATGTGGAACAGACAATTCAGATTTAATGAAAATTGTTTAAAAAAAACAACAACCTTCCGTCCATATATTTTCTAAAGTCAAAGAACATTGTAAGTCATCCCACATCAAAAGCAATGAATTAATAACAGTGATTCCAGGATTGGATGTGAATATCCATAGTATCAAAATGATTTTTATTTTAAATGACACTACTGAAATAGATATTACCTGGTTGAGTTGGTTTGTACCCTGAATAAAAGTAAAAACAAAACTTTCTCGATGCAGTAAAACGCCAACTGAATTATATACATTAGCTTAATTTTAATTCTGTGATATTTCTAACAGTATGGATATTAAACATTAGATTATTCTAGTAACAATCATTATATCATGTATCATTTTTTAAAACCCTGCTTTTGTACTATGTACTGATCTATTCTGTAGGTAGTAATAACAGCAAATATTTTTTACACGTTGTATGAAAATGAACGTTGTCAGAAAAATACCTGGACAAAATTTAATTACAAATACCCCTGAGGAAAATAAAATATAACTACAACACCCCAATAAATTCAGGCATTACTGGTGGTTTGAATCCTGTAAAAAATGGACACTATAAGGAGTAATCACCAAGTACAAGTTGTATGAAATGTGAATGGAGAACAAATCTATGTAAGACAATTGTTTCCACTGTTGAATAAAATTCGGTCTACACAATCATAAGCTATTATTCAATTCAATTGAACAAATCTTTATTACCTCTGACAAGAAATTATGGGAGAGAAGGAAGGAGTAAGAAGTATATCACAAACCTGGACAGAAAGCTGCAAAGACCTTGTCTCTCATAGCTCTGAGTTCACTGAACTCTTGTACAGCAAAACGGTTCTCATCCACTGGCTTGCTGGCAATACCGTCCAACTCGGTGGTGTCTGTCAACCCGATACCAATGGCATAGATGTGGATTCCTTCAGCTCGGGCCTGTTCAGCTTCAGGGATGGTTCTGCGAGCGTTGATGTTGGAAACACCGTCAGTGACCACGATACAGATGTTGGGAACACCGGGACGGTCACCGTTGGCTGTTGTGTACATCTGAGTTCTCATGGTTTTGAGACCGTCAGCTGTGTTGGTGCTGCCGTAGCGATAGGGAATCTGGTCGATGGCGTCTAAGACCTGGGTCTTGGTTCTGTAAGTGTTGAGCTGGAATTGCACAAAGACCTCTGTGCTGTAGATGACAACTCCCACTCGCACGTTTCCATTATCAACATCAGCGATGACGAGGAAGTCCTTGACAAAATCCTTCATCAATTTAAAGTTGGGTTCTGTGACACTAGTGGAAGCATCCAGCACAAAGACCAAGTCAATCTGAGCATTGGCACAACCTGGAATTGAACAGTAAAGGACTGAAGTAGCTACCATAGATCTTCATAAGTTTATGTTTTACTTCTGCTTTTTTAGTATCATGATACAAGCAGTATTTTCATAGTTTGATCTTTCATATGTGGGACGTTTTTGCGTTTAGCTCTAAGGTTAAGGTCATTTTACTATTTGTAGACGTTGGAAAAACAAAAACATGGTTATGCTACAGTGCAGTGGCTCTATATTTGACCAACAGTATGCATCAACATTGGGTTATTTGATTATACATGAGCATCCAGTGTCATGTGAAGATCAAGGTCATCCAAAGGTGATTGTTGTTTTTTTTGGCATAGTACGATTGCTATAGTTTTGAATATTGACCATGCATAAGAGTCCTTCAACAATCAAATAATCTATCAACCAATCCACCCCATAGATTTGTTCTCCCAAAATAAACGACACGTATTATAAAATTACATTTGTAGACTATGCGGTAAATGTGTTTCTGACTATATTCTGTTAAATTAAGGACCTTACTACTAAGATGAGTCATTATCATATTATATTTGATAATAAAGATAACACACGTCTACTTACCTATAATCTTAGGAGGTAGCGTTATGGCAGGTTCTGAAATATAAAAATGAAATATATAGTAATGGTAGTTCATGACAGAAGAAAAGAAGAAGAGAAGTCAAGAAGAAAAAAAAAAGCATGCAATATGTCTTTGACAAAAGGAAAACAGTTACATGTTCATCAGCAAGTATGAATGCATAGGTGCGCATGCAGTAATTATACACAAACTTGATTTCTGACCACGTTAAATATTCTATTTTTAGGCATATGTAAAATACTCTAGTTTTAAACAATCTCTTTTTTTAAATCTCATATTACTTGTTCGTCCATGTATTATTATTATTATTATTATTATTATTATTATTATTATTATTATTATTATTATTATAGCAAAAGCTAAACAACCTGCACTTAAACAAAATCATGCTGACGTGAATTAAATATTTTTTTAAATTGGTACCAGCCATTTTGGGAGAATTGATAACATATTTTAAATATAATAATCATACATCTGCTATTACCTGGTGGAGTTGGTTTGTATCCTGAAGAAATTAGAAATAGTTCTCAAGAACACAAGTTAAATATATTACATGCAACACTAAACTTGAAGTAAACCAAATCAAGTTTCCAATGGTGTAATAATAACCAAAATAAATGTAGTTGTAAGGATTATTTATGAATTTTATTTGTTGCTTCACATCACATGAGTCTATATAGTCACCCCAGCCCCCTCTAAATAACAATTTTAAAGAGTTTTGCAAATCTAACACAAACAGTCAAAAAATAATGTTAATCAGATATGTTCATTTCACCATCCATCAGTCCGTTTGTCCATCTGTGTGGAAAAACTGGTAACGATGATTATTACTTTCAACCTATTGCTATTACCCAAACCAAACTTGGTACGATAATGAATTCCTACGGTCTACAAGAACTCTAAAATTATTAGCGATCGGAATACATCACTTCTATGCCAAAGTCACATGATAATTTAAATTTTTATATAAATTTCAAAATACAGGGTTGTTTTTTCACACTAAGTTTTGCTTTTTTTTTTTTTTAAAAACAGTTATTCATTGTGAAGTTTGGATGGTTTGAAAACATAACAGATGTCAATGAGACACAACTATACAGTGCAAGCTGACTCCAGCTTGCTCCAAGGTCAACTTCAACCATTCAAAGCAGTTCATATAGGTCGTTGAAAATGACCTGGACCTTAAACTAAGAATAATATAAATTCTCAACCTATAGGTAAATATCATTTATGCCTTTTAAAAATTGTAAAAACTGTGCCTTGTTAGAGTGGAAATGACTATATTGGTTACATTATGTGCTTCCACATTTGTTTATGTGGTCATACACAAGCATCAGAGATCGCATGAAGGCCAAGATCAGCTGAAAGTCAATGCATTGCTTTTATCATTACAAGGATTGCCTCAGCAATTCATTTGATCATACAGGAGTCTTTCCACTAATGTGGAGGGCAAGGTAATAATCTTAAGGTCAAAGTATATTGAAATTCTGTTCCTTCGTTTGATCGAGTTCCTTCCGCCCCTTTCCTTAAAACTAGACTACTAATTAATGATATTCTGTGCACAAATATTTTGTCCCACTTTTCGTTTAAGTTTTTGGACTCGCATGCATAGCAATGTGAGTCTATGTACTCACCTTTCCCTCTCCCTACCACCCCCCCCCCACCCCCCCACCCGAAAAAAAAAAATCCAAATTTTTGTGAGATGAGTCTTTACATTAAAAAAAAGTCAGTCGGTCTGTCTGTCTGTCCACCATCCACAATCTGTCTGTGCAAAACTTGCAAGTGGATTAACATCTCAGAACTTATTTCAACTATCACAACCAAACTTGGTAAAATGGTATATATTCATGAGACCTTGTAAATGATCAGTGAATGAATGACTTCACTTCAAGGTCACAGGGTCAACAAATGTTAGTCAAACAATGACCATTTTTCACAAATTTCACTTTGTTTTCTTTAGGTTATTAATACTGAACTTATGATTTTTTGAGGCATAATAGATGTCAATGAGGCACACATACTACACAAATTTATGTCCAAGGTCAAGGACACTGGAGCAGCCCAAAGTCAGTTAGTATAGGTACTTTGAAATGACCCTAAACTATGAAAGAAGTGACCTTGACCCTAAACTATGAAAGATATAAAGTCCAAACTTGTATTTAGAGATGACAGATTGATCTTTCATATTATTTCCATTTTTTCTTTGATCTTAAAGGTCAAGGTCATTTTAGACCTTGGCAAAAACAAACAAATAGGTAAATAGTTATCGTACAGTGCAATGGCTGTTTATTTAACCCATAGTCTGCAACAACATAAGGCTGCTGGGCCATAGAACCTCACGCCTCACGTCTCACGCCTCACGCGTGAAGATAAAAATGAACAGACATGGTATCTCTTGGCGTGGGCCATACAACTTCACACACGCCACATGCCTCAGGCTACACGTGTGAAGAGAAAAGTGAGCATGCCCACTTGTTTCGATGCGTGTAGTGACTTTAGAGTAAATTTAATCGAGTTGGTCCCCTCTCTGGGACCCACAAGTTTCGGATTACAAAGATGAAGACCAGAGAGCACAAGTTTGGGAGGAGTTGAAAAAACTTGTAAATACACCCAAAGGTAACTTTTATACGATTTATTTATTTATTTACTGTAAGTCATAGCACAGTCAACCAAAAGGTGGCAGACTTATCTCAGGGCTTGTACACATGTATCCAATTTTCGAGATCTAATCTCAAAAGCACAAAATTCAATACAACTTAATTGTCTTTTCCATTTCTTTTAATATTATTTCTCAATCTCAATTAATCAACACAAAACTGACGCATGAAACGTGAAGCGTGTAGCGTGTGGCATGAAGTCCTATGGCACAGAGCATGAAACGTGAGGCGTGAGGCGTGTGGCGTGTGGCATGAGGCGTGAGGTTCTATGGCCCAGCAGCCTTAGTTTATTTGATCAGACATTCATGAGAGGTCACATGAAGGTAAAGGTCATCTCAAGGTCAATGTCACCTGAATTTCAAAGTCATCCCAAGGTCACCTTTTGGTTTGGCATAATACAACTTTTGCTGTAGTTCATTTTATGGGTTTGGAGCCGGATGTCAAGGTCATCTCAAGGTCAAGGGCATAGAAAGTTCAAAGTCGGTATTACTTCGCATTTTAATGCAATCGTTTCATTTTGTTTTTACTGGGCACTCATTTTCATGTTAATTATTAGGAGTATGTGAGTCATATAGGCTTTGCCCTTCTAGTTTTTGATTTGATGTGGAATATTGTGAACACATTCTCTAAAGAGAACATGAGTCAAGTGGACTTTGACCTTAATATTTTTGTTAGATAGATTCAATGCTTATAGGGTTCAGCGGACTTCCAAGAGCCGAATCAGGATCACACAAAACTAAGCAAAATCACACTAAACTACTAAAATTTAAATATGAGAAAAGATGTCAATAAAACCAGCCTTACTAATAAATTTAAACAGTTTCTTCTTTGCGAGTGGACGCAAAGTCAAACAGAACAAAAATCAGGTATATGCTGTTGCAAGGGCTGGTCGAGGTGTCTCCCAGAGACCGACGCAGCAGCAACTGAGTCTACTTTCTTCGACCCGTCCGTAAAAAGTTTTTCATATCCTTTATACAATAAACAATGTTCTAGATAAAGTTGCTTATTAAACAGCTTCGGAAGTTTCGGTCTTTTTGAAGGATGTGAGATTGAAGTTGATAATTGGATTGGTGAGGTTCCAAGGTGGGAGCACAGTTAGCAGTTGGTCATCATTAACAGAGTCAACATCTATGCTTGCGGTGTCAAAGTGAGGACGTATTCTGATACCAAAAGAAGGAACACTTCTGCCGGTTTGTTGGAGTATTTAGATGTAAATAACGGGTTTAGAACACAATCATAAGCGGGATTTTCAGCGCTAGCTTTAAGTTTGAGAAAATAGTTCGCGGCGAGCTGAAGCCTACGGATGGGAGGTTGCCAGCCTCAGCGTAGAGACTTTCCTTCGGGGAAGTGCGAAACGCCCCCAGGCAGATCCAAAGACCTTGATGGATTGGATCCAAGGCTTTCAAATAGGCTTTCCTTGCAGAATCATATACAGTGCTACTGCAAACAAATTTAGAGCGTACCAGAGATCGACAGGAGCAGAGTTTGATTGTCTGTGTGGCTGATAACTTTCAAAATATTAAGACCTTTCTGGCAGCTTTTTCTCAGGAAAAGAAAATTTGCTGTCAAAAATAATAACCCAAAATTAAATTTCACTTGTTTAGAAACTTTGATGGGTTGGCCATAAACATGGAGAGAAGGGTTCAAAACCTGGTTCTGTATGTGATGAAAATGAATGCATTCAGTTTAAGAAAGCAAACATTTGAAGCCGTTTTCTTCTACCCACCCTTGAATTTTATCTATGCAAAGCTGAAGTTGACACTCCACCCCTGCCAAGGTTTTAGCCTTAGCCAAGGTAGAGAAATCGTCAACAGATTAGACTTTTTTTTTTTTTTTTTTTTTTTTTTTAAACTATGTTGATCTTAATGTTAAACAAAAGAGGAGAAAGAATGCTACCTTGAGGGACACCCATCTAATGCTCAGAAGGATCTGATAAAGTGTAGCCAAGTCAGATCTGAAACTTTCTATCGGTTAAAAAAGTTTCTATAAAAATGGGTAAGTTCCCACAGAAGCCCAGGAGTTCTAGATCTTTTAGAATCCCAAACTTCCAAGTCGTGTCATATGCTTTTTCTAGATCAAACAACACAGAAACAATGTGTTCACCGTTAACCAACGCGTCTCTGATGAACGATTCAAAACGAACGAGATGATCTTAAGTGCTCCTGTTTTTGCGGAAACCACATTGACAGATATCAAAAGAGCGTTGATGGATTCTAACTGCCACATCAAACGCTCATAGATCATTCTTTCCATGGTTTTGCACAAACAGCTTGTAAGGGCACTGGGCCTGTAGTTGTTTGGATCAGAGTGAACCTTACAAGGTTTGTGGATTGGAACAATAACTGCTTCCCAACAAGATGTGGAAAGGAACCAAAAGACGATATGATTAAACACAGCCAAGAGAATTTTGAAGGAAACTTTAGGCAGGTGTGAAATCAACTGATAATGAATAGCATCAGGGCCGGAAGCAGAATTATTGGATTTCAGGATGGAATCTGTCAACTCTTCCATAGAAAAGGGAAGGTTATATGGTTCACAATTACTGGATTTTAAAAAAAGCAGGATTCTCATTCATTTTTTTATCTTTGATGTTTTGGCATTTTTAGAATAATGAGCAGACGACAAATTATGATGAATGGTAGAGGCCAACAAATCAGCCACTTGTTTTTTTGTCAGTGATAAATTGTCCATTTTTTTCAGATCTTGGATCACAGCCTTGGAGTTTTTTCCTTTAATTCTTTTTGTTATTTTCCAAACTGTTTTGGAAGAGGTTTTGGTATGAAGTTTGGAACAGAAGGTTTTCCAAGATTGACGCCTGTTTTGTTTAAAGAGATTCATAGTTTTGGTTTGCAGCTTCTGGTGATTAAGTTAATTTTCAGCAGTAGGATTCTAAAAGAAACTTCGTTGGGCTTGTTTCCTTTGGTGATGAAGAGTCTAGCATTCTTCATCAAAACCAAGGGGTCTTCGGAGCACAGCTTTTAATAGATGTTTTGGATATATTTTCGGAAGCACATTCTATTAGGATATTAGAAAACTCCAAAGCTGGATCTTTGGAAATTAGAATGTCATTTGTAATTCAACAAGCTGCGTAATATCCAAATTTGTTCCAATCTGCTTTTTAATAAATTTAAGCGCCGCTGGGGTTCATCAGATTGATCTTCTAGAAAAATAGGAAAATGGTCACTCCCGCAGAGATCCGAAGGAGGTTTCCAATCCAGGTCCAAAAACAGAGAAGCGTCACAGATGGCCAGGTCTAAATTAGAAAATGATCCTAAAGGGCTACAATACCTAGGAGAATCTGAATTTAAAATACAGAGGTCGAGGTCATCGACACATTCTCCAAAAGCTTGCCTTGGGGATTCTGATGGTGACTTCCCCATCTGGGGGAGTGACCACTTAGATCCCCAACAATCACAAAGGGAGATGGGAGTTGGTCTACAATCAAGTTTAATAAATCAGCATTGCATACTGTTTTTGAAGGGGATAAATATAAGGAGCAGAATGTTACAGTTTTTTTGAAAGATACTCGAGCAGCAATCGCCTCTAGAGGTGTGGTCAATGTAACTGGGCTAAATAAAATGTCTGACCGAATACATAAAGCATTCCCATGAGAAACATTGTATTGCAAGCAAGAGTATCCAGACAATTTAAATATTTTATTAGGACTAAGAAGAGTTTCCTGCAGACAAATTACACTAGGTCAGTTTTTGGTAAGCAGGAGCAACTATTCGTAGTTGGCTTTAAGGCCTCTAATGTTCCGTTGTATTAAAGAGGTCATGATAAGAAGAAATTGAAGTAGTATGTTTTATTTCAAGCAATTTTCTACTATTAAGTTTCTCCATAATTATCCTATCCTATCCCGTAACTCGAAGGTCGTTAGGGCACCACAGATGATTGTTTAATTAACGTACTCCATCTTTCTCTGTCCTCAGCAATCCTCATGGCTTCACTCAGTGTCAAGCCAGTCCATCATCGAATGCCTCTCCCCACCTCTTTCTCCGTCTCTATCCTACTCTGTCCCCCTCTCTTCTCCCTTGTACCGTACCTTGCAGGATGATTTTTGCAAGATCTGAAGCTCTGGCGACGTGGCCATGCCATCAGAGTTTCCGTTTCTTCACCACCATGAGCATGCCATCATGCGGTCCAATGACCCGTGCGATGGTCTGTCTGGCTTCGCTGTTGGTGATACGCTGGGCACAGGAAACGCCCATCATCATCCTTAATTATAACAGACTATTTTTTTTTAGCTGGAGATGGAGGTGTTGACCCCTGTTGAGGTGACTCCTCCATGTCAACTGATTCTACATCCAGGGAAGTGAAACGATTCGAAGTAATGTCTTTTTTAGAAGACAACGGCCCTGGTTTATTTCCAGTCCATGAAGAGGACTTCGAGTTCGTTAACTGTTGTGTGGTCCCAGTCGAAAGTGTTTGAATTCGATGGGGCGAGAAAGATGGGATTTCATGGACCAGATGTTCCGGAGGTGCAACAGGATGTAAAGATTTGGTAACGGCTTTTGACGCGGCCGCCGGCGCGTCCACCTTAGGAGGTGGCATTGTCTTAGTGGTAGTCGGCCCGCTTGAGCTCAACCTCTGCTGATTACTAGAGTCAATACTATCTCTTTCCTTGTTTTGAGAATCAAACAAACGTTTTTCTAGAGTTTTTGTCACTTCTTTCAGAATCGATCCTAGAGCAGATTTGTCAGAAACAGAGATCATTGATGAGATAGATTTGAGCATGTTGGGCAAAGTGTTTGTTGAGGCCACTTCAGCAAAACTCGGCTTGTTATACCGCATGGGTTGAGAATCTCATACTGTTTAATCCTTCTGGAAATGAGCATCTTTCTCGTGTTTTTTATTTTTTTAATCAGCCTCTCTGATCCAAGCAGGGGCAAGATTTTAACGATTCAGGATGATCTCCCTTGCAATTTGAGCACTTCGGAGCATCACTGCACTCATCGCCATGGAAATCTCCCCTATACTTGAAACAGGTTGGTGTGTTTTTACATGCCTTGCTACCGTGATCATACTTTTGCCATTGAAAACATCGCAGTGGCGAAGGCACAAACATAAAAACATGGATGCTTTTGTAGCAAATGATCACTCTTTTAGGCACGTCAGGAGCGCAAAATGTCAAAAACAGAGTATTTGTGGGAACTTTGTTTCCATCTTTGTCTTTTCTCATGACCCTATGTGCATCGGTAACGCCTTGCTTTGCCAAGCCATCTTTTATTTCTGCCTCTGTCAGTCCATGAAACTGAGATGATGGTACAACTACTTTGGATGAGTTGAGTTTGCGGTGACAACTCACCTTTACATCGAACACCCGGCTACCTAGCTAGCTCGTAGTTGTTTTGATGTCCTTTCCGTGGAACAGTCCACCAGGAAACTGCCATCCCTCAGTATTTTGATATCTTTGATCTGTCTAGACACTCCTTCAAACCACTTTTCCACGACAAATGGGGAAATTGTTTGGTTTTCGTTGGTTGGTACAATTCAAACTACATATACAGTGGAGTCCGGGTATAACGAATCTCAAGGGGGGGAATTTCGGGTTCGTTACAAGCGGGATTCGCTGTAGAGATTTGTACTGTAAACGGAAGTACAAACCGGTGATGAGTACACATCACAACATACAGTACGTAGATCGATCTACGCCTACGAAGTTTATCAACAATGACTTCATTCAAGGCTATTTATAGCAGCCAATGACAGTTATGACTTCAAGGCCTGGTTGACCTATGTACGAACTGGCCTGCTTCTGCTGTTGTTCGCTATTGGCGATGAGCCAATTGAGGCAAAGTAGGCCAAGGGAATACACACAGGGTTCGTTACAAGCGGAGATTCGTTATTTGCCTAGCTGGATTTGTTCGTTATAGGAAGGGATTAAATAGTAAGACAAAGAAGGGAGTGTGTCGGGAAATGGATGGTAGTACGCTAATCGCGGGTGTTCGTTATTCCAAGGTTCGTTATAGGTGGACTCCACTGTATATTGATATCTCGTGTGCAAAGTGGGATGTGAGAAAGTAATTTTTTTAAAATCCAGAGATACAAATCATCAGCCATGACTACATCCACTAATCTAATTGATAATGTCATGGTGCTTCCAAACCTAAAGAACATTTTAGACATTTTCTGCAAATGAATACCAATAGAAATACCTGGACAGAAAGCTGCAAAGACCTTGTCTCTCATAGCTCTGAGTTCACTGAACTCCTGTACAGCAAAACGGTTCTCGTCCACTGGCTTGCTGGCAATACCGTCCAACTCGGTGGTATCTGTCAACCCGATACCAATGGCATAGATGTGGATTCCTTCAGCTCGGGCCTGTTCAGCTTCAGGGATGGTCCTGCGAGCGTTGATGTTGGAAACACCGTCAGTGACCACGATACAGATGTTGGGAACACCGGGACGGTCACCATTGGCTGTCGTGTACATCTGAGTTCTCATGATTTTGAGACCGTCAGCTGTGTTGGTGCTGCCATAGCGATAGGGAATCTGGTCGATGGCGTCTAAAACCTGGGTCTTGGTTCTGTAAGTGTTGAGCTGGAATTGCACGTAGACCTCTGTGCTGTAGATGACAACTCCCACTCGCACGTTTCCATTATCAACATCAGCGATGACGAGGAAGTCCTTGACAAAATCCTTCATCAATTTAAAGTTGGGTTCAGTCACACTAGTGGAGGCGTCCAGCACAAAGACCAAGTCGATCTGAGCATTGTCACAACCTGGAGTAAATAGAGGCATAATATATCATGCATAAATATGACGTTTAGCACTGAGCAGATATACAACACAGGCGCTCTAGGGAGATCTTGGTGAAAAATGTATAGATACAACCTTCGAGTACTATTTCAATTATATGCATTCAATGATACTATTCAATGATTTCAGGGAGTCCTGACTTATATATAAATGTTAAGAGCGATGAATCAATCATAACTTGCAGCCTAGGAACTTTCCGTTTTCTAGCGATTTCCATGCTGTACATCACACGTCTGAATGAAGTGTGTGTGTGTTTGTTGTGTATTCAAGAATGTGTAACATGTGAAAGTGTAAGTTGGTTTCACATCCCCTCGCTTTGAGTCTATTTAATTGAAAAAAAAATCGCGTACATAACATTTTAAAAAAAAAATCTTTTTGTTCTTGTTCTTCTTCATTAAAAAAAATTTCTTTTTCTTCTTCTTAATATTATTATTTTTATGATCATCATCATCAACATGATCATTAAGGAGCTATAAAAACTGCTTCAAATTAAAACACTTGGTCATGCATTTTTAAGGGCTTTGGCATACACACCTCGGATAACTGGTGGAAGCGTCAATGGTCGCAGTGTCACTGCTGCAAAAGAAGTTAATAGTAGGCTATCATTTGTTCAGGATGTATTAGATTAACAGTTTCGGTTGATTAGTGTAAGTGTAAATGACACAGTATACGCCTATGTCCAAAAATGAGGAAATGAGGAACGTCCGTTTTTAGTCTGGATTTCTTCAGAGTTATTATTTTGTTTTACAAGGAACTGTAACGTAACATTTTCTACATTTTAAAATGCAATAACAAAAGGCCTATACACAAGAAAACGGCAATACGCAAACGTTGTTAAATATAATAAGGCAGTGAGCCCACATTAAATACTGATAACCCATTTCCATCATTTCTCCTACTCTCCTACACTCTTTCCCAAAAAGAAAATCTATTTCAAAGAACGTGTCAAAACTTGTACGACCAATAAATAATACTGTCTCATCAGTTAACCTGAACAGCTTTGAAAATATCTTTTTTTACAATGTGGGCAGAGAAAACTGTGCCTAACTGATACTTACAACTTGTGCTTATGTTAATATTCTTCCTCTTCGTCTTTTTTTTCTTCTTCTTTTTCTTCTTCTTTTATTATTATTATTATTATTATTATTATTATTATTATTATTATTATTATTATTATTATCATTATTATTATTATTATTATTATTATTATTACTATTACTATTATTATTATTATTATTATTATTATTATTATTATTATTAAACGAATGTACCTGATTTGGTTTGGTAGCCTGTATAGAAAACAGACAAGTATTAAACAACTTTTCAAGATATATTTAAAAAAATAAACAACAAAATGCTTAGACTGCTTGAACAGTTTGATACATTGCATAACCAATTCTACAAAATCTAATGACATTTGATTGCTGGGTTCCAAGTTTTCTGATAATCATTAAACACATTCAATTTAGAACACTGAGTTGAAAATTGCTGACCATCGCTTATACTTATAGGATTCTAATTCTTTGTTGGAAATATGAATGCAGGATATTTAGACATATTTTAAGAAAATACATAGGTCAAAGATTTCAACAGAAGAAGAAAAAAGGGTAAAAAATACCTTCAAGTGGTACTGGTAATGGTAACCTCTGAAAGAACAAGAACACTACCCACCACATACGAACACACTTTTCCCGTACCATTTTTATAAAGGAAATGTAGCTGGAGAACAGTCCCACATGCAGGCAGAGTCATTAGCATACATGCTCAGTTATTATTATTATTATTATTATTATTATTATTATTATTATTATTATTATTATTATTATTATTATTAGTTCCCAACCAAAGCTGGGAACTATTTGTTGTTATTATTATTATTATTATTATTATTATTATTATTATTATTATTATTATTATTATTATTATTATTATTATTATTATTATCATTATTATTATTATTATTTATCCACCTAATCTAGACTTCACTCTAGTCACTTACATTAACATCTTTAACTATAAAACAGAACAAGGAAATTCATGAACTATTAACAGTTAACTTATAAAATAATAACTCTCCCACACATATATATCATTCAGTAAGCATAAAAGCAGGAATATAAACAAACAATGATAGCATAATGATACGGAAAATAAAACTTTACAACTCATTTTAAAATCCTACAACTAATTATTCTGTAAAGACTGTGTTTGGGATAAGCATGTTAGTTAGTCATTGTTTATAGGGTCCAGCGCACTGCAAAGAGCTGAATCAGGACCGCAATTTGGTTGAAAAAGGACTCACTCCTGATCCGTATAATTGATTGATTTATTGTTGCTTTAGGTCCAGCGGACTCTTCCGAGCCAAATCAGGACCGGACAACCCCTGATCCGCATAAAAGATCTGCCGAAACAACCCTAGTGGGAAAATTGAATGCCCTCCACCGGCCAGTCACTTTACAATAAAGACATCCCACGCGGGGGACGGCTGAGGGTTGACCTCAACTACGCGAACACCCCGGTTACAAAAACAAAATAGAATACAATCATCATTATAAATCATCAACAAAACACATACATATAAAATGCCTATAGTGCGAAATAATACAATCATAGGAAGCCCTAGTGACCACCCGGCAGAAAGCGTCCAACACTCCCAAGCTGATCCAACAGACCTCATACACAAACAAGGAGTCTTGTCCAGGAAGAGTTTTCAAGAAAAAAGGTAGGTCACTGATCTAGCGAAGAAGAAGAAAGTATAGCAGAGTGATAGGACAGATCAGGAATGGGAAAGAGCAAATGATGAAGACAGCGACAGTGGGAATTTAAAGCACTAAATTTCCAGAAAGTGGGGATACTATTTATACTGAAACCCCCGGCACTCCAACGGGGGGAACTGTTGCCGCAGTGAATTAGTCATGCCTACAAAGGCAAGACAGGTTTTCAACTGGGGCTTTCACTGTTCCCTTTATAGGTTAGAACAATCTACAGTGACAAGATTGCTCATGACCCCAAGGGGATCCTGATCCGTATAAAAGATCCGCTGAAACAACCCTAACGGTAATTGTTGTCAAGGTGGCGACTTGGTGATTCGTCCTTAACGCTAATGCAATAGGACGTTAATGTTCGTTATTCCCTCTTTTCTTCCTAATGGTAACAATGAAGGCACTCCACCAGATGGTCACTTTACAATAAAGGCATCCTTTGTCAGAGATGCTGAGGCTTTAGTCTAATTTATCGAACCAAAATAGTATATGAACATTATTATAAAATATAAAAAAAAAAGCAAACATATTAAAAAAATACATTGCTAAATAATAATATCATATAATTAGAAAGCTCTAGTGACCATTTGGCAGAAAGCGTCCAATATTCTCAATCTGACCCAACAGACCCATACAAAATTAGGAGTTTTTGGGAGAGTTTTCAAGAAAAAAAATGTAGGTGACTGGCCTAATGAGGAAGATAGTAGATTGATAGAACAGAGTAGGAACGAGAAAGACCAAAGGAAAAAGACATCAACAGTGGGAGTTTAAAACACTAAATGTTCACAAAGTGGGGATAATATTTATAAAAAATCAACAAGGGGGTAGAGAGAGGGAGGAGGGAGTGATGGGGTGGGGGTGGAGATGAGGTGTGTGTGTGTGTGTGTGTGAAGCATGGAAACCATTTCCATGTCACACTTACTTGGACAGAAAGCTGCAAAGACCTTGTCCCTCATAGCTCTGAGTTCATTGAACTCTTGTACAGCAAAACGGTTCTCGTCCACTGGCTTGCTGGCAATACCGTCCAACTCTGTGGCAGGGCTCGAAATTAGCGGGGGCCCGGGGCCAAAAACCCGCAAAGTTGATTTCGGGCTCGGAAAGTTGAAAAACGAAGGGCCCGCTTGGCCCGCAAAATAATTCGTCTGCTACAGCTAGCTCTACTCGGCAGTTTCGTATTTGGGCCAAGGGAAGCAACCCACACCGGTGCCCTAAATTTGGACAGAAAAAAAAAACTGAGAAAAGAAGCGAAAACCCTTTAATTTTGCACTCAAAAGTTTAATATTCTGTTACACTTCAATATCTTTTTAATATAATAAACAAAAGGCTATGGCACAACATAAGCGCAAAATGTCCATCTTTGCAAGTACGAAAGTATGGCTACATATCGTCGCCATACAGTTGCTAAAACAATCGGCGAGGCGTATTTTCCAATTTTTGGGAAGCGAAAGACGCCAGAAGAAAACGTCGACGAATGGAAAGAACAAGAAAAAGAGAGAAAAAAGAAGTATGAAGAGGAAAAAAGATCAAGGAACTACAATGAAGGGTGGAAAAAAAGATTTCCATGGCATGGCCTTGAAGTGAACGAGGACGGCCAAGAAGTATTATTCTGTGTGCCGTGGAAATTCAATTGTTTTTATTTTAGATTATCAGACAAATTGTACTTTCTACTTATTATATTGTCAATACTTCTTTTGCTTTTGGTTTGCATTATTTTTCAAGTTGGGCCCCGAAAGTTGCTTGTGGGCCCTCAAATTTTTCAATCAAGGGGCCCGGTGGCCCCCAAAGAAAAAAGTTAATTTCTAGCCCTGCTGTGGTGTCTGTCAACCCGATACCAATGGCATAGATGTGGATTCCTTCAGCTCGGGCCTGTTCAGCTTCAGGGATGGTTCTGCGAGAGTTGATGTTGGAAACACCGTCAGTGACTACGATACCAATATTGGGAACACCGGAACGGTCACCGTTGGCTGTCGTATACATCTGAGTTCTCATGGTGTTGAGAGCGTCAGCTGTGTTGGTGCTGCCGTAGTGATAGGGAATGTGGTCGATAGCATCTAAGACCTGGGTCTTGGTTCTGTAAGTGTTGAGCTGAAATTGCACATAGACCTCTGTGCTGTAGATGACGACTCCCACCCTCACATTTCCATTATCAACATCAGCGATAGTGAGGAAGTCCTTGACGAAATCCTTCATCAGCAGGAAGTTGGGTTCAGTCACACTAGTGGAGGCATCCAGCACAAAGACTAAGTCAACCTCGGCTTGGTCACAACCTGTAACAGAGTTGTAGCAAAAGGAACGATAACTATACACTTATCAGTGTTTAATATTTTTGTAATTTTCCCTGTTAATAAATAGCTTGATTATGATAACAATCATTGCTAAGTTCAGTGAAACAAAACAGCATATTTTATGAGATAGTTTAAAACTGGTTCAGTTGGTGAAGGATGTTACAAATAACTGCAGAGACTCTAATAGCCTACTGGAATAAGTCTTTTGGTAAATATTCATCATTGGTCTTGATTTGGCTCGGAAGAGTCCGCTGGACCTAAAGCAATAATCATGTAATGTAAATATTCGTCATAAAGAAAATTCGCCACTGAGACAATAATACAAAATGTAATAACAATGTATATTTAACAATTTACAAATTATCCTTTGAACTTCATATAATACTGTAGTGGAGGGGTGGTTGGTTGAGAGAAGTGAAGTGAAGTGATGGAGGAAGGGTGAAGAATTCTCTTTCACACATTTTCTCTCTCTCTCCCGAACGCCAGTCCATTGATGACCGTTGAAAGTTTGTCTTTTATTGGAAGTACATCATATTCAGAGAACAAAGGCAGTGCTCCTGGAGATAACAGCTTAGCAGCGATCGAGCCAATGTATCATTGTTGGAATTTCTCCTCTTCTGTATCTTTCACTTTCTTGCTCTCCCTATAGCTCTCTGTCCGTTCTGTCCTGTGTTCTCCCCGAAACCACTGACCTGTATTCTAGAATACAGGTCAGTGCCGAAACTGAGCACGGTCGTGCTTTCATCTGGGACCGCCGGCCGTACCGAAAACAATGTTACGTGTGCCGCTAGTGCTACGAAATCTTGGCTCTCTGGCTAATTTTGTGCTAATTGCTAATTTTTTTAAAAGTATAATGCGTTAAAGGCTAATGAATAATATACAAATTATACATCAGCGTAAACGCGGAAATACGACCTTTCATATCGGATCTATCTGCTACAAAATAAAAATAATATGCAATTTAAGAGGGAGTTGGTTGCTACTCTTAAAAGTGTCACGACTCTAAACTCAGAATAACTCTTTACTTTAATAAATTTATAAATGATAATAGTAATAACAAAGAAAGAACAACGTCTCCTCTTTCCAACGATATATAATATGGCATGGTTACTATTATGGGTTCCGACTATGACGAACTAAATTAGAAAACACCTAACACATCAGCAACAATTACATCTGGAACCTTATTACAACTTCTCCCATGTTTCTCTTCCGATGTGTATGTCCCTATAAACTAATATTTATTTTAAGATCTACTGGTAGGTAATGAACTAAGGCATAGGAAAATTTACACTTAAGGTGGTACAGTGGAGAAACTTTTGCTACAGCATCATTCAAAATTATGTTCTTATCATTTGTTATAAGGCGGGAAGTTGCGTTACACACTACAAAGCCCGGTCGATATCCCTTGAGGTTTAGCCTAAAATAGCACGGTGTCTTTATCAACGTAATATGCATTGTGCTATTGTAAACATCGTGCTCTTATTCAAAGCTGCTATATAAATCAAAACTAAAGTTTATATATTCTAATAGAGAATCTGATACTACGTCTAACGGTTATGTGCTTTAAGGGATCTGAAAAGTATATTTCAAGTTATTGCACACAGCTATTTTAAACCTAACAGAGACAGAGTAAGGCCTATGTATCGTATGGTCAGAAATTCTTGTAGTCAGCACGGCTACAATACCTTGCACAAATAGCTAACACCCCAAAACATCCCCTTAATCTTATATTAGTACATTCGTGATTGATAATTTCATCCTAACATTCAAATAACTAAACAACGTCTATAGGCACGATGCGTTAAGTAGAAGTCGCCACTACCATGTACGTTACTACTACAAAAGGCAGGGCTCCGTATTACTATGCAGACTTTGAAATGGGTATGAATGAAACTATCAGTTGTGACAACATTCAAAAGAAGGAACAACACACAACACCAACTGATTTGAAAAGACTTCAGAGAAATAAAATCCCTAGCTTCAGTTCTTATTGAGTCTGAGTTACAATACTCCTAAAATTGATTTTTAAAAGTTTTGAAGAACAATAAGGAAAAATAAATGAAATGAACTTACTAGATATAATTTCCGGTGGTAGAGTAATAGGCCAGGGCGTTGAGACTGTAACATAAATCACAACATTACAAATGGTAGTTTGATACTTCTTGCTTACATTCTTTCCAAGCCAACTGGATTGGTATAGTTGAATTCAGTAAGAAAATAAAAATTCAAGATAGTAAAATTCAACGTAATGTCAAGATCAAGATAACAAATTTCACTAAACTAACATCTCTCATGTTAAAGGTATTATCCCTCAGGCGAGTTATGTTCCTGCGCAAACACTGTTAATTTTGAGCTATAGCATTAAAAATGATTGCAAACATAATTCATAATGTTGTCTGGAAAATTAAACTGTGCACATATGGGGGTGACATATACTTATTTAACATTTGTCACTTACTTGGACAGAAGGCTTTAAACACTTGATCCCGCATCGCTCTTAGTTCGCTGAACTCTTGTACAGCAAAACGGTTTTCATCCACTGGTTTGCTGGCAATACCGTCCAACTCTGTGGTGTCTGTCAACCCGATACCAATGGCATAGATGTGGATTCCTTCAGCTCGGGCCTGTTCAGCTTCAGGGATGGTTCTGCGAGAGTTGATGTTGGAAACGCCGTCAGTGACCACGATACAGATGTTGGGAACACCGGGACGGTCACCGTTGGCTGTCGTGTACATCCGAGTTCTCATGGTGCTGAGAGCGTCAGCGGTGTTGGTGCTGCCGTAGCGATAAGGAATCTGGTCGATGGCGTCAAAGACCTGGGTCTTGGCTCTGTAAGTGTTGAGCTGGAATTGCACATAGACCTCTGTGCTGTAGATGACGACTCCCACCCGCACATTTCCATTATCAACATCAGCGATAGTGAGAAAGTCCTTGATGAAATCCTTCATCAACAGAAAGTTGGGTTCGGTTACACTAGTGGAGGCGTCCAGCACAAAGACCAAGTCAACCTCGGCTTGGCCACATCCTGCAAGAGAAAGAAAGAAGTGAAAGAAAGTGTGACCATCCGTGTGTTTCTGGTCTCGACCAGAAATGGCTCTAAGGACACTTCTGGCAAAACCAAGGAGCCCCTCTCACCTCACTACTGCCACCGCTTACCTCACCACCGCCACCACTTATACTAACCCTGAAAGATGCAGACGTCGAAGACGCCACTGAATGAAAACCGGAAGTCAAAGGCCTAAAAGTGGACAACTGCGAAGAACAAAACGCTGCAAAACCAGGGTGAGAGAGGGGGATGGTAAGGGGGGGGGGAATGAGCCAAAGAGTGGAAGAGGCCTAGTTTCCACCCAAAAAACAAAACAAAACGGTAGTAACAACCACAAGAGAAGTTACCCAAACCTGAAAAACTACTGCTAAAGCAGTACAAAAGGTTAAAAAACGAAGTAAAGGCTCTAGGCAATAGCTTAGCTATAAGAGCAAATGGTAGGCTTTGATTGATTGATTGATTGATTGTTGCTTTAGGTCCAGCGGACTCTTCCGAGCCAAATCAGGACCGGACAACCCCCGATTCGCATAAAAGATCTGCTGAAACAACCCTAGTGGGACAACTTGAATGCCCTCCACCGGCCAATCACTTTACAATAAAGACATCCCACGCAGGGGACGGCTGAGGCTTTACCCCAACTAATCGAACCCCCGGTTACAAAAACAAAATAGAATACAAACATCATTATAAATTATCAACAAAACACATACATATAAAATGCCTATATTGCTAAATAATAACATCATAGGAAGCCCTAGTGACCACCCGGAAGAAAGCGTCCAATACTCCCAAGCTGATCCAACAGACCTCATACACAAACAAGGAGTCTTGTCCAGGAAGAGTTTTCAAGAAAAAAGGTAGGTCATTGATCAGGCGAAGAAGAAGGTAGTATAGCAGAGTGATGGGACAGAGAGCAGGAATGGGAAAGAGCAAATGAGGAAGACAGCGACAGTGGGAATTTAAAGCACTAAATTTCCAGAAAGTGGGGATACTATTTATACTGAAACACCCAACACTCCAACGGGGGTACTGTTGCCGCAGTGAATCAGTCATGCCTATAAAGGAAAGACAGGTTTTCAACTGGGGCTTTCACTTTTCCCTTTATAGGTTAGAACAATCTACAGTGGCAAGATTGCTCATGACCCCAAGGATAAAAAAAGGTAGGCCCGACCGAACCTACCTAGCAAGTGCCAAAAAAGAACTGAGGTTTGTGGCTATTGCCGTGAGCACTCGGGCGGTCACCGTAGCACGGGGCGCACGGGATTTTGGTGGTGCAAGGGAAGCAACTCTATGGTTGTTTTTCGGAATTCAACTTCCGTTTTGATGGGCATTTACCTTGCAACGCCTATAAACATTGCATTCGTGAGTCATGGTATAGTATGAGCAATTAATCATGTTTGTAGATTGTAGTTTGATTGAGTCTGGCATGCAGAGAGCTTCTCAAGGCGCTGGCGCGAAATATCCAGCAATCACAAAATAGTTTGCTGAAGTCAGGATTCGAACCCACGTCGCCCAAGACGCACTCACACTAGTCGTGCGCTCTGACCACTGAGCTATCCCTGCCGCAATCGTGAGAGTGTACTGTTACTGTACAACATCAGCCCTAAAATTATTGAAGTAATCAAAAGGCTGTATGACGAGGCTACCAGTGCAGTCCTCCACAACAGGGCCATCGGGAATTAATTCAGAACAACAATCGGTGTGCGTCAAAGATGCCTACTCTCTCTAACACTCTTTAACATTTTCTAGAGCGCATCATGTCAGATGCCCTTGTAGATCACGAAGGCACAGCCAGTATAGGGGGTAGAGCAATCTCCAACCTCCATTTTGCGATGGCATTGATGGATTGGCTGGAGAGGAACAAGAACTTGAACAGCTGGTACAGAAGCTTGACAGCACCTCCAGAGTCTATGGAATGGAAATAAGTGCAGAGAAGACCAAAATGATGACCAACAACATAAATGGCATCAACATGAACATCAAAGTCCAAGGCAAATCCCTGAACAAAGGGCATAGCTTCAAATATTTAGTAGCCATTGTATCGGACAATGGGTCCTGACAGGAAGTCCTCGCCAGGATTGCACAAACAACTGCTACCCTGACAAAATTGAAGCAAATTTGGAAAGACAGGACCATCCGTCTACATTCCAATGTAAGGCTGCTGCGCTCCCTTGCCATCACCATCTTCCTATACACTTGCGAAACATGGACCCTCACAGCAGATCTACAACGAAGAATACAAAGCATGGAGATGAGGTGCTACAGAAGACTTCTGGGCATTGCCTATACCCATCACATCATCAACGATGACGTCCGACAGACCATCACACAAGCCATTGAACAACACAATGACATGCTCACAGTGGTGAAGAAACGGAAACTCCGATGGTTTGGCCACATCACCAGAGCCTCAGGCCTTGCAAAAACCATCATGCAAGCCACGGTGCAAGGAGGCAGAAGAAAAGGGAGACAGGAAAAGAGGTGGGACGACAACATTCGAGAATGGACTGGCTTGACACTGAGCGAAGCCGTGAGGGTTGCTGTGGACAGAGAAAGATGGAGTACGCTGGTTAAACAATCATCTGTGGTGCCCCAACGATCTTCGAGTTACGGGATAGGATAGGATATGATAGGATAGAATAGGATAGGATAGAATAGAATGCTGAACTGATAAGCTGACCTTACAGCGAAAGGGTCATATTCAGCTATGGCTAAATCAAATAGGTGAAAACACTGACAAAGAAAGATGGAGATTGTCTGATCTTTTGTATAATACAGATGCTATTATTATTGCAGTCCCAGTTCCTAAAGGCGAGATTTTATATTTACAGTGCTGTACACACTTTTCTTGTACTCCATGCTTTGCTTTGTTCTGATCATTAGGCCCACATACTAATACGTATAATTAGTTCTTTAATTTTATAAATACATACAGTGTGCATATGCATATTTACCTGTTACGACCGGCGGCAGTGTAAGTGGGGGTGGATTATACACTTCTGAAATGAAAAACACAGTATTCAGCGTAATTTCAGTATGATTTGGGATGTAAAAACAAACAAATACAACTCCAATGACCCAAATAAGAAAGGTAAAAAAGAAGTAACATGTAGTGTAACACTAGATGGAAATACTGGACAGGATTCATCAGAATGCTCAGTTGAAGAGAAACAGTAAGGATAGGGTAATTTCTGCTTTTATGTTTCCCCATGTAGCACTCCGTTTTAAGAAGCAGTCACAAAGCAGCATTTCGTTCACTGAGCACGTTCAATGCCTTAAAGGTGTAAAGGATGGAAATGATACATACCACATCTAGCAGTTCGTGACACAACAGATTGTTATTGTTCCTGCAATAATGAGAACAGAGTAGAACATTCAATCCACATAACATATACTTTGTGGAATAATAAACAACCGTGAACAACTAATTTGACAACTTTTCAAATGCGATGGTCAGCTGCCTATTTTAGACTAGAAAATACCAATTAGCAGAGCAAGAACAAATTAATAATAATAATTATTATTAATTGCATTTAAAATACCCACTAAGGCAAAGGGCCTTGAACACTGTGTTTCTGAGGATTTTCAGGTCTGAGAATTCCTGTACACTGAAGCGGTTCTCGTCCACGGGCTTGCTGGCTATACCGTCCAACTCAGTGGTGTCAGGCAACCCGATACCAATGGCATAGATGTGGATGCCTTCTGCTCGGGCCTGTTCAGCTTCAGGGATGGTTCTGTCGTTGTTGATGTTGGACACGCCGTCGGTGATTACAATGGCCACATTGGGTATATCAGGACGGTCACCATTTGCTGGAGTGAACATCACCTTTCTCATGGTTTTTAAGGCGTCAGCTGTGTTGGTGTTGCCGTACCTATAGGGTATTTGCTCAATGGCATCGAATAATTCGGGCTTGTTGTCATAGGCATTGAGATTGAACTGCAAGTAGTCCGCGTCGCTGTAGATGATGATACCCACACGTACATTGCCATTGTCAACGGCAGCGTTGTACAGGAAGTACCTGATGAAGTCCTTCATGACCTCGTAGTTCGCCTCAGTCACACTGGTGGACGCGTCCAATACAAACACCAAGTCCACTTTGACGGAGTCGCACACTGCAACAAATATAACCTCAAGACTAGTATTAAAGAAGAAATGGAATTCTGCCTGTCAGACGTCTTTCGGGGATAAAATGCGGACTAAACTATCAGGCTCCAAGTGATTTTTTTAATGGTTAGCATTATTATTTGAAAGAATTTGAATTGTTACCGGAGACCACAGCGTCTTGAATGCTAAATTCATGTATTAACTCACATGCATAGCAATGTGTGTCTATGCATGCGCCCCACCCACTTACTCCTGCACCCAGTTGTTTTTTCTCAAAAGTCTTGCAAATCTCTGCGAGGAGTCCCAAATAGCCCAAAAATGATAGTTTAAAACAAAAATGACCTCCGGCCGTCCGGCCGTCCTTTTGTCTGTGCAAAGCTTTAAAGTGGCCGAGTACATGAAACTTATTTCAAGTATCACAACCAAAACCTGGTAGAATGGTGTATATCCATAAGACCTCGAAAATATTCAGTGAATGAATAACTTCACTTCAAGGCCAAGGTCACAGGGTTGGCAAATAGTAAAACAATTTTTTTTTCACATTATTATATTATTGTTCCACTAAGTTTTATAATATTGAACCTATGACTCTTTCGATAGAAGATAATGAGACAAATATGCCACACAAGTTTGGTCCGCCTTGTACCAAGGTCAAGGTGACTGGAGTCGGTTCATATGGGTACTTTGAAGTAACCTTGACCTTAAAATATGAGAGATACAAAGTCCAAACTTGTTTTTAGAGATAGACATAGGCCTAAGTATACCCAAATGAAGGCGAGCCAAAACAGTTTCTTCTTTGCGAGTGGACGCAAAGTTAGGCAAAGAAGCAGACGAATCAGGAAGAATTTGAAATTATTTGTTATTGATTTGATTAGACCATTCAGTCTGCCAAAGCCATTTACAATAAGAGCCAGTCATACAACACAGGTCAGAGTATGGACCAAATTGGAAAATCTCTATAGGGAAATCTAGAGGCAGCTTTGTCCACTGCAATATTGTCGCGGATGCCCATTGACTAGATACCGACATATAAACTATCTTTTAACCCTCAGAAACAAGTTGTGGAGGTCATGGATCTTTGCCGGTGAAGGGTGAACTGTGAAGAATAAACGGGGAACTGTGAAGGATAAGGATGGACGATCAGCAGTGAAGGATAAACCATTAATGGAGGACGGTGAAGTCCGATGAATAATGAGGACTCTCCTCTCTAACAGCCAGAAGGATTCGATAATGTATATATATTGCCTTGAATGGCCAGGCTGAATGTTTATTAAACTATGAATGGTGAAACAGACTATGATAATCTATGTAGTCAACAACTGCCGCCATCACAACAATGACTTCTCACCCAGGCAACAATCACATCGAATTATTCCATCGTGAATTATTATTAATATCATCACATCATTTGACTAAATCAAGAATCAAAAGATGCGAGAGGATAATTATGATGATGGTGATGATACAGTTTCTGGATAATATCTTCTGCTCAGTCGTGACAGCAGACTGGAATATTCTGGGAGACGCCTTTTGACAACGGTGACGGCCTGTAGTCATCGATAGAGAAGTAAATGACGGAAAGACCGCCGACTTGTAGGGGATGAAGAGCATTTATAACGATGACAAACAGCCCGTCACCACAGTCGGCGTCGCCCACAATATTCCAGTCAGCTGTCACGAAGGAGCAGAAGATATCTTGCACAAGACGTCGCTGCTTCAAAAAACATCTACACCGGATGCACAATATTAACAAAGCTATGAGCGATGGATGATTGAATGAAGTGAGGGGAAGACAAGACAAAGAGGCCATATTAACTGCCAACGATCCTGTTTCCATGCACGATCACAGCACCTACCAAAGAGTCTCTTTGCTGTATTAGCGATGGAACCACTTGCACCCAAAAACTATCCGCAGAAAGCGTATAAACAGTTTTCCCACCCAGACGGTGGACGAGGTGAGTTGAAGAGTCGTAACGTAAATATTTCAACAAATGTACGTTTTCACAACAATCATAAACTTGTGCATCTTGCTGTTTACAGACTCGGTTCCCAACTGTTGTTACCATAGCAGAAAAGAGGTTTCTACATGCAACAATACTCAGCTGTTAGGCGTCGCTAATGCTGGATAATAATAAGATTTAAACAATCAATCGATATTAAATTTAAGTGTATAGTTGCTCCTAGAATTGCGAAGGCGAACCATCTTTGTATTTCAAGACTTATCTGGAAATATTTGGACATAGTACGAAATCAGAACGAGCAAAAATGTCGGTCTGTCGGTCCGTTGCAAGCCATTTCTCAAGTACCACTGAACGGATTTTGACCATACTTCATAGGAACGTTACTAGGTTATTGACCTGCCTCCCCAGCCATCATACTGATCTACCGCAAAGGTCAGGGTCACTGGAGTCATTCTTTTGTTAAACACGTTTTGTTCAATATTCCAAAAACTGCTGAAGCGCTTTTGTTGAGTTTTGCTATACAAGTATATCAAATCATGGGCGTCATCATTCAATAGCAGTTCGGTTGTCGGTCAGTTGGTCGGTCCGTCGCTCTCGAATTTCACTTTTGAAAAACCAACACTTTTTTCATTCATTTTTACTTTGCGGATACATTTAACTAGTGTCAAGCATATTAAGCCATTCATATGTGTACTTTCTCAAAGGTCAAGGTTATTGTACTTTGTTGTTATTGCACAATTTCGGTTCTAACAAGGAGCTATTACCCTTGCAATTTTTGCAATTTTAATGACAAGTAGAAAATGAAATATTGTTAGCTATAGACTGTAATATACATGACGTCACGTTGTTCTAAGCCAGCCAGTTAGATTCGATTGCATCATAACCATTTTTCTCCACTCATAGGCGTTTGATTAATTGGTTCGGTCTGCATCATCTCCCCCATTGGGGTGCCGGGAGTTTCAGTATAAATAGTATCCCCACTTTCTGGAAATTTAGTTATATAAATTCCCACTGTCGCTGTCTTTCTCCTTTGTTCTTTCTCATTCCTACTCTGTTCTATCAATACTACAATACTATTTTCATCTTCGCTAGACCAGTCACCTGCTTTTTTTCTTGAAAACTCTTCCGCGACAAAACTATTCATTTGTTTGGGAGGTCTGTTGGATCAGTTTGGAAATATTGGACGCTTTCTGGGGCTTCCTATGATGTTATATTATTTGGCAATGTAGGCATTTTATATGTATGTGTTTTGTTGATAATTTATAATGATGTTTGTATTCTATTTTGTTTTTGTAAACGGGGGTTCGATAAATTAGAGTATAGCCTCAGCGTTTCCTGCGTGGGATGTCTTTATTGTAAAGTGACTGGCTGGTAGTTCAGTGTTACCACTGGGGTTGTTTCGGCAGATCTATTATGCGGATCAGGGGCGAGTCCTCTTTCAGCGAAGTTGGGGTCTTGATTTTATGGTCCTGATTGGGCTATACTGGTCCTGATTTGGCTCGGAAGAGTCCGCTGGACCTAAAGCAATAATCATGTAATGTAAAGTAATGTCTGTAGCATCACAGGGGAAACAAATATTTCAATATCTCGGAATCTAGTCAGATAAACGAGCACTACAAAGTACAGGACTCTTGTGACTAAAAAATAACCGTCAATAATAATTTCAATTATTTAAAAGGACCCAAAATCGAAGGCTTTGTTTACATTTGACAAAAAACGGGTTCACCCTAAAATTCGCATTGTTATTACATTAAACTATGCTAAAGTCGGCTTTCGTTGCTCAAACCAACCGCTACAGTTTGAATTTTCAATTTCGGTTCTGACAGGGAGTGATTTTCCGGTTTGTAAGTCGTGTGACATTTGACCACTATTTCTGAGTGAACAACACAGCTGGAGTGTGTGTCTTTGGCGTCTGGGCTGGGGAAGGGTCTATTTTATCAACCTACAACTAAAAATCTTACCATCAATTGTTTTCACGTGGCTTTTGGTAAGCTAGCTGCTATATTTTTAGCTCCAAAAAAATGTTGGCTGGCTAGGCAACGGCTGCTGCAAATCAATCGGCACAGACACTACGGAATTGATTCCTTTAAATAAATTAATATAATTTCGAAAGAGTTTTGTGTATGTGTGTATGTGTGTGTGCTGTAGCTTGCTTTTTCAGTGGGGCAACACTCACTTGAACGTTAAAACGATCTGTCTAGGGGGCGCGGTAAACGTGAGTCCCTTTAAAATAATGAAGAGGATATGTTTAATGACTCACCAATAGTTGGAGGTGGAGAAGCTTTTAGTTCAGTCGTAGGTGCAGGACCGAGGCCTGAAACACAATTTATTTACTTATTTAATTTAACGCCTATTCACATATGTGATATTGGAATTACTTTTTTAGGGGGGTAACACTCACTGTGACATTTCTGAAACACAAACATTTCTGAAACACAAACATGACACTGACAGTGATAAAGTTACTAAACTAATATCCGGTGTTGTTGGAGATGTACTATTTTACGTAACATGTCACTTGTGACACTGATAGAGATACAGTTACTAAACCAAATCTGCTATTGTTGGAGATACTATACAGCAGTTCAGATTGACAGTTATATAAAGTTGTGTATTTCTAGTTCAAATCAATCTGGCGGATTTCATGTGCAAAGGCAGAACTAGCGCAAAGCACTTGCCATACTTGTTTGCATTCACATTACTATGAATCTGACAAAAAAAAGACTTACTCATTCCATTCGGTTCTTTGTTTTGTTTTTTTTCAAACTGGAGAAATAGAATAAGGGCTGGCAAAGCAGTCTCCCAGATATCATAATTAAGCTTGTGTTTCACAAGAAAACCGATAGCCACAGTAGTGAAAAGTACGAAAACTCAGAAGCAGGGTAAAGGCTTAACATTGACAACTTACTGGTACAAAGGGCCTCAAAGACTTTGTTTTTGAGATCTTTCAGCTCCGTAAATTCCTGTACACTGAAGCGGTTCTCGTCCACGGGCTTGCTGGCAATACCGTCCAATTCATTGGTTTCTTTCAACCCGATACCAATGGCATAGATGTGGATGCCTTCCTCTCGGGCCTGTTCAGCTTCAGGGATGGTTCTGTCGTTGTTGATGTTGGACACGCCGTCAGTGATTACAATGGCCACATTGGGTATATCAGGCCGGTCACCATTTGCTGGAGTGAACATCACCGTTCTCATGGTTTTTAATGCGGCAGCTGTGTTGGTGTTGCCGTACCTATAGGGCATTTCATCAATGGCATCGAATAATTCGAGTTTATCTTGGTAGGAATTGAGATGGAACTGCAAGTGGTCTGCGTCGCTGTAGATGATGATACCCACACGTACATTACCGTTGTCGATGGCAGCGTTGTACAGAAAGTACTTGATGAAGTCCTTTATGACCTCGTAGTTCTTCTCAGTCACACTGGTGGACGCGTCCAACACAAACACCAAGTCCACCTTGGCGTGGTCACACACTGAAAATATACTTTTATTAACATTTAGAGTTACGTTTGACGAAAGGAATTTTAAAAAAATTAATGCTATTTATTACGTAATTAATTTGTAGTTAATATATATCACTGTACTATACCTTTCATGCTCCTTAACGGGATTCACAATTGAAATTGGGATTTTGGGGCCACAGTCTTTGGAGGCATGCAGTTGAAGTCTGTAAATAAAAATACATGCCAAAAAGTCAAAAGAAATCTGTTGTTTTAGTATTCCAGACACCTGCACCCAACCATGTTAAGACGACGTCATTACGTTTGTCGAGGAAGAAAATTGCACCATACTTACCTATTGTAGTTGGTGGTAATGTTGGTGGAGGTGGTGTAGCTGGTGGTGGTGGTAAAACTGGAATGTCGGTCACATGTTTAGTACATAGGAGTAACAAATAAACAGAACAGTTATCATTCCACGGCAATGAATCATGCATGTGACGCAACACCAAATGTAAAATATTACCAATTTCACATTGCATGTTATCCGATTTATTTACAAACAGTATTGATAATGTATTCAAATTCTGTAATGGACAACAATATTGTGTGCATTGACACTCCAAAATCAACTGAGCATTCTGATCGTTTTTTTCTTTAATATTTAGTTAAAGTTCCCGACATTACACAAACAACAAAAACCACCCGTGCTTTAAGTAAGAAAGTACAAGGTCTGACAGAGAAACATAATTTTAAAATGGTAACGGTTAACTAACCTTTGCAGATTGATGCAAACACCTTTTCTCGCAGGTCGCGCAGCTGAGTGAATTCCTGTACAGAATATCGGAACTCGTCCACAGGCTTGCTGGCGATTCCATCGAGCTCAGCGGTTTCTGTCAACCCGATACCAATGGCGTAAACCACGATGCCTGCCAACCTGGCTTCATCCGCCTCCGGAACGGTTCTGTCAGTATTGGTGTTGGACACGCCATCAGTAACCACGATGACCACATTAGGTACGTCAGGACGGTCACCATTTTCTGGAGTGAACATCACTGTTCTCATGGTTTTCAAGGCGGCAGCTGTGTTGGTGTTGCCGTACCTATAAGGCATTAGCTCAATGGCATCGAATAAATCGGGCTTGTTTTTATAGGTATTGAGATGGAACTGCAAGTAGTCCGCGTCGCTGTAGATGATAATACCCACACGTACATTACCACTGTCGATGTCAGAGTAGCGGAGGAAGTACTTGATGAAGTCCTTCATGACATCGTAGTTCGTTTGAGTCACACTGGTGGACGCGTCCAGCACAAACACCAAGTCCAGCTTGGCGTGTTCGCACGCTGAAAAATAATATCAAAGAGAAAGGATCTAAATTTCGTTTATTTCACGTCTGAGAATCGACCTTAGCCAGACCAGACGCGCTAATAAATGCACTTTCAGAACCCACTGTTAACAATAGCGTCAGAGTCGGTTATCGCAATACCACGACGTGGATGTTTGGACGATCTTTGCAGCAAGAGTCGAAATCAGTAAAACGGTTATGAACAAAATTGGCACTGTGGAATAACCTTCATGCTTGAGGCAGGCTAGTTTGGGATGAAGTAAGAGTACAGTGAAGTAAAAGCAATTTTAATTAAATTAAAAGTAATTTTAATTAAATTGTAAGTTCTCTTGGAGTCTTGGATGAGCGTACGCAAATGGCAGACAGCCTTCTGGATCTAGCAATAGCTAGTATATAACTGAACAATAGAACCGAACATTATCAAAGTATACAAATGTCTCGCCATAAATCCTGAACTTACCTAATGGTCCAGAGGGTAAAATCGTGCGCACTGCCCCTGTTGGCTCTGAAAATAAAAACAAACTACACTGGTGGTCAGTTCCAAGTACTCAGAGCACAGTATCAACATGGTAATAGACTAATGCGAGGTCGGTGGAGAAACATACTATCTTTGTGGACACTGAGGAGCAAATTACAACTTCTGAAGTTGCTAGACATCCAAATGAAGTGGAAAGTATGATTTCAGTTAAACATATAATAATAGTCATTAACAAATTATCATTCATCGGGAAAAAAAAGAACATTCTTCTCTTTAAAAAAACAACAACCATTCTTCTTTCATTGCATGCATTTGTGGTTTGAGAATTTGAAACAATTGGTAAGATTGTAAACGCAGCAGCTTACTTTCTGTGGCTGGTTCTGGTGTTAAACCTGCAAGTTAGCATAATTATAATTTAGTTTTCACTTCGGACAAGGAGACTGCGTCACCCCTACTACTAAACCGGCATTAATGAATGAATGAATGAATAATTTATAAAGCGCGTAAATATCTCCACGCCACAGGCATGATCGCAGCGCTGGTGGGAGGGAGGTGGATAAACACACACACACACACACACCCATACACACACACCCACACACACACACACACACACTCACACACACACTCACACACACACACACACACAGTGGCGGGAAGGGTGCATAGATCATAACTTAACATTTTAACTTCTTCACTATCGCTCAACACATTCTAGCAGGCAGACCAGTCAATTAAAATTTATGCAATACTTTCATGCAGTGACTTATGAAATTGGGATGAGATCAGATAGTTATGCATCCAGATTAGCAAGAAGAGAAGAAATGTGTTTTCAAGTTTCTGCGAAATGCATCGACAGAGTCTGCTCTCTTTATGTCTTCTGGAAAAGCATTCCACCAGACCGGTATATATATATGCAAATTGAAGCAACAACATGTATTCAACGTATATTGCCTATCTTTAATCTTGATTCGGCTCTTTGCAGTTCGCTGGACCATATAAGCAATGAAGAACTAACTAACTAACTAATCTTGATTACAGGTAAAAGTAACCACAAACCACAGTAAAAACACACATTATTGAGGAAAAAGAAAGTAAGGACATGTCTAATACAATTAATATAAGCCTACATGGAATAAACTCTCTACCTACACACCAAACCGCCAGGATTACTGGCTATGATTATAACTCCAAGAGCCTTATTTGGTTTTGCAGTATCGTAACAAGAAGCATGATAAAAGTACTTTACAAATATTACTCGTACAATCGAGTTTTACGTCCTAAGAAACGATGTGGTGCATATAGAATATATTACACACATCTGCAAAACTATGTTACTGCTGTGCAGTGAAAGACAGACAACAGCATTTATCAAAGAATATTTATCGAAAGTTTATTGACAAAATGATACCATATTAACAAATGCTGCAAACTTTGACTCAGTCTGGAAGCAAATATTCCTCTACAAACAAGCTAATATATAATATACATCATACAACAAAAAATATTGTTGCTGGTCGTTGTCGTTTGTAGTAGGTAGAGTAATAGAAATTCCGCCTCTTTGGTCCTTCCTTGAAGATTGGCATATCCTAGCTATATATATATATATATATATATATATATATATATATATATATATATATATATATATATATATATATATATATATATATATATATATATATATATATATATATAGGCACTTCTAGTACATTTGTGAATATAGAGTTTACATTAAATAGTAATTTTGAATATGAGTTTACTCCTCACGACATTTATACATGACGATATGACTGTTATCACGTTCACAACAGCGTACCACCACCAGCTAACACCGACAGACAACGCAACTCACTGAGAGAATTGAGAACCGAACGGCCACAATAGGCTGAATACATAGTGGCCCTCAGGTTCCCCAGATTGCTGAAATCCAGCACGGAAAAGCGGTTCTCCACCACCGGTGTACTGGCAATACCGTCCAGTTCGGTAGAGTCTGTCAGCCCGATACCGATAGTGTAGATGTGGATGCCTTGTGCTCGGGCTTGTTCAGCTTCTGGGATGGTTCTGTTGGCATTAATGTTGGATACGCCGTCAGTGACCACGATGGCCACATTGGGAACACCAGGACGATCGCCATTGGCTGGAGTGAACATCACCGTTCTCATGGTTCTCAAGGCGTTAGCCGTGTTGGTGCTGCCAAAGGTGTATGGGATCTTGTCGATGGCATCATACAGATACTGCTTGCTGCGAAAGGTGTTGAGGTGGAATTGGACACGGTCTGTCGTGCTGTAGACAATTATCCCCACACGCACTCGACCCAAGTCTACGTCCGTGACCAATAAGAAGTCTTTGATAAAGTCCTTCATGATTAAGAAGTTGGCCTCGGTCACACTGGTGGAGGCGTCCAGGACGAACACCAAATCGGCCCATTTGTCCACACAGGCTACAAACCAAATACATCTTCACGCTAGGTTTTCAAACGACCAAACAGAGAAGCATAACTGGTAACAAAGTAACTCCCAGGGGAAGCATAATGTTATCATGAATGTGGAGTTAATATTCTTGGTCAGCGAAGATGGGATTCAAAATGCTCCCTATACAAATGTTTTTAAATGAGTCTAGAGTTAGAAACTAACGATTTATGAAGTAAACTGAATTTAGTGAAAAATAGAATAGTGTACGAAGATGAAAGGTAAACATTAATAACTTACGAAGAAACGGAGGCGGAAGCGTTTGGGACCTCGAAGGGTGAGTTGTCATTTCAACAGCTGAGAAAAAATGTACAAGCAGTTAAGAAACAAAGAAAGAAACACGAAAAAGCAAGCTGCGGAGCTTTCACGTATAGCTGTCAGTTTAGGGTGGAAAGGCTTAAAAATAATAAAAATGATAAATAACAGATTATAACGCCTATTTTTATCCTCTAAAATGCATTTTAGTTTACTGTCTAATCCACAATATATGTACACACAAATATTGTTATATCAAAAATAAAGATTTAGGAAATTGGAAGTACACTGCCCGCAAAACAATAAAACACATAAATCAATTTTAGTTATTATTGTGAGACAAAAAAACAACAACTGAAAATGTTCGAACACGAAAAGGTTTGCACGTATACTGCAACAGAAGCCAAGCAAAGAAAAATCTGTATAACAGCACACCATTATCCAACAAACGTTTTCTTCAATTCACAAAACAAGTACTGAAAGTCCATTCTACAACAGAAATCAATCAAATTTGTTATAATTTTATTTCAAAAGCATGGTTACACGTGGGCAGCGTGCATTTTGTAACCCGCTTACTTTTAGATATGGTATTACAAATCATGCATTAGAGTAGCAGTTAGTTTGAACGGCATTCCAGGAAGATACAATGGATTGACTGCAGCAATCAAGCAATGCGTGAGGCGGAATGGTTACTGACCAAAGTGTAAAAGATCCCATATGTGATTGAGCTTCGAAGAGAGTGACTGTAACGGAAAGGGGTATATCAGAATTGGCGTGCGTGTATGTGTGAATCTGCGTGTTTTCCCGTCCCACAACTTCTCTAACTCGGAACAGTAGACTACGTGTCACACCCTTTATTAAACCATAAACATAAATCAACAAAATAGCACAAGTACAGAATCAACAAGAATCAAAATGGGATAAATACAAATGTTTCTACTCACGTCATGTCGCAGAATAAATCCGTTGAAAGAATAAATATATATACACCACTGTTACGTTGAAACGCCAATGGTAGTATGTCTAAAACGCGCACGATAGATCCAATCGTTTCGTTTTGCAAAGTATTCAATAATGGAGTTTATTTACCTTTGATTTGAGTTTGCATTGTTGTTAGGAGAGGCTTTGTATAACGTTGATAATTTTCGTTAGTCGATATTGTTGGAGAATTTTCTGGATCCGTTTGTTTACTATCGATCGAAGTTTCTTGATGGACGTAGATAATGGAGAACATTCTTTTGACAGGAAGAGAGATGTATGACGTAAGTCAGTGATGACGATCTTTAATTCTGATTGGTTGGTTGTAATGCGTCATTTCTAGAACGACCTGTCCTCATCTCGAATGATAGAAAAAATTATAAAATGGATGCCCTGTGTGTGGTTAGAGAGAGAAGTTGTTGATAGTGAAGTTGGAAAGTAAATTTGAGAGTGGAAAGGCGATTGAGCGATTGTATGCAGTTGTTGATGTGTGCTGAATAAAAGTGGAAAACTTCATACGTCGACTCCGTGTCTTGTATGCTGAGTGAGCAGGCTGCGTGGATACACGAATCTGAGTTACACCTTATCAGGAATTCAGCATTGGGGCTGAATCAAATACTGATAGAAAACACCAACATCGAATCGAGTGTAACAACCACTCACAAATAACACACACTTCCGGCCCAGTCCACCGTTGCCACAGAGACTGAGAGAATAGGAGGAAGAAAGAAGCAGAGGACGCCGAAGACTAGAATGCCAAAGAAGAAGAAGCAGCAGAAGAAGAAGAGAAGGCAGAAGGAGAAGACGAAGGAAGGAGTCTGAGAAGAGGAGGAGCGGAGAAGAGGAGGGGAGACGGAGAAGGCGACAGGAGAAAGAGAGTGAGATTGAGAAGCAGAGAAAGAATATGGCGTAGGCAGAGAAGAGATAGAATCGACCAAAACTGCAGTGTGTCTATTTATAACTTTCGTGGTTTTTTTCTCTCTCTCTGGCGATGGTAGACTGGGAGTGAGCGTTATTTGTGAGTGGTGTATATATACTTTTCTTTCAATGGATTTATTCTGCGACATGACGTGAGTAGAAACAATTATTGTATTTATCCCATTTTGATTCTTGTTGATTTGTGCTATTTTTATTGATGTATGTTTATGGTTTAATAGAAGGTGTGGCAACGTAGTTTACTGTTACGAGTTGGAGAAGTTGTGAGATGGAAGAACATGCAGATTCACGCATACACGCTCATCAATTCTGAAATACCCCTAAAGTCCATACCAAATACTCACACCAAACAAACTTTAGTCCGTATTGTGAAGACCAAGTTTACATCTAGACCTGCTCCCAGGAACATTAAGTTTTCACCCATCGCCAGAATTGTGAGAACGAGTGTGTTATGTGTTCACAAGTTCAGTTCTGACCCGTCATTCAAGGCCTGGCAAAAGAGTGAGGAGCCACTTTGTTTTTGAAAAAACGGAGAAAGGAACAGGCAGGATTTATATTGGCACTGACAGTCACTGCAGACAGGCGTGAACAATAACAGACAGCGGATAATCTCAAAAGCCACACCACAGCATAATCTTAAGGATTTCAATGTAAATACAATTATAAGACAAGCAATCAGGCTGAGTACTTTGCTGGACATTTCACCACAAGCCAGGGCTCAGGAAGAACGTCAGATTACTCACTACCGGCGGTGCTTGTTTTCACAGTATTGCAAAATGCCAGGCTGTCTCTCAGCGAAGATGCAGATAGTTCTGAGTAGCTGTTCAACATGAACATATTTTGCCAGGCTGGCGGCGAGGCGATGGCTTGCAGTTCAGCGACGTCCATCAGGCCTATGCCCACCGCATAGACGTGAACCCCCGCTTTATGCAGCAGTAGAGCCTCTGTAATAGTGCGCTGTCGATGCACGTTAGATTCGCCATCAGTAATCACTACAGCGACGTTGGCAGCGTCTGGTCTGTCTCCGTTGGCGGGAGAGAAGATATCGTGTCTCACTGTCTCCAGAGCGTCGGCCATGTTAGTGCTGCCATAGTCGTACCGGATGCGGTCCAGTGCCCAATAGGCGGCAGCTCTGGAGCTGTGGTCCCGCAGGTAGAAATGCACCTTGACGTGAGAGTTGAACGTCATGGCGGCCAGGCGCTGCTGGCCACTATCCAGAGCCGAGTGCCGAACCAGAGCCTTGGCGAAGTCTAGCATCAACCGGAAGTTGCTTTGAGTTACGCTGGTGGAAGAGTCGAGGACTAACGCTATGTCCACCATAGGGTCGCATTGACCTGCACACACAATCTACTCACACTGTGTGTGGTATATAAGCTTCTAATTGAGTCAGTTAGCTTTATCAAACTTACCTTACTTCGATATATGACCTCAGGATGAATGTTAGGGTCTAAGCTACAATTATACATAAAATCCTTCAGTCAAAAAGGAAGTTGCTAGCGACCAAGCAGGAATGGTGTGCCGAAGGTGTGACAGCGTATGAAGTCTAGACCCATCCAAGACGAGGCAATAATGACAGCAATATACTCATGAGGTCACGACCATGATGCCAGTGCATACCTTTCACACTGCAGTGCAAAATGTGACGCATTCGCCACTTTGTGCTGATAACTATACTACTCGGTGCCCGCTACTTACTGATACAGTCTTACATGCAAGCTCGCGTATGTAAAGGAATCATGGCAATTCAGAAACAACCTAATCAAACAGCTGTATTCTACTAGGCGTCAATCAACTGACTGACAGTTCGTGTACAAATGCGATAAAATATGGAGGAGCGGTTGTACGATGATGCTTTTTCTTCACACACACAAAAATAACAAAACAAAAAAATATAATGCAAACGATTGCAATCAAACTGTGTCTTCTATGGTATTAACTATGCACAATTCATCAGCTATGTGGACGGCCGTATACAGTGTAAGCTCCACGGATCATAGTGTACAGGGACAACTGTCCAATCTGAAGTGGAGAAGCAATGCAACCTACGAGTCAAGCCATTCTCTGGCTCACCTTCTTAACCTTTTTATTTTCACCGTATCCAGCGCATTCGTAAATTCTGCAACGTCCATCACGCTTTTGCCACTCTGAGCGGCGCGGACGAGTCTCTGAAACGGGAACTTCACAAAAACACGTGAGACACGAACAATCCGCCAACAAAAATAAACACTCGACAAGACACCACAAAACGGACAAGATTTCTGCTATGCACCTGTTTCATCTACTGCCTTATCAATAAAATCTATATATTTCGTACACTATAGCAAATCAAAATCGTTTACTTACGAGTTCCAGTAGTACTACCAGCGCCCACTGCAAGCAAAAATGATAATGAACGTAAATTTGACTCGCATGCAAAATTGGTCATCGTAGAGTGGAATGGCTCTATATTTGACCCATAGTATGCATCAACTTTAGGTTATTTGATCATACATGAGCACCAGTGGTCATGAAAGATCAAGGTCATTCCAAGGTCAAGATCACTGAATGTCAAGCTGCAACTGTTTATGTCATCGATTTGCTCGTTCATTATCGTCAAAGTCGTCGTCATCCTCATTGTTTTTGTCGGCCTCCACATCGTTGCTTTTAAAATCATCATCTTTGTCGTCGTGGTCATCATCATCATCATCGCCGGCGTATTCATCATCATCGCCGTTTCGTCATCATCATTATTATGACAATCGTCATCATTGTCGTCGGCGTCATCGCATCGTCAGCATAACCTTTGTGGCCACTGTATTTCCATCGTAATTTGGTATTGTTCAAATCACGGGTCGATTGTTATTCTTTCCGTTTTGCATAGCCGGAAATAACCGGAAACAGCCGGAAATAATATTCCAATGTAATCCTTTGGACCAATACAATTTCTTATGTCTTCTTCTTATGTCTTAATGACACAACTCTATTCTCTCTCTGCTAAACACGCACACACACGCACCCAAACGCGCGTGCGCGCACGTTCAACGCAACGCAAAAGCGACGCAACGCAACGCGTCCGCTCTCTCTTTCTCTTTCTCACACACACAAACACACACACATACATACACAGCACAACCACCATCACCACCACCACCACCACAACCAAATTATTTATTTAAAAAATATTTCGGAGATTGTATACCCTCCTTCAGTTCTGATTCGGAACATTGGACAGCTTTTTTCTCGGTCGATCTTTTTTCTCTGTGTTCGTTTTGCTTGCCTACAGTGGGGAACAATACTGTTGTTGTTATTTTTTGGTCTAAATAAAAGTAAAGTAATGAACAGAAATGTGCAAGAAAGAGAAGATTCTAAAATGAGATCAAGAATAGATCAAAACTTACATCCGGCAATTTCACCTCTGAGCGAGTAAACGTTGGCCTCCAGCTCCCGATAGTCTGCGGCTGCGAAGACGTTGCGTTCATTGGAAGCCACGCTTTCCATCTCACCCTTGTCCGGTAAACCCACTCCCACAGTATAGATCGCGATACCAGCCTGCAATCACGTCACACTCATGCAGGGTGTGCAACAATCTACCCCCGTTGGGGTGCCGGGGGTTTCAGTATAAATAGTATCCCCACTTTCTGGAAATTTAGTGCTTTAAATTCCCACTGTCGCTGTCTTTCTCATTTGCTCTTTCTCATTCCTGCTCTGTTCTATCAGTCTGCTATACTATCGTCTTCTTCGCTAGACCAGTCTCCTACCTTTTTTCTTGAAAACTCTTCCGGGACAAGACTCCTTGTTTGTGTATGAGGTCTGTTGGATCAGCCTGGGAATATTGGACGCTTTCTGCCAGGTGGTCACTAGGGCTTCCTATGATGTTATTATTTAGCAATGTAGGCATTTTATATGTATGTGTTTTTGTTGATAATTTATAATGATGTTTGTATTCTATTTTGTTTTTGTAAACGGGGGTTCGATAAGTTGGGGTGAAGCCTCAGCCGTCCCCTGCGTGGGATGTCTTTATTGTAAAGTGACTGGCTGGTGGAGGGCATTCAGTTTTCCCACTAGGGTTGTTTCAGCAGATCTTTTATGCGGATTGGGGGTTGTCCGGTCCTGATTTGGCTCGGAAGAGTCCGCTGGACCTAAAGCAACAATTATGTAATGTAATGTAATGTGCAAGAATCTGCATCTGCTGTACTGGACTGTTCGTGTCACCTAGACCTCCCCTTCAAGCACTTTCAATACGTTGAATCATAGTTAATCCTACATCCATTTGTACTGTACATGCACCTCAGAAAACGAACTAGGCCTACTTGTTGAGGTAATACATGTTCTTTGTTTGCAATTGTATTATCACACAGATGACAGATTTGACATTAATTAATGTAATCTCTGTCTCTCTGTCTCTGTCTCTGTCTCTGTCTCTGTCTCTGTCTCTGTCTCTCTCTCTCTCTCTCTCTCTCTCTTAAATGTTCCAATTCCAAGAATTGATCTCTTCAAAACTAGTCTAGCTTATTCCGATTCCACTTTGTGGAATAACTTTCCTGAAGATCTCCGCACTCCAGCATCTAAATTTACATCATTTAAAACACGTTTCTTAAAGCATATTAAAAATTAAATACACATTATTTGTTAATGTTGTTGATTGATATTAACTACATTAATTTGATTTCCATTGTTTGAAAATGATTTCATCTAATGATGACTTTGTTTATTTGTTATCGTTCATGATGTGAATGTTATCACATTGAGTTGTATTTAATAGTTATTGTTAAAGCTCCAAGGTGTAAAAAAGCGCATCCAGCGCTTACTCTTTTACCCTTGCAAAATAAAATTGTTATCTTATCTTCTCTCTCTCTCTCTCTCTCTCTCTCTCTCTCTCTCTCTCTCTCTCTCTCTCTCTCTCTCTCTCTCTGTCTCTCTCTCTCTGTCTCTCTCTCTCTGAATGTAAACTTT
This sequence comes from Oncomelania hupensis, assembly GCA_036898135.1. Taxonomy (NCBI): domain Eukaryota; kingdom Metazoa; phylum Mollusca; class Gastropoda; order Littorinimorpha; family Pomatiopsidae; genus Oncomelania; species Oncomelania hupensis. The sequence goes on along the minus strand of CM072512.1, from coordinate 48,532,724 downwards.
GTAGAAGTTGAATCTTTTGAAGAGTAACTTGGTAGTGGAGAGAACAGACTTTGTGCAGGCTGGGTGTATTTATGCAACTGGGACATGAGCGTCAGGATCTTTAAAGGCCGTGCTATGGAATGCGTGCGTGCACCGACTAGACCTCGGTTCATACTCTCATCAGTAAGAGTAGGGGCCATTGCGCTTGCTTGTGTACCAGGGGACATCTTTTGGTTTTCTCCGGCACAACCGGTCAGCCCTCAACCTTGACATTTCGAATCACTGTCGGCAACGTTATCGCGTATCATCTCCTATGCTTCAGTTGTTCTATCGACGCTTTCACTACTGAACTAACGCGCCTCATATGATTTACTGAACAAAACAATCAATTTCTTTTAGCTCAGAGGAGTCCGCTGGACATAAAGCAATAACCATGTAATGTAATGTAATGTAATGTAATGTAATCAATTTCTTGCTTGTTTGCAGTGTTCTCTGGCATTCTATCATGTATTCGTCGTTTACAATAAATAAATGAAGTTAAGAAATAAATAAAAAAAATACAAAACAAAGAACACGAGTGCGAAAACTAAATAAGGTGCAGCATGTCCAATCTCGTGGTCTAAGGTTTTCTTTTTTTAAGTGGTAAGATGAATAAGAGGACAGGAAAGCAAATGAAACTAGACCGTTACCTGAGCCATCTGCGCCAGCTGTTCGTCAATACTCCTCCTGTTGTCTGTGGAGGTGGTATCGGTGATGATGATCAGTCCGTTGGGAACATCGGGCCTGTCGCCGGATTCCTCGGTGAACATGCGATTACGCACTGACTGCAGGGTGGACACCAGATTGAAGCGCGAGGCACGTGCAAACCGTTTGTCTAAGCGACCAAGCCCTTCCACGATGCCTTGCGCAGAGTCGTACCTAAATTATAAATACCAACATAGAGGTGGAACCTACAAATGCGTCTAAGTCTTGCTGAAGAAAACTATAGTTTCAATACACAATACTTCCAGTGAAAGAGTCCTTACTTGTTATCCATCTCAAATCTGGCTGTTAAGTTCATGCAACCAGACTGTTTGGATCAGGAAGCTGAATTATGCTTCACGCTTAGCAGCATACATAGTAATGAGTTGGTTGAAACTTCAACAAGTAGGATTTTAATCAAATATGCATCGGATATTTCACGAAATTGCTTGCTTTTCTTGTTGGCATGATTGAGTTTTCACTTACTGATCCAGCTGAAAGACGGTGTACTGATCGTCTATGTAGAATCCGATGCGGACGTTGCCGTTGTCCACGGACGCTGCTCTGACCAAGCCCTGCAGCCATCGCATAAGTCGTTGGAAGTCCTCCTCGCTGCGGCGTGGATCGAAATGGATGGCGAACACCAAGTCTGCTTGCGGGCTCCCTGATCATAAGGAAAGGTACAGTACTGGGATGATTTTGTTGTTGTTGCTATTCCATGTCACATAATAACGAGACGTCGAGAGCAAAGACAAATTGCGGGTAACGTGTATTCAAGGTTCAAATTGTCTTTAACTTTGGAAACCCAAGCAAGTATTCAAACGTTTGTCCACAATGGAGTAAGAATCACAACTAGATATTTACTTAGCCTGAATAACATAACATCATAACTCATTCTGAAAAGGTTAAAGCACTCACTTGCCAACTCAGTCCTTGATACCACCACAGGTGCTGCACAAAAAAAAAATATATATATATATATATATATGAATTTGTAGTTAAAATGCACGAGGCAATAAAGGCATACTACGTTTTCAAAACTATCTTGTTTTCTATCCCAAACCATAGCCGTTTTTATCTATCGTGTTTCCTACAAAGGCGTAGTACTACTACAGATTATGTCTGACCATGTTTTTAGTAGGACAGCATAATGTTGCGTGTTTGCTTTAAGCTGAATTATAACTTCGTTTAAATTTACCTGTCATTGTAATGTAAGAACTTGGTGATCCATGTTCTGAAGTGTTTGCACCCTATCCCAACCCTCCCCAAACTCCATGTTTGCGAAGGTGCCAAAACTAGCCCTGGCATATTAAATAAATTCTAACCTCTGAAACCTGACACTGAATTTGCAAAACTTTGAAGATTTGTTACAGAGTGGATACCAGCACACTGAGAAAACAAATGTAAGAGAATACTATAATTATTCTGAAAGCGGACATTGTTTTAAATTATCTACTTACATTTCATTTGCTGTCATAGTATAAAAACACCCCAAAAGATTGGCATCATTACCATGATCAACCTCAAACGAGAAATGTATTGTTACGCTCTAAACACGCCCGGTATGGTTACGCTCTAAACACACCGGGAACGATTCTTTGTCATGTACGACAAGCGAACAATAATATACGCTGCATTTATTTGACATCACTAACACACCAAAGTTTTGCAAACAACCATCCGACGTTGCAGCACTAACAATGGTTAGGCGGTGTTTGGTGATAATGAAACTGAATTTTAAACAATATGATCACCAAACACACATGATTTAATTGTGCACACAATTTAATTTACAAAAACGATACTTAAACATGCGATTATGTACAAACTACTTATTTCTAATTATCCACAACAGTCCAGCGTGATGCATGAGAAACGCCAAGCGTGTATCAAATTCGTGAAAGTTAAACAAGAGAAGAGTCTGCGAAAATGACAAGTTTTCAATACTAAAGGGACACAGTTATTGAACTATGACTAGACACACAGTAAACGAAGCAACAGAAAAACACAAAGCAAAGAAAACATTGAACGCAGGCTTAGGCTACATGCATGTCTGTTTTTCGGTTTAATTAAAAGCAAAGCTCACAAATACAAAACTGCATTTCTGTTAAAACGAAAGTGATTGCAAAAAGACGGTACAAGAAGGTGGAATGGGGTGGTGATAGTAGTTACGATGAGGGTAAAATAATGAAAAGAGAATGAACTATGCAAGGGAAATAACTGTTAATGAAAGTATGTAGGCTTAGAGCAAGAGCAGGGCCTGAAAATGTAGCATTTACGGGAACAGTTCAGACGATACGAAGATGCACGTGGATCTACAACTTACACGCAACATAAATAAATCCACATTTACAACATTTAGGGCATACTCGAACCAAACTAAGCGCAACTACCCAAAAAATAAATAAATAAAATAAAATAAATAAATAAAAATAAAATAAAATAACTAGGTATAGAAAACAGTGCAAATATAAAGTCTACATTAATTGTAAAATCACTTCGGTGATAAGACGTTCAATGAAACACGCAAACATACATCTATTCAACAAAAGATGCAGGTAGTATTTTGTTTTCTGCCGGCGAACGTCTGCCAACACGCTTACATGTTACTAAAGAAATAAGGAATGGATTTATTCGTGTTACACATCTATGATCTAGTGTGCTACAGTTATGCATTATTCCAGTCAATGTATCCACAAGTCTACAATTTACCATTTTCAAATCCAAGTCAAAGCACAGAGATCTACATGCAGCAGAGCCATAGTAATCACACGCTGCTCAGCTTATAAATCCGCGACAAAAGCTACGCTTCACAATGACGTACAACACATAATGTTATTATCTCTATAATACTATAATAGGTATAAACAATTTGAATAGTCTACACAAATATAGTTGCATGCATGCCTCTCGATTTCTACTACTAGACTGTACTAAACCTGCTACATTTGTCAGCAGCTGAAAATGAGAGTTGAAGCCAGAAGTAAAAACATTGGCGACAGGAATTCATTCAAGTGTGATATGATGCCACACGCAAATGCAGGGCTGAAACGTGCAGCGCAATATACCGTGGGAAACAAAAATGATTCGTCGTCACCCACCCCTTGTTGGCGGTGGCGTCGGCCTGGGGGCATCTGTTGGTGGCGGTCGCGTCGGCCTGGGGGCAGCTGTTGGTGGCGGTAGGTCTTGCACTGAAGAAATATTTCAGTCAAAACACAGCATGTAATCAATCGTCCAACAACGTTACAATACAAGCCACTTCGAATATTTTACAAGTGACACGACTATTTAAAAAAACACGAAACAACTAAAATGATCCACGTTATACTATCAGTTATTTATCTGTCGGCATTTAAAGCACGAACGTGTGGAGGCAAAGCATAAACATGATAAAATTGGAACAAAAGGCACCATCAAAAACAGATATAATGTTCACAGCTAGTGGAGTGTTAAGAGATCTATGAACTATAGGCTATATGTAAATGTACGTGCTATCAGCAGCCTGACACTCCCATTGGGGCCAGGTTCCTCTATAACCTTAGTACCAGCTCGATAACGGCGAAAGGTCGAATACAGCCACATTTTTATTGAGGCAGTGTTTCGGTGTCATAGTGGCAACAGGACCTGGTGGAAAAAGTGGTAGTTTTGTGCAAAAACATTAAGCTTACGGCAAGATAAACGGGTGGAAACAGCTATGGTCTCAGCCTGTGCTAGGAAATGATAAGAGAAGATGCACGTCAGACTCACAGGCGTAGACGCGGTTTCTGATGGCAGCTGCTGCAGCGTCGTTCCTAATGTCTTCGTAGGAAGCGAAGTAGAAGGTGTCGGCAGGATCGCTTGCGGCAGCCCGCAGTTGAGCCCTGTCGGCCTGGCTGATGCCCACTGTGATGACCCTCACGCCCTGGGCCTTCAGTGAGGCCGCAGCACTCTGGAACTTTTCTGGTCTGAGGTTGACCTCGTTGTCCGTCACTACGATGACCACGTTAGGCACGTCGGCACGATCGCCGGCAGTGGAGACTAACACTCGCTGCCTGATCTCCTCTAGCGCCTCACCGGCGTCGTTCTTCTTGCCTCGCACCTTCTTGTCGATCTTTTCAATGGCCTTGTTGAACGCCTTCCTGGTATTGTGCTGTCCCAGGTTGAACATGATATTGGGATTGGCGCGGAAGTAGCTAAAGGCCACGCGCACGTCCCCCGCTTCGATGTTGGCATGCTTGAAGAGGTTGACGAAAAAGGGCGTGAAAGAATCGTCCAGCTCTGAGGGGTTGGTCTCTGACTGAATGTGAAACGTCAGCGCAATGTCCGCTTTTCTGCTATCTGCAAACACAACGCTCCATTTACCGTCATAAACTATATAATGTAGACCGCCTCCCCCACCCCCACTTCCTCCCTCTGCCCTCCCAAAATCCTTCTAGTCATGGCTATCCCCATTAAACTCTTGTTTGTGACATTTCGACATAATATATTAAAATAAATATTTAATATCGATTTGTATGGTTTGTTACTACGATAACTTCCTGCAACTTCCCATCCACATTCCTGAAATCTAACACTTACCACTGTTGGACATTCTATTTATTCGGAGTAGTTTATGAATAATCATAACAGCGTTTACTAATGAACTAGAAACAATTTAATAACGTACAATACTACCGATTCTAGAAAACGGCGAAGACGAATTAACATAGGGAGGAAAAAAGAAGACAAAATTAGACTTACATATATGCGAACACAGTAGGTTTAAGCAAACGAAACATGAACAGACTAGAATACCAAGCAACATTGATGACAAAATGTCGCTGCATGTATCCAACACGAAATAGCTATATACAGGTAATAAAATGACATAAATTATAATACCAGAAATATATGTTGTCACTCTAATAAACAGGCAACACACATTTAAGCTACATTAGTGTTTACAACACTACTACATGGCAAACGCCATGTTGGTCACGCAATACAGTACCGCGTATTTTCTGCACTTCAAGACTTATAGAGTCCAGCACAATTATTGACAGTGTTAGCGCACACGAAACAATGTGTAAACACAATGTGCTGCAAAATAACCACATTTTAGTACCGAGACTGGGATATGAATAAACGTAAATCGAGCACAATCCAAGACACATATATTAATCATACATTTTGTAATAATTCTCACGGTCGTCATCACCATGCAATTTGAATATGGAGACACTTTAAATGGCCATTGGCTGGTCTGAAAGGAAGAACGAAAATCGTTTCAATCATTACCGACAGTGAATGCATGTAAAACCATACATAAAATCATTCACAAAACAAAGGCAAAGCCAAATAATGCAACGTTTGCAAAACGTGTGCACACAGTCCCGTGTAAAACATGACAAACAACAGTCTCAAGTGCCGGAGGGATCAACGACATCGGGAAAAAACCTACAGAACTCACCTTGCAGGCTGTCATCGTAACGTACCCGCAACAATGTTCTATCGTGCAACAGATACGCCGAAAATCCATGGAGAACTGGCGCTTTTTGGTCAATTTGCTGATGCTGTGAACTTGAACATAGTCATCAATCATGCACGTCAGTGCTCAGTTTAATCAAGACAGAGTATAGCGGATTAATTTTTTTAAATTGTCCATGCATCATTGCTTCTGTATAACTTCATAAAGTTGATTAACGAGCACATCAATCCTTTTTGTGTTAATGGTGATTTTCTATTTGCTACTGAAGATGCACATTTCTACGGTTAGATAGAGAACCGTTATTATTTTAACAAAACGTCACTTTCACTGGGCACTAGTAGGTCTACTCAACCGAATAATTCTGCTCTATGTGAGGACTTCATGGAAGACAATCAGTACTCATGCTTTACGCTAATTGTAGTTGGTTTCTTGCAAAAGAAGAAGAAGTTAAAGTTAAAAAGAAAACACCTGCATTTCTAATTTAAAATTGCTTGCTACTCTCATGCAATCGATTCTTTCAGACTGATGTTTTTTCTACGATCCTATAGCGTGAGTGTTTCAGAAGATTGAAACCAGATTGAAATATCTTCATCGTCATACAACAAACCAATGGACTAGGCATCCAAGACATGTTGCCGTTGTACTAGTCTGCACACTATACATTATCACTAGACTATACTACTCTACTGCGCTGTCATCAATGAACTGATCTGTTTTGATGCAGAATGTTTTATTCACTAGCTACAAGCGCTTCTTCACCTTTGCCAACAACACATGGTAATGCAATATAGTTTTTAAAATGAGGTTGTAAGTCCGCAGTTCCCTGGCTCAGTCTGCCGTGCACACATATAGGCTACTTCAACGGCAATCTAACATGCAATCGACTCCTATATAGGCTTGTTTCTACAGCCGCTACTTGCTAACAAGTCGTTGACGGTCTGGTGTGTCAGTGATGACCTTCTGCGCCTACAAAAGCGTTGGCCATTTCTACTGCTGCAAGTTAATTACACTACCAGATTGTGTGGCAACCCACCAGAGGAAGAAGGGTCTTCAATGGCAGCAGGAGCTTCAGCTGGCTCTCCTTCTCCTTCGGCTGATAAAAAGCAAAGCTCAAGAGGTAGTTACAGTGTTGCAACAAAGCAAAACAACAAAGCTATAGCAACGGCTCTTTTACCATATGCTGTTAAAGTTAGCGTATACAAATTAATATCCCCCGTTTATCCTTATCGTCTACGCCTATGGGGTATAAATAATTACATATTGGTATAGGACACAGACTTAGGCGCTATTCAGAAGTAGACGCTGGTACTTCTATTCGAAGATCTGAATAACTTCAGTCCGATCGCGCAGTCTTCCTAAACTAGTCAAACGAATCAACTGTCAACAGTTTTTGCGGTGTTGAATCTGTATCTTCAAAGCGATCAAATTTCACGGGGGAAGGAGATCAGATTTGAATGCGTTATATATATATTAATTTGCTGCTTAGTAAGCAGAGACAATTAAACGCTGATTACGGCGGTATTGACGACTTACTGGCAAACATGGTTCTCCTGAGAGCGTCCAGGGTCTCCTCTTTGTCCATGTCATCGTATGAATCAACGAAGACTACCTCAGAAGGGTCAGAGGCCACGTTCTCCAATTCCTTTCTGTCCACTTTGCCAAGCCCCAAAGCGATGATCTTGACGCCCGACTTCTTGGCTTCCTCGGCTTGCCGGAACAGCTCCTTCTGGTCAAAGCTTTCCTTATCATCCGTGATGAACACGATCACGTCCTGCACATTAGGGCGGTCGCCGCGCGATTCTTCGAACACCCTCTCTCGCAACTTTTGAATAGCGAAGCCGCCGTTGCCTTTCTTGCCCCTGATCTTCGTGTCCACCTTAGAGGCCACTAGCTTGGCGTAGTCGTCCCTGGAGCGGACTTTCTGCAGGTTGAACAGCAGTTTGAGACGCTTGTTAAAAATGCCCATGGCCAAGCGCACCTTGCCGCCGTCAATGTCGGTAAACTGGAACAACTTCAGCAGGAAGGGCTTCAGCGACTCTTTCAACTGTTTCAGGTTCAAATTGGGCGACATGTGCATCAGCACCGCTATGTCAGCTTCGCGCGTGTCTGCAAAGCCAAAGCCTAGTTCTTCACACGACCGAATGTATAAATAAATAAATAAATAAATAAATAAACTCTTTGTTGTTCTTCCAGCGATATCAGAATAGACAGTAAAAGATTGATTCCTGATCTAGAGCGAACATGTTTTATCTAGTTGATCTGTATTCGTATACTTAAACGATTAAGACATACGCGTTTCTCTCCATAACTACAAGGGCTGTTAGTTAACTCAAACGGTAAATATGAATATTGTATGTTACACTTACGTTAGCATTTTTACGGCATGGTTAAGGTATTAGTCCACTCAATGTTGTCGATAGTACAGAGTAATAATGACTTGCATCAGCCAGTGAAAATAGCAAGGTCCATACGTATACCTTATCACTTTCTTGATGCAAAATGCATTGTCAGCAATCGATAAGAAATCACAATATTACTCCTTGCTCTCTAACAATTGCGTTTTTGTTAACAATATTCCACTACACGAACTTACAGACGTTATCAGTCACAATAACAAATTCGTTTCACAATATGTGATATATACCAACACATGTGCATTCAGTGCTCGTGTATTGAAGAATAATAGGCTTGAGTAACGAAGGTGCTGTGCGTACAACACACAAAACATTCATTGACAGGACGGGACCCACCCAGGTTGTCGACATTTGGAAGAGGCATCACTTGTTCCTTTTTCTCTTCCTCCACTTCGGTTTCTTTTTCTTTTCCCTTTTGCGGGTTGGCTGATTTGATAGGCGCCGCTACATGGAGTGCACAGAACAACACATAGATTAGTACAGAGAAACAAAATCGAAACCTACCAGTACATTATTATTTAGACTCCTGTAATATGGTAGTCCAAAATACAAGGTCTTTTAGAGAAGTTGACGGATTACAGATATTCAGTTCAAATGAAATTGTACACGAGTGGGATGTGTAGTTCAGAAGCTTTAACCAGTGCGTTCCGCTGATCAACGTTTTCGCGCTGACTTCGTTTGAAGAGAGCAAATAACAAAGCCCTATCTCGCATTGAAATGAATGTTTCTTGGCGTGTGCAAATGTGCTGCATTCTAAGCATTTACGGGTCATACTTATTCAGATTTTTTGTGAAATTTTGTTCCATGGTGAGCAAAATAAGTGTTTAGATGAACTCACGAGTGAAAACGGCGGCTCTGACGCTTTCAGTGAGCTGAAGTGTAGATAGGTCGTTGTAGGTGTTGGCCCTCATGACGTTTGCGTCGCCTGGCGTGGCTACAGCCCTCAGCTCGTCCTCACTGGCACTGTCGATGCCTAGGGCCACAATTTTCACGCCAGATTTCTTCAGACCATTAGCCTGCTTTACGAAGTCTTCGGGCTTGATGTTACTTTTGTCGTCGGTCACGATGATGACGACATTGTCGGCATCGGGGCGGTCTCCGGCTTTGTTGTTGAAAATTCCCTTGCTGATCTTCTTTAGTGCTACGCCGCCGTTCACCTGGGCTGCTTGCACGTTCTTGGGCAGTTTGCCTAAAGCCGCGGTGTAATCTGCTTTGCCTTTGAACTTGGCCAGGTTGCTGAGGACCTTAAAGTTCTTGTTGAAAAAGCCTAGCGACACCTTGACCTGTCCGCTATCCATTTCAGCGTCAGTGAATAGGTTTTGCAAAAACGGCAGGAAGACCTTCTCCATCTGTTTTCGGTTTAGTCCCTTGCTGATGTGAAACGCCACGGCCACGTCTAACTTCCTGCTCACTACATATACACGCATGCAGTATTAAATAATTGTAAACGATCTTACGTGTTCTCCACCACTTCTCACACTGAAAAGCTTACAATGCATGCACGCTCCAACAGGCTGCCTGCAAAGGTACAGGCAAAGGTAACAGTAAGTAAACTGAAACGTCTGAAAAGAAATACATGAGGTTATGAGTCATGAAGGCATCTGCAAAGTAGAAAAACACACACAAACACACATTCAGATAAATGTTGTTTTTCAAGTGAACACGCAAGGTACTAGAGCTCACAGTTATATTCTGGGGAATGAAACAGAATCAGCATCAATGACACTGGAACGTATATCTTGAAATAGCGACTTGGAACTTCTTGGCCCTTCTGAGTGAATACTCCTTTGGTATCGGTGTCTTTAAGATGGGTATCAATGAAATAATGCCTGAAAAAAAACACTTCCGTAATACTATTTTAAATCAGGAGAAAACAAAGGGTTATATTGAAGAGTTTACATGAGCAACGAACACCAATAGCAAGCACACTGACGTCGTACAACATACTGACATGTTACAGATAGATAGACAGATAGATAGATAAGATAAGATAAGATAAGATAAGATAAGATAAGATAAGATAAGATAAGATAAGATAAGATAAGATAAGATAAGATAAGATAGAACATAGATAGATAGATAGATACTCGCCTATTATATATAGAACGAAGAAGAACAACTGAACTGAATTGGATTATTTATTATGCAGATTCTTTAACTACTTCTAAACATATGTTAGAGCATTCATATTTGCACTTTCTCAAAAATCATAGTCGCTGTTATTCACCATTTTTAAACACATTTTGCGCTGAATCTCAAAATGGGCTGAGCAGATTTTGTTTTATAATTTTGTTATTTGCAGGTAGATAGTGATTACAAACCGTCACCCGTCTAAAGTTTAAAGCCAAAATTCGGCTAGCCTATCACCTAATCTAATAGTTTTAGCAATAGCGTAAATCAAGAATATAATTGCACACCTATATATTTTCCAACTTTCCGAAATCTAATCTCTCTGAATCAAATATATCATAATAATTATAACAAAAAGAGGAAAAGGTCAGAGAGAGAGAGAGAGAGAGAGAGAGAGAGAGAGAGAGAGAGAGAGAGGGAGGGAGGGAAGGGGGAGGTTAAAGGAAGGAAAACAAATTTCTTACTGTCTGCCGTTAGGGCACCAGTCATCTCATCTGAAAGGTAACATACGCATGTCATTCAGCATACCCAGCTACTAGATCAGTGCAACTTACAAGTCTCGGTGCAACCAACAGTAACAACAATACAGGTAGAACTAGTCTATTAATAGCCGAATTGTCAACATTCTTAGGTTTGTACTGTAGATACTGTAAACTACTAAAGCAACACGGAAGATGAGTTACACATATGGTTTCCGAATCTACGATTTCGCTCTCATAGACAGCATTCAGCGCCGCACTCCAACACAATAGAGCGAACCGCTTGCTTGCTTGCTCGCACGTACACTCAAATGACTGCTCGCCATGCTGCTTGCGTGCTCGTTTGCCTTGTCAGCCTATGAACTTGTTTATCAGCTGTGGCAATGCATTTCATTTGTGATATATCCTCTAGACTATCAGATTCATTATTGGAAGACAAATTTCAACCAATGCTGGGTATACAGCCTTATCGATTCATCCATCCAGTTTAATAGCAGTTGGTCTGCTGCTACTTACCCAACATCCCCAGAGTTTTGGGTCCTTGCACTGAAAGAAGACAGAAAACAAAATTAAGACCAGGGACTTTCAACATTGTTGTTTATTTAAGTTCATTTATTATAATAATTCTACTCCTAACCCATGCAATGTGTATATAATGTTATAAAAGAGTGGGAACTTCTTCCTTGAAGCAAAGCACTCCGATGTTGTTTTCGCTTCTTACCGTAAATTTTGTTTAATATATTTGGTATAATAGGAGAAAATAAAGTTCAGCAAAACAACTGATGATTTCAGTAGAACATGAATATCCAATATATTTTTGTCCCACCGCCATAGCTCAAGTGGCAGAGCGTTCGCCTGGCACACCGAGGACCCAGGTTCGAATCCCGTGGTGGGCGATATAAAATGTGGCCATTTTCACTGTCCATTTTAGCATTATGATTGCTCTGATGGTTCAGTGTTGATTCAGGTCCCTACCCCTCTTTCCCTGGGATGGTTATCCCCGTCTGCCATATCGCCAATGGTGGGTGTAGACGTTAAACCTCAATGTTCATTCATTTATTCGAATATCCAAACCATGCTAAATAAGGTGATATGATGGCAACACAAGAGAAGAAGATTGTTAGAAATATTCGTTTTATGTCTGAAATGAAGCGAGATGTAACTGGTGAAAATAAGAGATTTGCAACTTACAGGCAGTGATTTTATTGATGATGTTATCACGCGTGAGATTCAGCTCATCCACTGTATCGAGGACGTAGGCCAAAGACTTGTCGCTTGCCATCGCCTCGAGCTCTTCCTGAAAATCCACAATTATAGTATTGTAAACCAATGTTAAGGTACGTTGCACAGTGACAGTTAATATTGCAAAACCAAACAGTGTATATAAGGTACATGCATAGCAACAGTTAATGCATCGATTTCCACATGTGTTTAATATTTTCATTGCCCCAGTAGAGTGTGACTAAAACTGATATCGCATGGTAATTGACCGATTACAGATGACGATGTTTCTAGCAAGCTGTAAAATAAATTAGTTATAAGAATACAGGACCTACTTTAACCCATTTACCAATCGCAGTCTCCTATGCTTTTCTGCAAACACCGAAAAAACCCAAACGGTCTTCTGTATTTTCTAAGACGCGCTAATACAGCAAGGATTTAATCCCAAACCGTCACTAATTCACAAATACTACAGCAACAATGATCTCAAGGAAATAAGATAAGATAAGATAAGATAAGATAAGATAAGATAAGATAAGATAAGATAAGATAAGATAAGATAAGATAAGATAAGACAACTTTATTATCTTTTACAAGAAATTACATTGTAGTGTACAATTACAATCAGCAAGGAATAAACATCACAATAATAATAACAACAATCATAATGACAATGAGGATAAAAATGCACAGTCACATATGAATATAATTACACTTATGCATGCTAACATTAAACGACAGCAAATGTGAAATGAGATTATTTTGGGCAAACAAAACACACACACACACACACACACACACACACACACACACACACATACACACACACACATGTCATTTATTAAGTAATGAGACAGCCTTTGGAATAAAACTGTTTTTCGTTCTGAGAGTTCTGACCCTTGGTGTTTGGTAGCGCCTTCCAGACGGCAGGAGCTGGAAGTGGTGCGCAAGCACATGAGAGGAAATGAGGCGTCAAAGAAGTAAGTAGACCGACTGAATCAGTAAATGAAACTGGCTTTGTTTTTCATTGGCTGCCTAATAGCCAGAGTTGACTGAACACTAGGTCTACATTTTGAACGAAGCGGAGACATTACATTACATGATTATTGCTTTAGGTCCAGCGGACTCTTCCGAGCCAAATCAGGACCGGACAACCCCTGATCCGCATAAAAGATCTGCTGAAACAACCATAGTGGTAAAACTGAAAGCTCTCCACCAGCCAGTCACTTTACAATAAAGACATCCCACGCAGGGGACGCTGAGGCTGTACTCTAATTTATCGAACATTACATTACATTACATAATAGTTGCTTTAGGTCCAGCGGACTCTTCCGAGCCAAATCAGGACCGGACAACCCCCAATCCGCATAAAAGATCTGCCGAAACAACCCTAGTGGGAAAACTGAATGCCCTCCACCAGCCAGTCACTTTACAATAAAGACATCCCACGCAGGGGACGGCTGAGGCTTCACCCCAACTTATCGAACCCCCGTTTACAAAAACAAAATAGAATACAAACATCATTATAAATTATCAACAAAACACATACATATAAAATGCCTACATTGCTAAATAATAACATCATATGAAGCCCTAGTGACCACCTGGCAGAAAGCGTCCAATATTCCCAAGCTGATCCAACAGACCTCATACACAAATAAGGAGTCTTGTCCCGGAAGAGTTTTCAAGAAAAAAGGTAGGTGACTGGTCTAGCGAAGAAGAAGATAGTATAGCAGATTGATAGAACAGAGCAGGAATGAGAAAGAGCAAATGAGAAAGACAGCGACAGTGGGAATTTAAAGCACTAAATTTCCAGAAAGTGGGGATACTATTTATACTGAAAACCCCCGGCACTCCAACGGGGGTGAAGCGGAGACGAATCAATGGAAGGAAATTGGCAATGTTTTTCAGTGATCAAGTCTGGTTGAAGGAACTTGTCATGTTCGCGTTCTGGTATTCATTTTTTAAAACTCTGTTTATGTGTGTGAGTGGGCGGGTGGGTGCTTGGGTGGGTGGGTGTGCGCGTGCGTTTATGTTTGTGTGCGTGCTAAAATAAATGTGAAGGAAATCTTCTGATTCGGGGACTATTTCTGGCTGCGCATTCCAATGACATTAGTGGAAAGCAGTGTGTAAAGTGGCCGTCACACACATCTTTCTCCTCTAGTCTAATTTCGATACCTTTTTTTTTTCAATTGAAGAAATCGATACATAAATTTTATTCGCATATTAGACGTGGAATATGAAAAATGGCCATTTCTCGATCGGACAATATTGCACTCGCGCGCAATGCGCGCTCGTGAATATTGTCCGATCTCGATGTGACAATTTTCCATTGTCTGGTCTAATATCACAAACTGTGAATAGACGTTAAATAAAATTATTGAATTGAATTGAATTGAACAATTTTCCATATCCCTCGCCAAGATGCGAATAATGTAAAATACAGTGAGGTAAACAATATTTTAACATTCTTCTGCTAAACAATACTAAAATAGATCACATTGTAAAGCAAGTTGGTAATTATATACTTTTTAAAATTTAAAATCGATACACGTGTGTATCCACATTCGACTTTGTTTTGTTTATTTGTTATTTCCCGTCCAAGTCTGAGAAGTTTTCATTTTGATGAGTTGTAGCCGATGCATTGTAGAAAAATAGAAAAGTAAATAAATCGCCAAAAGAATCAAAGAAGAAAAGTCCACAAAATAGTTCAGTTCTTCAATACACTATCTGAGGAAGAAGTACTATGATTTGAATGTTCACAACGCCAATGTTCTTTCTTATACTCATTGTTACTGTCCTGCTGTCGGTTTTGAGTCAACGAGAATGGGATACAGGATAGTCACTGAGAGTGACTGCGAATGTAAAGAGAAGCTGGAACCAACCTTGTAGGTGAGATCGACGCCTACAGCGAAGACGGTCGCTCCAGAGTCTCTGAGCTGTCTGGCCGCACTGATGGTCTCCTCCACGTCCACGTCGGCGTTGGCGTCGGTCAGCACGATGACGGCGTTAGGCACGTCCACACGGTCGCCGTTGTTTAGAGTAAACATGTCGTTGTTGACGTATTCCAGCCCAGAAGCGGCGGACGCTGAGGACGACCGGTAGCTGAGCGGTATGCCGTCGATAGCGTTGTACAGGTTGACCTTCGCCTGGTGCTCGTTCAGTTGGAAAATGGGGAATGATCGCCTGTATGGTATTAGAAATAATCACAACTGGGGTCTCGGGTGCCGCTAATACCAACGCTACTACAACATGCTCAGTGCGTGGTTTTTGTTTTTGTTCCAAAGTTCCCTTCATACGACGACGCTGAGAAAAGAATGACATCTAGAAAACAAGAATAAACCTGAAAAAGTCCTTTGTTGGTTTAGAGGACAATATCGTGGAGAAAAAACGGACCCAAAATCTATATATTGGTAAGTAATTAATGCCACGACGACAAATACGACGACGACGACGATGATAATGATGATGACGATGATGATGTTGATGATGATGATGTGGATGATGATGAAATGATGATGATGATGTCGAAGAAGAAGAAGAAAAAGAAGGAGGAGGAGGAAGAGGGAAAAGCAGTCTGACCTGCGGTATACAGCAGCACCGACTCTGACGTGGCCGTTGTCGATGTCTGCTTGGCGGAGCATGGTCTTCATGAAAGACTGCACCTTCTGCAGCGACTCTTCAGTGAACTCGTTGGAGAAGTGCAACAGGAACACCAGATCCACGCGATTTGACGCTGCACAGAAATACCGTAAAACCACAAAATCATGAAGATGTTCATTACAGAAATAATTTGAGCGATAGGTTTGCAACTATAAAAGCATCTGTCAGTTGAATTTTGAAGAGATTAAGCCTCGACCTACTGCCCAGTTTTGGTCTGATGGACCTTGTCCTTGTACTGGACCAACTCCACCATTATCAAAAATGTAGGCTGCACTTTACATGATATGAATGTGCTTTAGGCCTAGGTGTTGGTGGAGTCTTTGTAAGATAGATATTATCTGATTTTAGCTAGGATTCCAAATTCCGCTTTTTCTTTCATATTTCTTTTTTCATCTTCTACTGCCATTAATTCACAGGCGCGTCTCTCCATA
The DNA here is from genome assembly GCA_036898135.1 of Oncomelania hupensis. Taxonomy (NCBI): domain Eukaryota; kingdom Metazoa; phylum Mollusca; class Gastropoda; order Littorinimorpha; family Pomatiopsidae; genus Oncomelania; species Oncomelania hupensis. The sequence continues at coordinate 48,516,220 of CM072512.1, read as the reverse complement.
ATAATAATCTCTTTCTCTGTCTTTCTGTCCATCTGTCTGTTTGTCTGTCTGTCTGTCTCTCTTTCGCCCCAGTTAATAATAGAGTAATGACATATTTACCTTTCAGCTCGTTCACAACCTGTGACTGCAGTCCTGACAAAATAAGAAGAACGAGTTAACATCTTTTCGCAACAGAGTGGTAGCTTTTACAAAGTTATCATTTGGAGCGTTGGAACTTTCGTATTAGAGGTCACATTCTACCGTCAATTAAAGCTTATCTCATTTAAACCATTGGAAGTGGCTTTCGTTATTTTGATGTACATGTTCAGCACAATAGAACTGTGTACAGAATAGCAAGGCCTTCGTTCACTTCGTTACACAGATTGCAACAACGAGGCATCTAAAGGTATACTTGTCCCCCCAAAAAAAAACTTTGCATCTCCTCCTCCAACTCCCCACCGCCCCCCCTCTCCCTCTCCTCCAACACTCACCGCCCTTCCCACTCTCAACCCCTTCCTGCTCGCACCCCCTTTCTGCTCCATCCCATAATCCCGTAGTTGTAATTTTATGTTCATCTGCCAAAGTCATACACTACTTAAGCAGTCTCTTCGTTCATCTGCCAAAGTCATACTCTACTTAAGCATTCTCTTCATTGTATATCCCCTGTGCGCCCTGAGCGTGCTGCTAGCATGGACGAGCTGCGCCTTTCAAGTGGACATCATCATCATCCTACATGTGAACTACTTACGGACACACATCTGGGCGAGGACGACGTCGTTAAAGAGGGCTAGGTCTCCAATGTTGTCGACGAGGTACTTGGTCTCGTCAGTAGGAGAGCTGACAATGTCGTTGATCTCGCTCTCGTCCTCGACGCCCACGCCAACCACGAACACGTTGATGCCCTCTTCATGCGCCTTCCGCGCCTCCTTGGACACCTGTTGGAGAGGGAACGATATATTAGACTGCATTCGGAAGTTAGGTATTCATTGCTTACAGGATCCAGCGGACTGCAAAGAGCCGAATCAGAACCACAAAATCAGGAGCACAAAATCAGGAGCACAAAATCAGGAGCACAACTTGATTGAAAGAGGGCTCACTTCTAATCCGGATAAAAGATCTGCTAAACCAACCCCAGTGGTAACACTGAAAGCACTCCACCAGCCGGTCACTTTACAATAAAAGCATCCCACGCAGGGGACGCTGAGGCTATACTCTAATTTATCGAACCCCCGTTTACAAAAACAAAATAGAATATTATCATCATTATAAAATATCAACAAAACACATACATATAAAATGCCTACATTGCTAAATAATAATATCATTAGAAGCCCTAGTGACCATTTGGCAGAAAGCGTCCAATATTCCCAAGCTGACCCAACAGACATCATACACAGATGAGGAGTTTTGGAAGAGTTTTCAGGAAAAAAGGTAGGTGACTGATCTAGCGAAGAAGATAGTATAGAAGATTGACAGAACCAAGTAGGAATGAGAAAGAACAAAGGAGAAAGACAGAGGCAGTGTGAATTTAAAGTACTAAATTTCCAGAAAGTGGGGATACTATTTATACAAAATAAACCGGCAACCCCACTGGGCGCTACATTGGGAAGACGTGAAACAAGTTTGATCAATGATCAAAACGCCCGGTCATTCTGATTGGTTTAGTTTTTGTACCGTGACACGTCCTAAGGAAGTCAAAAGCAGATCAAGATGTAGGCCCTATCAAAAAGCTTAAAACATTACCATTTGTATGCCTAATTGGGGAGTTTTGTATGCCTAATTGGGGAGTTTTGTATGCCTAATTGGGGAGTATGTACTATATAGCGTATTTATTTTGATGGGCGCTTGGGTGTGGGAGGGGGGCAGGAGGGGAGAGGTAACATACTATTTGTCACAAGAGGCTAATTTGGACACTGCAGTAAGGCTTCACGCCTCTAAAAGTTCATACTTCTTTGGCCTTTGTAACTTAAATTCGATGCCTAGCAGACGACACAAGTTAGGATTGTTCTAAATATGACTGTGTAGGGAAAATTTTTGCAAGGTATGCCGTGACATAATCCAGCTGCCCTATATCTGTCAGCCTCCGCGAGGGCGCAAAGGTTTATTGAATATCGCAGGCTTTAGCTTGCCACAATTAAGGTAGATCATTCTTTGTTTAAATCTCACCCTAGAGGGACGCACGCGCTGAAAGTTCTCTCTCAGAAGAATACGCAGGTGACGGGTGAATATCCATTCAATCCAGTATAGCCATAGCCTGACATTGTCAAAAAGGTAAATGATCAATCTTTTGTTTCACCGCGATTTATTGATATTATTATTGGATTATGCTTGTAAAGTCTTGCCATGTTTTATAATTGTGAATGTTGGTAACACTTTGCTTGACCACGTGGCTGACACCACGAGATAGCACCTACTGACCCATTTCCTCATTTGTTTCTCATATTGGTATTATTGCAGACCAGTGGCTATACCGGAAAAGATGTATATTGTTAATTACTTCTCCCTGTGTTTATTTTAGCCATGGTGTATATATATAGGAATTATGTTGGAGCTTCCAGTGGACCCCGGACTTAGAAGATTGTTTGTCTCTTATCTGTATAAGTGGATGTGATCTCGCCGAGGGCTGTTTCTGCCAACAGTGAGACGCTCTGCACTCCCTGTGTAAGCAAGGCGTTGCAGAAACTCGTCTTATGGTTTGCAGACGAGCAGGCTTGGTCCAAGGCAGGAGATAGACCCCACTGAGAGTCAACCCTAACATTCGGCCTGCAAAATGGAGCAGGAAGCACTGAGCTCCAATAGCTCAGTAGTCAACAACCGAAACGAGGAAAAAACAGCACCGCACCTCGACGTCCCAGCTAAGTGCCATAGAATAAGTGCACGAACACTGATCTATAGGGACTGTGCGGTAGTCCACTCTTCCGGAAAAAGAACATTAGGCAAAAAGAACTAAAAGCCAGGGATGACACAGTAGCAAGTATCGAGAATACAGTAGTAGCAGAATAGATCCATCAAAGATCTAACCATTCTCAGAACTACTCGAAGTGACTTTTAGACTGTTAAGTTAATCCTAGTTATATTATGTTTTGGACATTTAAGTTAATGTAGTGCTTAGATATTTAGGTATAGAGTAGAGGAAATAAATGTGTGATATTTACTGTTAACAAGTGGCTGGACTACCTATGTTTCATAGCCGTGCGAGAGCTAGTGTGTCAGTGAATCTTTTACACCTTTCTCCCTATCTCTGTAACTCCATCCTCACACAGACCGGCCCCAAAATAAATAAGTATTTAGATTAGTCACAGGCCGATCTAACTAGCCGTTCCCCGCCGACGAACGACGAGTGGGTAATAGCGTTCCATTGTGCAGAGCCCAGCAACAATCGAACCCACCGTCACACTATTTGAAAAGGCGAAACTAGATTGAGATAGGGGCACGTAGGAACTAAAGAGCAACTGCAAACATGATTTATTTAGTTATTTATGTATTTATTTAAGCAATCTTATAAAGCGCTTTTCCAGCTCAAGAGCTGCTCAAGGGACTGGGGGATACAGAATCTAACTCGAGGCGCCCACCTGCAACATTTGGGCGCATAGTTTGACGCCCAGACGACTAAGCACAAGCCTGGGCCACAGGGATGGGGAGAAAAGACCTAGTGCGTGCTGGGTGTATTTGCGTTGCCGGCACTCACCCCGTCTAGGACATACGCCTAGCGATCTTTAAAGTCCATGCCATGGAATACTTGCGTGCACAGACTAGACCTTGGACTCTAGGCTAAGGTCTCATCCGAAGGAGTAACAATCGTTGTTGTTCTGATATAATGATCACGTTATCTCAATTGATACAGTCTCTGACCTCTTTCTTCCTCAGCACGGAATTGCCAGTGGTGAGAAGCAAGGCCACGTTGGGCACGCCAGGTCTGTCGCCCAGCGCCTCCTTGAAGAGCTGCCGCATGGACTGCAGGCCGCCTGCTGTGTCTCGCCGTCCAGACTGGAAGCGCAGTGCGTTGATTTCATTGATCAGGTCCACGTTTTCCGACAGTTCGATGCGGCGATTGACCTGTCAACAAGAAGAAGAACGAACGATCTTTACAAGCCGTACGATAAGTATAATGCTTGTGTTCCTTACTCTCGTTTAAGCATTACGACAATATATAAATCTTAAAAAAAAAAAATAATTCAAATGCGTGCAGCAAAATGAACTTATGTACGTTTTTGAAATGATCTGTTCTAATACCTCCGAGCTGTAGGCGACGACGCCGACTCGGACGTGTCCATTTTCTGGGCTGGCGAGCCTGATGAGGTCCGTGGCGAAGATCTTTAGGGCCTGGAAGGCCACCTCGTTTTCTGAACTGTCCAGTACGATGATCAGGTCCATCTCCTGACGCCCACAACCTGCCCAACATCAAGCAACGCAGGTTAGCTACCTAGTGATCTTATGAACAAATGTGCCAGTACAATATTTACAGCCGGCTAGGGTGTCTGAGTATCCCATGGCGTTACACGGTACCCACGCTGACAGCAAGTGTACATCTTAAAGTTTGATCCTGACTTCAGTAAGCTGTTTGTATTGCATCTGGTTGGTCAGAGTATTTTGATCGTTGTTGGAGCTTGTACGTGAACTGGACCACTTCCGTATTGAATGCTTTATTATACATATCAGTACATTACGCCGATAGATCGCTACTGTTGTTATAACACTAATGCATTGATGCTAAATGTAGAGTTAATGAATCAGTGATAGTTATTTATGTGACATATCTTAAACCAGCTTCATTTCTTCAAGATTTTTCGAACATTAGCCTACCATCATTTCCTTTCATCATATATTTTTGTTTCAAACAACGCATTATATACAAAACCAAACCGGACTTACCAGGAATTAAACCACCCTCTTCTGGATTAGGATATGTGTTGTCAAGCCAATTCGAAAGTCCAAGTGAAAGCCCTTCAGACCGGAAATTGAACCGAAAGTACATTACAAATGACAAAGCGACACTAAATCAGGGGACAACAGAGAGAGAGAGAGAGAGAGAGAGAGAGAGAGAGAGAGAGAGAGAGAGAGAGAGAGAGAGAGACAGAGAGAGACAGAGAGAGACAGAGACAGAAAGTAGACAGACAGACTGACAGACAGATAAAGTTGTTTTACAGGCGCAGAAGAAAATCACTCACCGATCAGAAACGACAACAACCCTATTTTAAAATAACAAGAATGCAAATGTAGTAAATTTCTAAAAACAAAAATAGCCCAAACACAAATAACACACACGAACAACTCAGCGAAGAAGCCAGGCAAAGAATCAAAACAATAAAAATAGTGTTCCTTCTCGTGGTCTGCAGTTCACTGCAGATACTTTTTATGAAGGGTATCGCATTTCCAAATTATTCGTAATGTGATTCTAAGTTATTTCTTCTGGCAAAGAGGAAAACTCAAATTAGGATAAACAAAAGCCACAAGGACGCAGACACAGCATATTGTTCAATAACAGCCCAAACACAGACACAATGATAAATAAACGTGTCCGATAGAAAAAAAGAAACGCCAACAACACCTCCATCAACGACAGAAACAACAACAGCAACAACAACGTCAACAACGTGTGATATGAATCATAAGAAAATATAAAATAACGTGAACTAAATAAAATATGAACTGGGTTTGTACGTGGTTTCTTTCTGTAATCTAATCATATTTACTCCTGTCGCAGACGACCTTGTGAACGCTCGGCCATTTTAATAATAAGGGTATTTATATAGTGCAATTTCCATACTAATAGATCAGTTCAAAGCGCAGACATGACGTTTGGAATCAAATTTCGCAAATATTTAGATACAAAACAAGACATGAAAATATAAGTAAATACTTATCCTTAGCGTGAAGTAGATATTTTAATTTTGTTTTCAATTTGCCAAAGGCGGATTTCTGATTGTTATCGGACAAAGAAGTGGAATTGTACCGTTGGCGTATTGTATTGTATTGTATTGTAGTGTAGTGTAGTGTAGTGTAGTGTAGTGTAGTGTAGTGTAGTGTAGTGTAGTGTAGTGTAGTGTAGTGTAGTGTAGTGTAGTGTAGTGTACTGTATTACAATTTTGATCTCAGACACACATTAACTGAAATAGATAAACTAGGATTTATGCTGAAATACAAATGGTATTGTATATTTGGTTGTTGCTCATGGAACCGTCTGTTTACCATTGACAAGTTGACTGTCGTGAAAATACGGTAGTAATTTTAGTTAATTTGCTGAGAGGTCTCCCCCCCCCCACTCCAATCCACCCTACCAAACCACCTCCAAATGTTCTATACATTAGAGTTGACAGTAAACTATAATGCGGGCGAGAGGAAATAGAGCCTTTTGTTCGATGATATTGCGCTGTTGAAAATTGACGATGATGATGATGTTGATGATGATGATGATGATGATGATGATGATGATGATGATGATGATGATGATGATGATGATGACTTACCATCTTGTGCCCTACAGGCTGTTATAAAGACGACCACGACCAGCGCGGCCAACAGATGGCGTCTAGACGCCATCTTTCTTTTTTTAAAGTCTGAAACACACAACATAATTATACACAACCACGTTATGAATATATTTTATGACTACACACTTCATTAAATTTTATTCTGTACAAGCTTTTCTTTCACCCTTAAATAAAACTTACGTTCGTGGGTTTTTTGAATACTGTGATTATGACCAACACAAGTGATACTTTATACAAGTGCCAAATTCTGTGTGACTATCAGGCACGGAGAAACACAAAGTTCTTTTAAAATAGAAGTAAAAATGTTGATACTGTTTAGCTGGATGAAAGTGGTAATGTACGCTGGCGTTTCAGCCAAGCAAAAGTGAGGACTTGGTTGCTCTTTGTCAAGGTGTTCAACAATGGCAGCTGTGCGAAGGATGTAGACAATTTAGCCAAACCGGTTTCTCTTCATGAGTCGTGATTTATGCTACTTTAAATACAACTGGTTCGAGTCCAATGATTAAAACCCACAATAAATACGTCCTGCTCCGCGTTAGCGCGAGCGAGCGATTCTACCGTAGGAGCGTGCGATGCATATCGCAAACTGATACATATGGTATGAATGTGAAATGAGATCCTGAAAATTGATACTTCTATTAGTTGTCAAGTATTAAGGCAAGGACTTAAACTAGGTTTTAAACAGACTTTTTTTTTCTCAGTGAGCAAGAGAGGCGAACGTGGATACTATACAGGCATATAAAACCCCAGTCAATAAATCGACCAATTAATGAAGATTGACAATACATTACAGGCTGTGTTAATATTGGAATATTACTGTCAGTGATGGAGATCACGTACAATCGTACGTGTTTCACGTACTGAGTTGGGAAATCACGTAACGAAACTGTAATGAAAGGGTATAAATACGCACAAAGTCAGTGCCAAAGGGGTATGAAAACGTAAAGCTAAGTTGCTGGGAGGTATCAACAGGTACAACTATTTTGGTCGTGCGTACAGCTATCGTTCCATTTGGATCGTGTGCCTGTGCGTCCTGCGCGACCGCCTACCACCCTCTCTCCCCCTATTCATTCTGTCGCTTCCGAGAAACAGCCAATCATATGCACGATAATATTCACTATTTTTTCTCGAAGCTTTTGATTGGCTATATAAGACTGACAACAACCCAACATTAAACGTAGTGGGGCCGGGTAGCTCAGTTGGTAGAGCGGCTTACTAGTAACCGAAAGGTACCTGGTTCGAATCCCGGATTGGCCAATATGTGACCATATCAAAGAGCTTATTACGGAAAGAGGGGGAACTTCCATTTTGTCCTATACAAAAATGCGAGACGCTCTCACGGATTATTTCCCTTTGCTCGGGCTGGCTATATTTCATCATCTGCTATATGAATGATCTGTGCGTGGTAACTTATTGAGCCTATGCCATTGCAAAAGAACATTTTTATGGCAACGTTTGCAAAAACCAAACTTTTAACCATCATTATTATTAACATTCCGCTACTGCTGTCTTTTTTTTATGTTTACTTATTGACATTTATTAGGTGCTTTTATGCTGCTTATGTGTGTATGTCATAGGTTCGTTTTCTGCCCTGGAATTTATTATTTTTTAATCAACGACAGATATTTTGAAATTAAAATATGCATGACAGACTGTTTCATTTATCCGAAACTGTGTAAATCCGTAATCGTGAGAGAGAGAGAGAGAGAGTGAGTGAGTGAGAGTGAGAGAGAGAGAGAGGGGTTGGGGGAAGAGAGAGCTCTGTCATTCAATCAATTAATCACAATAAAGCACAATAACAAAATGTTTCACTAATAGTGTGAATTCAATTTATATCAGGTGTCCCCCTACCCCCCCAACCCTCTCACCTCCCACATCACTGGCTTAATAACATCAGTCACTTCATGGAAAATAATTAATTAATCAGACAGAACAATCAGAACCTAGACTACAACATTCCACGCAATATAGATCTAATGCGCAGAAATTCACAGATCAGAACAAGGACTGAGTATCTACATTACTTTTTTTTCCCGTTTACACTCAAACGAAAAGGGATTACAACAGATCAAGGACCATTTTTGTGCCTAGGTAAGGGGTTATCTTACACAGTATTTGATCACGAGGAGAAAACAGACTTAGTCTAATTTAACTTGTTAACATAAGCAGTTTGACGAAGCCAAACTGCCAATCTGACATCTACTTTTGAAATATAAGCACAAATATAGTCAAACAACCTAGCAATAACGTAAACAGTGAGCGACCTGTTGAACGTAAACTGTCAGCAAGCAAACTGTTTTGGATTTAGCACATAGGTATAACATGAATTATTCAAGCCGCTCTCCGATTGTTTTAACACTAACAACACTGCAGCGGTCTTAGTTTAGGCCTACATAAACACACAAAAAATGAAGTTTTTCAATTGTAATTTACCTTTCTTTGTCTCTTGGAAATTTGAAAAAGGACTTGCCAACACAACTTTTCTTGTATCTGGCATTATGGCAATTGATGGCTGTGCAAAAGTCACCGCCCTGTTTCACTCGGTCGCCTTTTGACTTTCTGCCACGAGCCATTTTCAGCATGTCGACAAGGGAGCATAACTCATACATTTCGTCTCGCGGTTCTGTACCAAGTTGCCCCTCTTTCTATCATTAAGCTCTTTGACCATATTATTTTCCCCTTACCATCAACTGGTTCGCTGATGTCAGAATAATGTGACCAGTAGTCGCCTATACGCTCCGGTGTCGTGTGAATAATCTACAATTACCCTTTCATTAAACAATAGTTTTGCTTCGGCTTCCCCTCAGATCGCTGCTTGTCGGCCATGTTTAAGATAAGATAAGATAAGATAAGACAACTTTATTATCTTTTACAAGAAATTACATTGTGGTGTACTTTCTTGTAAAAGATAATAAAGTTGTCTTATCTTATCTTATCTTAAACATGGCCGACAAGCAGCGATCTGAGGGGAAGCCGAAGCAAAACTAATTGCTAAAAAAAATTAAAACAAGATGAAGGAAAAGAAAAACAAACTTTAATGTCAGCCTTTTTCTTTGAGAGCTCGGTAAGAGAAGAAAAAGGTGAGCCGCTACCGGGCCCGGCTGAAGAAACTCAAACTGATGAAAAGACTTTCCAGGAGAAATGGCTCCTGGAATTTCCGTGGCTAACACTGAAAGAAAATGGTTCTATGCTGTGCAAACAAAGTGTTTATTACGTATGTTGGTGTACCCCATAAAAAACTGAAAGGGGGTATAAAACCCCCCTTATGTTTGCAATGAGGGTATGAAAACCCCCACATGTTTTGGTTGAGGGTATAAATACCCCTAGCTTAAAAACTTTCTCCATCACTGACTGTAATTTGTAGGCTATTCAGTCACCCCGAAGAGCCAACCTTTCCAGTTAGCAAACTAGTAAATATTCATTTTGTTTCGCTCGCATAAACATGGTGTAGTAAAAATATTAATGTTCCATTTAACAAATGAGTTCATACTGTATCTAACTGCAGACTCCAAATATTCAAAGCGGTGGGTTCCGTCTGTCACGTAACAGATACTAAACAGTTTGGATGTCTTGAAACTTTGCTACGCAACGCACCTCATCCAACCCAAGCCCATTTGCTGCCTTATAGGGCGCATCGTGTAACGCCTCAGCCAACTGAGCACAATATTGGGCGACCGGGGGTGGCACCTAGTGCTTGTTGGGATCTGTTGGTGTAGCTGACACTCACCCGTCTAGGACACGAGATTCAGGATCTTCAACGTTCGTGCGATGGTATAGATGGGTGCACAGGTTTATACTCATATCCGGAACGGAGGAACTTATACTAGTCTATTTGAATAGTAGTAGTAACAGATCGATGGTACGGTCACGTCACCAGATCATCAGGCCTTGTAAAGACCATCCTGCAAGGCACAGTGCAAGGAGGTAAAAGAAGAGGGAGACCGAAAAAGAGTTGGGAAGACAACATTCGAGAATGGACTGGCTTGACACTGAGCGAAGCCATCTGAGGACAGAGAAAGATGGAGTACGCTGGTTAATTGATCATCTGTGGTGCCCCAACGACTTCCGATTTACGGGAAAGAATAGGATAGTAACAGTGGGTAAAGTAGAATGGTCAAGTTGTCATTACACTTGGACCGGAGGCGGGCTGTAGAATAATTATAGTTTGATTTTTGTCGGAACTGAATAAATAAAAGACTGCTTGGAATTGCCAATGCGTGTAACAAGTAGCATTGCAATAGTCATCAGTCGCCTATCTCCTGCACGCCTGTGGTGTACTCCCATCTTTGCCTCTTCCTGTATCATTAGCGCAAAGAGCGTATTATAGAAAGAGGAGGAACTTGGAACAGAACCGCGAGACGGAAGATAAGAGTTACGGTCCCTTGTCGACATGCTAAAAAAGACAAAAGGCGACCGAGTAAAACAGGGCAGTGACTTTTGCACAGCCATCAATTGCCGTAATGCCAGATACAAGAAAATTGTGATGGCAAGTTCTTTTTCAAGTTTCCAAGAGACAAAGAAAGGTAAATTGCAATCGAAAAACTTCTTTTTTGTGTGTTTATATAGGCCTAAACCAAGACCGCTGCAGTGTTGTTAAAACAATCGGGGAGAGGCTTCAGTGATTCATGTTATATCTATTCTATGTGCTAAAACAAAAACTGTTTGCTTACTGACAGTTTACGTTCAAAAGGTCGCTCACTGTTTACGTTGTTTCTAGGTTGTTTGACTATTATATTTGTGCTTACATTTCAAAAGTAGATGATGTCAGATTGGCAGTTTGGCTTCATCAAATTGCTTATGTTAACAAGTTAAATTAGACAAAGTCTGTTTTCTCCTCGTGATCAAATACTGTGCAAGATAACCCCTTACCTAGGCACAAAAATGGTCCTTGATCTGTTGTAATCCCTTTTCGTTTGAGTGTAAACGGGAAAACAAAATGTAATGTAGAAACTCAGTCCTTGTTCTGATCTGTGAATTTCTGCACATTAGATCTAAATTGCGTGGAATGTTGTAGTCTAGGTTCTGATTGTTCTGTCTGATTAATTAATTATTTTCCATGAAGTGACTGATGTTATTACGCCAGTGATGTTAGAGGTGAGAGTGTTGGGGGGTAGGGGGACACCTGATATAAATTAAATTCACACTATTAGTGAAACATTTTGTTATTGTGCTTTATTGTGATTAATTGATTGAATGACAGAGCTCTCTCTTCCCCCACCCCCCCCTTCCTCTCTCTCTGTCTCTCTCTCTCTCACGATTACGGATTTACACAGTTTTGGATAAATAAAACAGTCTGTCATGCATATTTTAATTTTAAAATATCTGCCGTTGATTAAAAAATAATAAATTCCAGGGCAGAAAACGAACCTATGACATACACACATAAGCAGCATAAAAGCACCTAATAAATGTCAATAAGTAAACATAAACAAAACAAACAAACAAAAAAAAGACAGCAGTAGCGGAATGTTAATAATAATGATGGTTAAATGTTTGGTTTTTGCAAACGTTGCCATAAAAATGTTCTTTTGCAATGGCATAGGCTCAATAAGTTACCACGCACAGATAATTCATATAGCAGATGATGAAATATAGCCAGCCCGAGCAAAGGGAAATAATCCGTGAGAGCGTCTCGCATTTTTGTATAGGACATGATGGAAGTTCCCCCTCTTTCCGTAATAAGCTCTTTGATTAGCGTCAACACATACTGTTTTTTTTAGCCGAACTTACGCACTTTGCTAACTGAGGGCAGAAATCTGTTATTCCTAGACCTTCCCACTATAATACGGGCGTCTCCTGGGACAAGTTGAGGTTTGTGGCACTGACTTGAAAGTTAATGAAGGAGATGGGATGAGTTTTGCAGAGAGATGATGTGTTTTGCCAGACACACTGTTGCGCTATTTCTTTCTTACGACCGCACTGTGCAGCTGTGGCGGGGTGGGGCGCCGTGTTTATTGACGTTATTGCTTCCTTTGGCACGTTTGATCTTCCAGTTCTTTTCACCCCAGCCCAATCTCAATCTAGTCTTAGGGTAATAGGCCGTCACATCGTGAAATTTTGAGTACTGTTTACGCCCCGCTTCTAAAAACAATACTGACACAAATCTTCGTAAAATGGTTTCAATTTCCCGATTTTTAAAAATGCACATTAAAAATCCATCTTTGTGAATTTTCAACGGTAGTTGTAAGTTATATCTGATTATTGTATACATGTGGTTTTGTTTACATTAATTTGTTTGTAAAATTGGACATTTTCAGAAAAGAAGTAGTTTTTGAGCCTGTGATTGTGAAATATTGTATGTTTTTTTTTCTTTCTTCGTTCTTCCTGAACTAGTATCAGCATCCATCTGATAGAAATAACTAGTCTACATGTACTATATTTTAAATATAGTATAACTATTAACTGCTGCATGCTAACTGTAAACCTCAAACAATGGAATTTAACAAATCAAACACACATGCTTTACAGTAGCATAGATATTAGCGGTAATCAAAACCCAATTATCATGATCATCATCATCATCATCCTCATCACCATCATCGTTGTCGTCGTCATCGTCGTCCGCATCATCGCCGTCGTCGTCGTCATCATCATTATTACCATCATCATCATTTACAGTCCCGTTCATAATATGAGGTAATCGATAATTTTTTGAGGCGTCACGCGTAAGTTAACTGGGATCGAAAATTCTCGAATTATTCCGTTCAGAAGTATCGATTTAAAAACCTGGTTTTCCACTTTTAGCGATAATTAACTATCCAGCACTAATAGCTCGCGAAGAGGGTGTCACTGGTGGCGCAGAGGTCTTGAAGTTAGCATGTCGAGGTGCACCAACAGTCATCTTTTCTTCTTTCACCCCTTTGACATTGGCACGAAATGTTCCTGACAGCTAAGAACTGACAGGTAGATAATTTTTTTGTCGGTACAGGTAAACGCTAATGCCTTCATGCTTCGCTCATCGAGGTCTGCACTAGTTCTGTCAGATAGGGTTCACTCACATTCGTCATTCAGTGATTGCGATTCTGAGCAGGAAGTGTCTTTCAAACGGGGAAACGTAGGCCTATTGATCAAAATTAGGGAAGAAAATGCAGCAGTAACGTTTTGAGTAGGCAAGAAAGGCGTCACAAGCCCGACTTTATTCCGACGAAGGACACTTCGCAATCCAATCCCATCTTGGCATCATTTGAAATGCACAAAAGAACACAGAAAGAAATAACATGCATTAAATACATAATAAATTCACCCAGATATCATAGAAGTGCTCAAGCTCTGGGAACAGTGGTCAGTCTCTCTCTCTCTCTCTCTCTCTCTCTCTCTCTCTCTCTCTCTCTCTCTCTCTCTCTCTCTCTCTCGTATTTTTATAAGGGGATGTAAGCTTGTGTGCTACCGGTGATAGAGAATCGCGATATTCACGTCTCTATCTCAATGTCCCAAGAGACGGGGGAGCATCTCATGCCTTTTGTATTCCTGCCAGTCAAGAATTGTCGACCTTGGCCGTGGTTCTGTAACTGGAGCTGTGGATGTAAGCTTACCCACACGACTAACGAAACCAACTGCCGGCTATATGAGGAAAGGTCAAAAGCCAATGATAGATGCGTAGACAACTACAGATTGCCCATCAAGATTCCGACATTTCTTGTTGCTTTGCAAAAACGTGCGATTCATGTTTACTGCTCAAGCTACACCAACTTGTATGATTTGCGAAAGGTAAGAGTTTCGGCACAGGCGCGCGCGCGCCCCCGCATCTGAATGTGAGAGATGCTGAAACTTTTCTCCATGGATTCTTCAGTATATGGATGCACGGCTTTAGGCGAGAAGGCCCGAAGTTCTCTGCTTCCCGTCTTTTTTGGACGTGTGTTCCACACATCCGGTTGCTAAATGGCGTACATGTTTTGAAAGTGATATTTTGACCCTGTTGACATGTCCGCCAAACGTCGCCCTCAGGGCAGTTGCTGCTGTTTCGCCGTAAACTAAAAGAAATAAGTCAAAAACAACGATAGATTAAATATATACACTACTAAAGTTACAAATGTATCATGAAAATGTCCATGATAAGAAATGACTACAATCTACATCTCTACCTTGCCTCGCAAGTTTTGGCGTAGGGAAGTACGGTGGCCTAATGGTAGAGCTTTGGCTTACGGATCTAAAGGTTCCGGGTTCGAGCCCAGGCCGGGGCATTGTGTTTTTACTCCCATTTCCTACTCCTTCGGATGAGAGTATAAACTGAGGGTCTAGTCTGTGTCGCATACATTCCATCATAACGGACTTTAAAGATCCTGACGCTCATGTCCTAGATGGGTGAGTGCCGGTAACAAGAACACACCCAGCATGCACCTTGTGGAATCGTTTTCCTCGAATTTGGGATATCCACAGTATTACAAAGAAGAAGAAGAAGTGACAATGAGTGAATGACACGTCAATGGCGGTCTCAACAAGGTCATCTAATTGGTCCATGGTTTGTACTTCCACATGATGCGGACATAAGACTTTCTGCAACCGGAAGTATCGAACACAAGGGCAAAACCACGTGACTTGGCTGCGAACTCCCTTCATAGAAAGAAGGAGATGTGTTTCCATGTGTTTGTACTTCCATGCTTTTCTCACTCTCTATATAATAGCTAGTATAGTACAGAGAGAGAGAGAGAGAGAGAGAGAGAGGCTCTCACATCTCGGGCGCCTATGGGTTGCGTTTGTGTGTGTGTGTCGTTGGAGGCGGGGAGCACTGGGGGATAGGGGAGGAGGGTCGTGGAAAGGCTGGAAAACAAGGGATGGTGGGAAAGAGGTTTGGTAGGACAGGAATCCACACTGTTCAGCAGTACATTGACATGTAAGGTGTACATGCATGTCTCATTTTGGCTTTTCTTTCACGTGTATTTTTTTTATTTTATTCTTTCAGCATCACTGAAATTCTCAGTGTGTGTGTTGGCGTGCGTGCGTGATAGTGCGTATGTGTGTGTGATATATGTGTATGTGTGTGTTTTTGTAGAAACGCCGTTATTTACGTATTCGTTGCTTAAAGGGTCCATCGGACTGCAAAGAGGCGAATCAGGACCACAAAATCAAAACCACGACTTGGTTGAAAGATGCTGACTACTCACTCCTGATAACAAGACCGCTCTGAACACCCTTTGGTAAAAAATAGGCACTCCACGCGAGCCGGCCACATATAAGGCATCACCAGACGTTTAATACAATAAACAAAATAACCCCATTTACAAAATTAATAAATAACATACAAACACATATATAAATAACAATACACTAAAAATAAAATACCTACATTTATTAATAAGAATCATAATATATCCAATTATTACTTCAAGAGACTTCATTAAAGATTTGAGAAATAGAAATAGAGAATAATGAGAAGAAAACAAGGAAGACAGGCGAGAAAGAGGGATTTTAAAGCACTATATTTCCAGAAAGGGCAAAGAGGAGAAGAAACCGTTATTTAATATACACTCTTTCTCTCTTTATATTTCTTTAAAACATGTTAGGGCTGTATTAGGCCTAGGGCTTAGCTAAAAAATTAGTCGTTAGCTCAAAAGAAAAAACACATCAAAAACAAGTCACAATGTTTTTTATGAAAAAACACAACTACGTTTTTTAGTGTGTGTGGTGTGTGTGTGGTGTGTGAGTGTGTGTGGGTGTTTTAGTTTCGTTTGTGTGTCAATATATTTAAGTTCTAGTTGTTTACTGCAATTTTTTTTATGTTTCCACAAACAGATTGTTGTTGTAGTTTTTTTGGTAGGGTGTAACTAGATCTCATTAGTTGATCTATATATATTTTATAGTGTGTTTGTGTGTAGTTTTTTTGGAGGTGTGTGTGCTCTAGCAACAAAGCGCAGTGGAGCACCGCAGATACTCCCAACAGGTGGCGGTTTGTGACTTTGGCAGCACTCCATGTCTTAGTATTCACAAGCTCGGGTTGTAACTAGGTGTGATGAGCCTTCTGCATGTGCTCACGCGCGCACGAACCGCTAAGAGATAGGACTCCTAGATAGAACCAACGGTGGGCGTGCTTTGTGACTGCAGCAACCATGTCTTAGTTATTCACAAGCGCAGTTTGGTAGACTAGGGATGATGATCCGCCCCAGGGGCATGTGCCTCACTTGCCGGTTATTTCTCTGTAATGGTGGTATATCGTCACTGTAGTCAAGCATTTGTGTCCCTACCTGTTGCTCTAACTTCTTCCCACGAAAGAGTGGTGCATGGCATGTCACAGATTTCACAGTGGGTAAAACCGCCAAAACGTATTTTTTCATATTGTTCTGTTGCTCATAGTTAATAGAACAATACTTTGAAGTCACATTTCCAAAACAATCAATACAACTACTGTCCTTAAGTTTATAGCATTGCAAACACCATTTGTAAAGTTGTGCTTAACCAGGAACTTTTAGCTCTTTTCTAAAACCATAAGGTTGATAACTGTGGGTCAAAGTCAGTTGGGGCGAATCCACATCCTTTAATTTGGGCAGGTTTTCCATGGGGTGAACTTGCCCCCGTGTCTGGGGTTAAGTCCATCCTCTTTAGGGCGCACGTACATCACTGAGGTAAGTGACCTTGCCTCTTGTTTACACAGAGTTCGCACGGTCATGGAAAGTCAGTAAAATTTGGGAAAATAAGGGAGAAGCTTTTTAAGGCCCTTGACAGGTTGTGAAAACTGCCATGGCGCTTGAAAGTCTGTGAAAACTGACATGGCTGCTTGAAAGTCTGTGAAAACTGACATGGCTGCTTGAAAGTCTATGAAAACTGGCATGGCTGCTTGAAAGTCTATGAAAACTGGCATGGCTGCTTGAAAGATTGTGAATATCGCGGACAAGCGTGCTGCAAAAGATCAGTATTCAAAAGCATCGCATCGGTCATTCCGCAAAACAAACATCTAAAAATTCAAAGGTTGCAGAGCAAAAATATAAAGAAGAAGAAGAAGAAGAAGAAGAAGAAGAAGAACAACAACAACAACAACAACAACAACAACAACAACAACAACAACAACAACAACAACAACAACAACAACAACAACAAGATGGCAAGCCATTTAAATAGATTTCCAGACACTCACAAACATGGGGTGGAAATCAGCATGTTCAGAATGTTCATGTTCGTGGCCATGTAGTGACTGTCCTTTAACCTAAAGAAGCAAAATGAACACATGGAATGGTGGGCCACTAAAGGAACTGTCTTCATGCAAGCAAAGATATCATTAAAATCGGTTTTTTGACAATTTTAAGAAAAATTGTGCATGCATTTCTAATATAATTGGCCTCAGAGACATTGGCCTTGAGATGGAGCAAAGCTGCACGGAAAGATTGGCCGTGAGGTAAAGTACCTGAATACCAAAGACATTCAAAATCGGATCAGTCGTTTTGAAGATAAAGAACAAAACGGTTTTTTTCCTGTGGGAAAGGTTTGACCCCAGCAACCTTGACCTTTTAAATTACCTGTAAAGTTTATTAAAGTCCCGAAATACACGTCTCATCGAGTGAACAAGGAGCGACGATGAAGAGTCTCTTTAATGGGGACACATGTCACGCTGCCCGAATAACGAGGACCGTTTGGGCTCTCTCTCTCTCTCTCTCTCTCTCTCTCTCTCTCTCTTGCTCTCTCTCTCGCTCTCTCTCTTTCTCTCTCTCTCGCTCTCTCGCTCTCTCTCTTGCTCTCTCTCCCAAACACCTACACATTCTCTTCCTCCGCCTTCTCGCCATTCAAAGGTTTTCAATGCTGAATGTCGATACATACGCTGGAGCGCGCGCCCTAATGTAAGACTACCATTCATTTGTATCAATACGTCTATCAGTGTTTAAGGTACGATGTGAGACCTAGATGCCTGGCATGCACGATAGCAAACCACCGTTCAGTCTAGTGCACTTTGCTGTGTTTACTCTCTTCAATTTGAGCCGGAAGGACATCATCACGAGATCGTGGTCACTTCCGATTTCTGCTTCTGGAAAACTGGGTGTCTTGCCATTGTTGATGCTTGATCTGAAACGTGTCTTTACCATGATGTTGTCGATCTGGTTATGATGCTCCCCGCCTGGACTGTGCCAGGTCCATCGTCTGGATTTTTTGTGGAGACCTAGCGTGTTTGCCAGTATCAGATTGTTGTATCTGTTGATTACTATACATTAATGTGCAAGTGAGGAATGCATCTGTGCAACGATGCCAGGTCGAGTGGGGTGGCACAATGAAGCTGGTGACCCTAATCGCGATGACAAAAGTTCATGCAATATCTTCGATAGATCCGATCTTTCTAATCATTTCTCTCGGTTTTGGCGCTTCGCCAAACAACTATAAAAAATCTTTTAAAATGAAAAAAGTAATATAAATAATAATAATAATAATAATAATAATAATAATAATAATAATAATAATAATAATAATAATAATAATATTGTCTTCTTCTTCTTCTTCTTCTTCTTCTTCTTCTTCTTCTTCTTCTTCTTCTTCTTCTTCTTCTTCTTCTTCTTCTTCTTCTTCTTATGTTTTAAAGAAATCTCCTCGTTGGAAATTAATATGTGTGGAGCTCAAGTATATAATTAGTTTATCTTGGCACAATCGGACAATATTGCATCTTGGCAAGAAGTTGAATATGGTTGAAAGCAGGTTTGAACAACATGGGCTTATCAAGAAAGCTTGATTAAAAGAAATCGGCACAGCACTTCACATGAGCTGCGTCCCACAAGCACTAGAGATGAGTCGGGGTAAGCTAAGCAGGCACACAGTGAACCGGATTCTCTTCACCGAAATTTATGACTGTGCGTTGGATCATTGACCTTTTCCCAACTGTCACCAGACCTTCCTCCATGATTTCTCAATTGGACTCTACATAGCCAATGTTGCTTCTTTAAATCCAAACCTCTTCCTCTATAGCAAAGCGGTAGATAAAGGGCCGCTTTACTATCGATAATTCACTTTCAGCGTGCAACGCCCCTGTGCTATAACTAGACAAGTAGAGTTGCACAGAAGAGAGAGAGAGAGAGAGAGAGAGAGAGAGAGAGAGAGAGAGAGAGAGAGAGAGAGAGACAGACAGACAGAGAGACAGAGAGACAGAGAGGCGGCGGAGGTGAGACTCATTGAGGTATGCGTTTGCCTCACCACTCTTCACTGCGCGCGGATGGTTACAAGATTTGAGGATTAGCTGCAATCCTGATTTAGGCGCTTTAATAAGAAAATTCTTTTTAACTTGTGAAAAGCATGAAGAACCGTCTAGAATAGACAGTAAAATGCATAAGACCAGCTGCTAATAAAAAAAACTACTCCGCTCTTTCCAACCAAAGTTAGGAACTATTTTACGGGACAGCGCAGGAGACCGGAACAGATGGAATAAGGCAATCTTTTTTCACAGGTGTAGCGAGTTGTGCGAGAGTCCAGACATGCGGTGTGCACAGGAGGATAGAGTGGTTGAGGAGATGTTATTAGGTTGAACAACTACGCCTTGCTGCTCAATTCAAAGAGCGCAAGAGACGAGTGAAGAGACAAAGGTAGGCCTAAGCGTAAACCTTGGGGAGTCTCAGCTACGCTGTGCGCAAGCGCTTGACAAGAACATCACGTGTCCTGATACAAGCGCCTGTGATTCGGAAGTGCGTCATGAGAACCATGTGCCGAGAACGCGGCAAACACGAGAATAACGGGATATCAACCTATTTTCGTTACAGCCATTCGATATAATGCTTTTTTTCTCTCCTTCAGGAAAGTACTTAGAACCGCAATATATATTTTATTCTAATATATTTGTATTGTAGTGTATATTATGGTGTTGTGTATTGTATTGTTCTAAAGATGTTCAAGCCTAACTATTGTGTGTTTAGATACATCCCCATGGAGAGCCAATAGGATGTAAATCGATAGTCTTTAAAAAAAAATCTTAATTGTGAGGTAGATACCTTCTTCCTGTAATATCCATCTGTCATTCCTCACAATTACTGCCATGTAAGGGGATATTTTGCAGTGCTGCGCTCTGGGTTTCTTCACTGGAGACCTCAATCCTATCCTATCCAATCCCATAACTCAAAGTCGTTGGGGCACCATAGATGATCGTTTAACCATCGTACCCAATCTTTCTCTGTCCTCAGCAACCCTCGCTTCGCTCAGTATCAAACCACTCCATTCTCGGATGTTGTCCTCCCACCTCTTTTTCTTTCTTCCTCTTCTTCTGCCGCATTGCACCGTGCCTTGCAGGATGGTCTTTCCAAGGCCTGATGACCTGGTGACGTGGCCATACCATCGAGTTTCCGTTTATTCACCACTGTGAGCATGCCATCGTGTTGTCCAATGGCTTGTGTGATGGTCTGTCGAACTTCGTCGTTGGTGATTTGCTGAATATAGGAAATGCCCAGAATACTTTTGTAGCACCTCGTCTCCATGCTTTGTAATCTTCGTTGTAGGTCTGCTGTCAGGGTCCATGTTTCTCAAGCGTATAGGAAGATTGAGATGACAAGGGAGCGCAGCAACCTTACCTTGGAGTGTAGACAGATGGTACTGTCTGTCCAAATGAGCTTCGAGGAAGGAATTTGAAAATAGACAGCCACCCAACTGAAATAAAATTGGCAACCGCTGTGTGTGGAGCTGCAGAAGGCACTGATCGTCCTAAAGCCCCATAGCATCCTAATGATGCACCAGGGTCTAATGTTACTTTAGGCGTTGGAGAACCAGCAGATCTAGTTTGATGAGCTAACAGTGAATTATATCCACGACGTGTATACTTAATATAAAACTGATTTAAATATATATTTTTTAAAATATATAAATACACATTTTGGTGGCGAAATGGAAAGCAAAACAGCAGGAGAACGACACGTGGAAACGATCGCTAAGCTCCATGAAAAAAAAAGAAGGGTTATGAGTGTTATACTATGGGTGAACGTCATCCACGCGATATGCTTCTTCTATCCTCTTTCCCCTCCTTCCACTCCCCCCCCCTCTTCTCTTCTCCATCTTACCCGACATCCTGCCGTTTCGCTATTTCCCCCACAAAATGGATTTGATAGCCTACTTTTCTTTAGTGTAGTCGAAAGGGCGTTCAATTAGCGAGACGTTACTTAATAGGCTTTCTGACGAGAAAACCGCACATGTTACGTCAGAAGCAGACAAGCTGTTAAAACAAACAAACAAACAAAAAAAATCTTAACTGATTTTAATTTAAATGGGGGGAAAAAATCTCCAGAGTATAGCACTTTTTTTTAAAAGCGTGTTGATGATGGTGGTGCTGATGCGGTTAGTGGTGAAGGTGATGGTGATCTTGCATGTTGGTGATTGTGGTAGCATTATTTTCTTTTGTTGAAGCCAGTTTAGCTTTCTTCTACCTTATGGTCGGCAGATATTTTTATACCGCCGCAAACGAAGTTTTCCGGGGAGGGGGAGGGGAATACTGGAATAGTTTTGTCCTTCCTTTTCTCTGTGTGTGAGTGTGTGTGTGACTCTCTCTCTCTCTCTCTCTCTCTCTCTCTCTCTCTCTCTCTCTCTCTCTCTCTCTCTCTCTCTGTCCGCTCATTTTCTCGGAATTGATCGGACATAATTTTTGGATATGCCTCACGTCATAACCTCGCCCCCTCCCCCCCCCGTATTTTTTAAAAAAGAAAAAAAGAAGATATTTCAGATGATGGTTGCCAAAAAACGAAATATTTACTTATTTTTAGAACAGGGCGGACTAGTCTAGTCTTACAAAGGAAATATTGAACAGTCCTTCCGAGTTGTAGGCTACCTCTATGTTAAGATTGTACCAACGGTACTGTGCGTGCAAACTGCATGGAGAGCTTGCAGGCGTCGATCCGCAACAAACTACATGCAGATGTAAATACAATTTGAAGTTTCGTTATGTAAACTATGCTTGCACACATCATCCTAAACCATCCGTTTTAAGGGATGAGGATAGGTGAATGGCGCAGAATGCTTCTGCAGTGACTGGTTGTATTTGACTCCATCAACTTGCCGTTTGCTGTCTGTACCCTGTCTTTACACTGTCGTCGGAAGCCCTGCTTCCTCTTCCCTATATTATTGATCACGAAGACGTATTTTCTCAATAGTGGTTGCGTAACTCCCTCTTTCCCTCGTTGAAAGCATGAATTATCTTCCTATCCCTTGCCAGCAAAGGCAGTTTACAGATGGGTAGTTCGTCTACTGCGCACTCTCCTGCTAAAAAGCTGTTCAAGATGCTGGTAACCCGGATCCAACGTGTCCAAAATAATGAACTTGCCATCTCACCCAAGACACATATTTGTTGCACGTTTTGTGAGCTTAACCTGTAATACATATTTTACCACTGTGCTGCATCAGTGGCAGAAGGAGCAGTTTGGTTCCGCTGTGTCATCATTTTCGTCTCTTCTCCGCGTCATATCAGCAGCTGCTTTGGACGCAATCTGTAATCTACGACAGTCAAAACTTCTGAGAGTAGGTGCATGTTCAACCGTTCACTTGTGATTAGTACAGTTCATTGGAAGAAATTGTGGTCTTGTAGCTGTATCTGTCAGTCAGTTTGGCAGGCAGCACATTATGAATTGACTTATAGAACTCAGGGCACCATAGCAGATGTGACACTGAGTGATGTGCACAGTTGCTGCAAGCAATTCTTCATGCTTTGGTTCCTGTAAAATGAATATGCTGCACCGACACATTCCGAATCGTTCTAGCATTGCCGTAGTACCCGAACAACAGGGGGAGAGCTCGAGGATAGGGAGGCCGGGAAGAAAGGGTGGGGTGGGGGGGGAAGGATTAATTAAAAACTGTGCTTTGAGGAGATTTATGTCAGTTTTTTTTATATTTGGGGTTTCATGGCCTATTTTCTACCATTTTGAATTGATTGGTAGTGTCAAACCGCCAACCGTAAGCTTACGTGCTTTTTATTTTAGACTAACCTCTCTCTCTGTCCCTCTCTGTCTGTCTGTCTGTCTGTCTGTCTGTCTGTCTGTCTGTCTCTCTCTCTCTCTCTCTCTCTCTCTCTCTCTCTCTCTCTCTCTCTCTCTCTCTCTCTCTCACTGACTTTTTCCTTTCCTTTGTTCTGTTTCTTTTCTCTTTGTTTAGTTTATTTTTTTCTTCATATTCTGGAAGTGTTTGGACCAGATTTAATTTGTTTGGAAGGAGGTGGTTGGTTATGTCGTAAGGGGTTGAAATTCTGATCTCCATTGAAAGACCAAACACAACTAGGGAAAATTGGTCACAGCAGCTTATCCCCCCACCCCCCACCCCATCCCCCGCCGCCATATCCCCGTCCCCTCTTAATTTCCCCGAACTCAAACTCCAAATAGGAATCGTTTGGAAGCGTAGTTAGAGATGTGACGAGATTTTTAAGGTCACCGAGGGTTTTCTCCCGCTGCTCCGGTTTCCTCCCTTTCTTCAAATAATGGTATTGGATGCATTCAATCTTACGTTTGGAACATACATTTCAAAAACACAACTACTATTAGGTAGGTTTGGTTTGTGCGCGCCACAGGCTACGACTACGCCTTCCTCAGGGAGGCGGCCCAGAATTTCCTGATAAAAAGGGACAATAAAGCGTTACCCAAAAAATCAACAACAAAAAAACCCTCGATTTCCTTTCCGTGTTCTAATAAGCCACTTTATCTTTACAGTTACACTACATGCTTGCGTGATGATTGTGTGTTTATTGTATATGTGGGAGTATATGAGTAGCATGAGTTGATTACAGATCGCCGCTCTTTGAATCTGATTTATGATTAAGGAGGCGCATCCAGCATTATTTATTCGATTTCGCCCAACAATGCCTGCACTAAAACACAGCTGACATGCACTTCGTGGGGTTGAGCTCTTCAGTCGGATAACCGGTGCTGTCATCAGTATTTAATATATTGGTGATATCGACTTGGATTGAAACTGCCAGCGTTCGTAATGTATCAACGACAACAACAGTCAACAACACACAACATGTACACAATCAACACCCCCACTATGAACAACAACTTCGACAGCACCATCAACCACAGCAAAAACCATCAACATCACCACCGCCATCACCACCACCCCCACCACCAACATCATCAAAACATTTTGGAGAGGGGAAGGATAGGCTTTAAAGTCTTCCAAGTGAGCCGCTCCAATACTAAATTTGCCATAACGTGCTCTACGTTGAACTGACTGGAGTGTGCTAGGTAGTCTACTGGAATGTTGCGACAGGACATGAATAGAAGCTTCAAAACAATGCTTCTCTCCTATACATAGTATCAACCAATACAGTAGAAAACCTTATAGAGAAGGCAGATGATGATTTTCAGTTGGTTGCCTGCAGGATGCCAATAATCTACATAAATAATTAAGCTACATTTCATAGAGCAGAACGCAGCAAATATAAAACATACCAGTCAAAAAATCTAAGAGGATGCTGAGGTGAGGATGTCTCAATCTCCGACTACTTTTTTTAGGCTAGGTTGATCGCTACATACAAGTAAGTGCTAGGAAAGAGACGGAGTTCTAGTAGTCCGTAGGCCATTCCATCAGTCCTGTCTCACTGTATGTCTACGTCTTTGCACTTAAAAGCATTTCACCAATCACCCACCTGACCGGTTTCTATCGTCACCAACGAGAGAGAGAGAGAGAGAGAGAGAGAGAGAGAGAGAGAGAGAGAGAGAGGAGGGGGTAGGAGGATGGAGGGAAGGGAGAAAGAGAGGGGGATCAAAAGGGAGAGAGAGAGAGGGGGGGGGGAGGTGGTGGAGCGGGTTCTTGGCGAAAAACTTAAGTGTCGTTTTATAGCTCTTTTCCAGGTCAAGAGCTGCTCAAGGCGCTGGCGGATACAAACTCAAGCCAGCTTGCTGCCTTATGAGCATCGTCTGACGCTCTAAACAACTGAGCATGATTCTTAGCGACCAGGGCTTGGGGAAAAGGGACTGTAGTATTTCCTATTAACTAGGTGTATTTAAAGCAGTGGTGTTGAGAATAATCTTGTTGTTGTTGTTGTTATTGTTGTAGTGTTGTTGTTGTTATTGTAATAAAGGGTTATTTCTATACCTGTGAAATGTAGGCTTATAATTATGTTTGTCAATGATTTCATTTGTATTATCATGGTCTATAATGGAGAAAAAGAATCGAAGGCTTTGTTGTGGTTTTTTTTTTGTGTGGCGAAAACGAGTTTACCCTAGAATTCGCATTGTTATTACATTAACCTATGATATAGTGTGCTCAAACAAACCGCAAAAGTTTTGAATTTTCCATTTCGGTTCTGACTGGGAGTGATTTCCCCTATTTTTAGCGGTACATCGATGCCGGGGACCTTTGACCCTATTGCTGAGACAACCAAGCTACTTGAAGAATGCGTATTTGGTGTCTGGGGTAGAGTAAAATTTATTTAATCAACCTAAAGCGAAAAAAAAAAACTTACGAGCAGGGTTTTTTAACGGGTTCTGTATCTTGCCAGCTTTGGTAGCAGCTATTTTTAGCTGCAGAATGTTGGCTAGCTAGCCAACTATGACGGCCTACTAGCGCCAAAATCGAGAGTTACCATTATCACGAGATTATTGAAATTAACACGTGTCCTGTGTAATTTACAGCGATACAGGTAATCCACAGTGTTAATTAATAATTATTAGTATTTGCCACGCCTTCCTAACGCCCAAGAAAACTGATAATTACAAATATCAAGAGATAATTACAAATATGACAGGAAAATTACAATTATCAAGGGATAATTACAATTATCGTTTAATAAATTGTAATTTTCACTTCATAGTTACAATTTTTACGTGATAATTGTAAATTTGTTGTTGATATTGTAATTATCACATGATATTTGTAATTATCAGGTTTTGGCGCTAGTAGGCCGTCATAATGTGAATTAAACAAAACACGTGTTAATTACTATTATTACTGAAACCTGTAAATGCACCTTTTGGCGCGAGTAAGTCGCCTTAGTCAGATGATCATATAAAAATTGTAATTATGAAGTAAAAATTGTAATTATTTTGTGATAACTAAAATTTTCGGTTTTGGCGCATTTCCAAGCGGATTGCTAGAGCCCAAACTGAGAATTAAACATGATCTATCCTATCTTATCCTATCCCGTAACTCTGAGGACGTTTAACCAGCATACTCCATCTTTCTCTGTCCTCAGCAACCCTGATGGCTTCGCTCAATGTCAAACCAGTCCATTTTTGAATGTTATCCTCCAACCTCTTTTTCGGTCTCCTTCTTCTTCTATTTCCTTGCAACGTGCCTTGCAGGATGATCTTTGGAAGGCCTGATGATCTGGTGACGTGGCCATACCATCGGAGTTTCCATTTCTTCACCACTTTGAGCATGTCATCGTGTTGTCCAATGGCTTGTGTGATGGTCTGTCGGACTTCGTCGTTAGTGATGTGCTGGGTATAGGAAATGCCCATAAGTCTTCTGTAGCACCTCATCTCCATGCTTTGTATTCTTCGTTGGAGATCTGCTGCGAGGGTCCATGTTTCGCAAGCGTATAGGAAGATGGAGATGAGAATGGAGCGCAGCAGCCTTACCTTGGAACATGACCATGCGAAACTATTTATAATTTTTTCAAGGATAATTGTGAGTATCCCTTGATAATTGTAATTATTCCATGATATTTGTAATTCTTTCATGAAATTTGTAATTATCAGGTTTTGGCGCTAGTAGGCCGTCATAATCAAGTCTCAACACATAACAATTAATGTTGGCCGCGTGTTGGCGTCAACATTGACATCTCACCTGCCTGCAGGGCATTCCTGTGTTGTTGTTGTGCTATATTGTGTTTCAGCGTCTGCCTAGAGGAACATGATGCATTGTTTTGACAAGTGCACTTGCAGCTAGCAGGCTATGAAAGGACGACACTACCCAAGGACGTCCCAAGCTTTTTACCCTATAATTCTCCGATTATCTACCATCCAATGCAAACCTACATTGTGACCTTGAAGACCATCATCGACCAATCAACAAATGGAATCTTATTGTAATAGCGCATGTACACGTAAACAAATACAAATTAAAACAAAACACTTTATATACTAAAGTGCGTGTTTACGGTCACAGCCTCAAATCTTTCCGATCTCTTTTGATGCAAGACTTTCGTGAATGCTTTGTGGGTTCAGTTCACAACAATAAAATAGATTCGGTGTGGAGAGAGATAAGATAAAATAAGATAAGATAAGATAAGAATTTTATTTAACAAGGATAAATAAATGAGCACTGAGGGTTCTTATTTTTAACATGTTATCCTCGGGGCTTGAACAATAGCAATTGGTATGACAAAATAACTTTATATCAATAGCATCATGATGTAACAACATAATCCAGATCTGTGCATACATAACAGACACACACACACACATGTACATAATTATGCATATAGAGAAGAAAGAGAAAGAAAGAAAGAAAGAAAGAAAGAAAGAAAGAAAGAGAGAAAGAAAGAGAGAGAGAGAGAGAGAGAGAGAGGGGGGGAGAGAGAGGGAGAGAGGGAGAGAGAGAGAGAGAGATTGATTGATTGATTGATTGATTGTTGCTTTAGGTCCAGCGGACTCTTCCGAGCCAAATCAGGACCGGACAACCCCCGACCCGCATAAAAGATCTGCTGAAACAACCCTAGTGAGAGAGAGTTCCGTTGAACCATGTTACACGACTAAGGCCGATTCAGCCGCATCACTTCAATCTTGTGAAACTGGAATTGGTATCCATGCAGCCTGTTCTCTGGACAACAATCAAAGAACGTTCTACATATATACATGTACTTCCAAAATGCGAACATCCGTCACTAAACAGATCTCGAAATTTCAATCAATAATAAACAAGCTATTGTAGAAAGTTCTCAATATGGCTATAACAACATCGACCGACGGACGCAAACCAACATTATGCAAGGCATTAAGCTAGCAATATCATAGAACCAATTACAAAAATCAACGCTATCACTGGACGCTTTGTTCCTAAAATATAAATAAATAAATAAATAAATAAATATTCGTAACTATCGTGCCCGTCTCAATCGTAACAAAACAGATAACGCTGGAAAAGTTGCGAAGATAAAAAAACCTACAAAACGACGCGAGATCACATGATATGCATGCTGGAAAGGCTAAAAAAAATGGCTCCGGCCGGAATGATTAAAGACGCACATTTTGACTCAAATGCCACTGGAACTGCAGAACTACAGGTACACTACATAAGTAACGGCCTAGTGTAGGTCCATAGATGCAGAATACTCAGTGTTGGAGTTTGAGGAAAGGGCGACCACTCGATTCCGCCAGGCGTCAGCTCCGGACAAGAGAGCTGTTATGTAAAATGTAGGCTTACCTAGGGGAAGGGAAAGGGAGGAGGGTGGTGGTGGAACACAGTTAAAGGGCAGGAGGTTGCGTAATCATACGCTCCCTGCTGCTGTTTATCTTTCTCCCCCACACCGCTGAGCGTCAGGTCACTCCCATACTGCTTCGTCTGGCAGATTTTATTTTAACCTTAGGAACGGTTTCGCCCAGACGGCAAAAGGCGCGAAGACCAAGGCACCACGGAACCGGAAGTTTGGCAGGCCTCAGACCACTGAGGTGTAAGCCTATGTATGCCTCAGACGGGTGAATTAGCTTCGTTTAGAGGGAAAATCAACCTTGATGCTGGAGAACATTATCTGACAGCTAGGGGGAGAGAGAGAAAGAGAGAGAGAGAGAGAGAGAGAGAGAGAGAGAGAGCGTGAGAGAGAGAGAGAGAGAGAGGGGGGGGGGGGAGATTTACTGTAAACTGCATATTTTCTTCAGGGATAGCCAGACGGCAAGCCATTCAAATGTATTTCCAAACACACACACACATAGCCTAAAACTAAGCATTTTGAAAAGCGTTCATTTTCTTGGCGGTGTGGTGACTCGACTTTGTCACAAGAAAGATTAAAAAAAACAAGGAATGATGACAGGCCACTATCCACAATCAAAACATTATGAAATTCGGCTGAGACCCCCACCCCCCCATCCTTATTTATTTATTTTTTTTAAGATCCAGCGCAAAACGTGTTTAGACAATGGAGGAACACTGTGACCTTGACATTTGAGAAAATACAAATACGGATGATCTAACATTCTTAGCAGTAGTTCAAGTATTCACAAAGTAAAAATGATGATTTCGGTTCAGTGATTCAGATAAGGCATAAAGTTTGTTTTGAACAACAACAAAAAAGTGACAATCGGAGCGACGGAACTACGGGCTGACCACCGGACTGCTAGTGAAGGACGGTCCATAATTTGATACCCAAACGCAACAAAACCGCATCACCCGTTTTTAAGATATGGAGCAAAACGCGTTTAACTACAACATGTCTCTAGTGACCTTAACTATTACGGTAGAGCAAATTATTATGATGGCACAGGGGAAGGAGAGAGAGGGAAGGGGGGTGGGGTTGAAAGGAGGGGGGGGGCATTAACCCAGGTAATGTTCTTATGAAGTGTGGTCAAAATCCGTTCAGTGGTGCTTGAATACGAAAACAAAAACACAAAAATCAAAAGTGGTCATGAATTCCAGGCAGTTGGTCTAAAAACAGGAAAAGATCTAGGACCAACAGGACAGTTTGTGGCGGGTTACCCTGAGAAGGAATGTGTCTGATGAAAAAAAAAAAACTTAAAAAAGAACGGCATAATTATGCGAAGGCAAGAAATTGTAAAACAATGAACACCATCAGTGTAACAATAAAGGAATTAGGCATGGTGACGGATGATGGAATTGTCCAAATACTCTCTCCCTCTCCCTCTCCCTCCTCTCTCTCTCTCTCTCTCTCACTCTCTCTCTCTCTCTCTTTCTTTTTTTTATAATCTCTCTCACAGCCATAGCCACATACATACACACACCAAGCAAAATAAACATTAGCTGAAGGAAGACGGGTGGTGATATACTAAGGGAACAGATATGTCTTACAACAAAGAGTTTATTATTTTTAATACTAAACTCTTTGCTTACAAGCATGTACAGCACAGTGTGTGTAGTTTGAACATCAGACATTGTTTATTTGTTTATTTTTTCACCAATCAGTATTCACATAATAAATGTGCTCTTTTAGGAGGTTGAGGAATGCTTTAAGTTTGACAGAAAAATTCCCAATAGTTCAGGAAATATTTACAGTTAAACACCCTTCTGGGTCCTAAATGACCCACATACCCCGGTGAAGGTTAACCAGCACCCCCACACACAGTGACTCCGCCCAGCCTGCTCATTAGGAAGTATCGCCTTAATTTGAGTTTATTTCTTCTTTAGTTCTCGCATTGCGACAGGTGCAATTGCGTCTTCTAGCTTATTTATTTAATCACTTTTTTTTATAGAGCGGTTTACCAGCTCAAGTGTCGCTCAAGGCGTTGGCCAATACAGG
Source organism: Oncomelania hupensis (assembly GCA_036898135.1). NCBI lineage: Eukaryota > Metazoa > Mollusca > Gastropoda > Littorinimorpha > Pomatiopsidae > Oncomelania > Oncomelania hupensis. Next base: position 48,485,476 of record CM072512.1, on the reverse strand, counting down.
ATCTAACTCAAACCACCAGAGGCGCTCACTTGCAGCCTTTGAGCGCATAGTCTGACGACCAGACAACTAAGCACAATCTTGGGCGGCCGGGAATTGGGGAGAGGGGAAGGGGGAGATGGACCTAGTGCACGCTGGGTGTATTTGTGTAGCCGGCACTCACCCGTCTAGGAAGGGAGGGTCAGGATCTTAAAAATCCATGCGATGGAATGCGTGCGTGCACAGACTATATCTCGGTTTGTACTCTCATCCGAAGACTCCTCGTTAAATAATCGTATTGGATTTAACACAAGTGCATACGGGGTGTTGCCAGCATTTGCCGACGTGAGTAAAATGCTTCACCTGTCTTTAGTTGACCGACGTGAGTAAAATGCTTCACCTGTCTTTAGTTGACCGACGTGAGAGAAATGATTCACTTGTCTTTGGTTGACCAACGTGAGTAAAATGCTTTCTCTTTCTTTAGTATGCCGACGTGAGTAAAATGCTTCACCTTCTTTAGTTGACCGACGTGAGTAAAATGTTTCACTTGTCTTTAGTTGACCGACATGAGTAAAATGCTTAACCTATCTTTAGTTGACCGACGTGAGTAAAATGCTTTATCTTTCTTCAGTAAACCGACGTGAGTAAAATGCTTCACCTGTCTTTAGTTGACAGACGTGAGTAAAATACTTCACCTGTCTTTAGTTCACAGACGTGAGTTTATCGAGAGAAAAATATTTTCTCAAAATCTCACTTTTTCACCCTTTATGCGAGATCAAAGACGCTTGTTTCTGGACACGCGAGCGCCTATGCCTGTGACGCGTCTCCCTTTTTCGTCACAGGCATAGACGCTCGCGTATCCAGATACAAGCGCCTGTGTGCGAGACGTAAGGAAATCGCACAGCAGAGCAAGTCTTACGTGGAGAGAGAGAGAGAGAGAGAGAGAGAGAGAGAGAGAGAGAGAGAGAGAGAGAGAGAGAGAGAGAGAGAGAGAGAGAGAGAGAGAGAGAGAGAGAGAGAACCACACAGCCTGGAAGTCATAGAGTACTAGATTTGGATCTCGCCTCCCTGAATAGCAAGATACTTATGTTTGGTATGTCTTGCAATTGTTATACAATATACTTAGCCTACTGACTCTTGAGAAAATGTCCCGGAATCAAACAACTATAAAGCTCGTATAGTTGTAAGAATGTGAAGTGCCAATTGTGTAGGGCACATGTTATGTTTTCTTTTAAATTGATTGACGATTCCCTTTAACTGCCTGCAAAACATGTCTTAATTTCTCAGAGGGAGATAATAAATTTTCTTGTGTCCCGGTTTCAAGCCCGTGTCCCAGGCAACAGTAGAAGAAGTCATTTTTCACCATTTAAAGTTCATTTTTGGAGAGAGAGGGGGAGAGAGAAAGCGATAGAGGGAGAGAGAGAAAGAGAGAGTGAGAGAGAGAAAGAGAGAGAGGGAGAGATAGAAAGAGAGAGAGAGGGAGAGAGAGAGAGGTGGAGGTGGATGGGGCCTCTTTCACAGGGAGACAAAATCAGGTTCTTTAGGGTGTCACGGCATCTGAAAGAATTCGTTTATTCTGCAAAGGAATTCGCGACAGTAAGCGGCAACGAAATAAATACCCATGAAATGGCACTGGATTGACGATATAGTTTGGGTTTCCACTATATATTTTGGGATGTTGACCTCGCTTGCGTGTCACAAGCATGCGACGTAACAATATCGCAAACGCTGTATTGAGTTTGGTTAATCCATCCTTCACGTCTCCTTCAAGTCTGGTTAATTCATTCTTCAAATTTGTTAATTAATCCTTCAAGTTTAGTTAATTCATCCTTCAAGTTTGGTTAATTGATCCTTCAAGTTTGGTTATTTCATCCTTCAAGTCTGGATAACTAATTCATCCTTCAAGTTTGGTTAATTCATCCTTCAAGTCTGGCTAATTCATCCTTCAAGTTTAGTTAATTCATCCTTCAAGTTTGGTTAATTCATCCTTCAAGTTTGGTTAATTCACCCTTCAAGATGTGTAATAGCGAACCCTTAGTGCAGCGTCATAATTATCACAAAACCAATAGCGAAATACAACGAACATAACGACAACGGCGAATGAAACAACAACTACAACGACAACGGTAAAAATAACAACACAAAAGGCTAGTGAAACAGACACTCCCAACATCATACACTTCCTCCTTGGCAAAATCTGTTATACGAAGGACAACATCCCTCCATTGTTTACAGTGCGGCTGATTATCACAATGCGCAGCATGGCAAGTAAATACAAAACGGTGTCCTTTTAGTGTAAGTAGACGGAAGATAAACAAATCATACAAATATGGCAGTTTCCGTTTTATTGTGTGGGTGACATTAGTGGCGGGTCTCCTTTCCCAGAACCTAATCGGTCCCCGGTCTTGGACAAATCATAATTCATGTTCTCTAAACTCACGGAACATTCCTGCCATTGTTATAAATATTTTGGTTCCGTTATTCTGCCGTGAACACATCACCGGCTAAGGCGCTCTGACGTTCACATTGCTGAGATGGAAATGCTGAAGAGTGCAGCAGCTGATACAGCATCGTATATATAAAGCTGAACATAATGGACGTGGCTTTGACCTACAGCAGTTTTTCCTAACAAGCAGCATAGTGCACTTACTTTACGCAGGAAGACGGATAAAAAGAGCACCACACATACAGAGAGAGGAGGGAATAACAGATTGGTGGCAGACCTTCTCAGGGAGACGTTCAGACACACAGTCGCTTTAGCTGCAACGACGGAGAGCTGTCAGCACCTCTTGCTGTCCAGACCTTGGCGTTCCAGAAGTCGAAGCTGCGGCAGTGATCTGTGGGAGATGCCGACACGATACTCCGCTTCAACCTTCAATTTCTCATCATATAGAGCTCCATCGACTGGGCGGTGGTAGTGGATCGGCGATAGGCGCCTCGACGCTCTGCTGCCGCTGCTCCACTCCCTGGCTGCCCTGTCGCTTTCTCTATTACTGGACAACACCGGAATCGTTGTGGAGAATGGCGTCTCCGGTCTACAGGCGCTAAGTGCCGCCAGCTTATTTCCGTGTTTGTTTGCCCCTCTTCACGAGGCACTCTCGCAGGGTCTTTGAGCTTCATCGCCACATCTCCTTGAACGTTCCTGGAACATCGCGACATAACCTCCCCCCTTTTGCGTGTCTGCTTCATCACCCTTGCTACCACCTCGACCGTACTGCATCTACATGACTTCATGACTTCGTTTGACTTCTTACTCAGCATGACTTCTTATCTACGTCTCCTATACGCTTCAGGTGTTTGGGGACAGAACTCTACTCAACAGAAGGCGGGAAGACAAGGTGGGGGCGCAGTGGTGTGGGTTTGAGTGTGGAGGCAACATTAAAAGAAAAAATATGTGTACATTTTCTTTTTTAAAATGACGCCACGATGATTACGTCACGATGATTTGCATAAGTTTGGTATTACCTTGGAGGCACATGTAAAGACAGGTAAAGCCTTGACTTGAACCAAATCCCTCCAGTAGTTTGGGAAAAAATAGGATTAGCCCCCTCCCCCCAAAAAAAACAACAACAACCAAAACAACAACAACAACAAAAAAACAAAAACAACAACAACAAACAAAAAAAACCCACCAAATTATAACGTCACAGTGATGACGTCACCCAATATATGCATAATTTGTTGTCATCTGGTAGGGCTCACTATTTTTCTAACTAAATGCCAAGCTTAAAAGAAATCAGTCCCTTAGTTTATTTATTTTATTTCTTTGTTTAATCTATAGCGCGCCACTTTTCCAGCTCAATAGTCGCTCAAAGCGCTGGCCGATACAGGATCTTACTCAAGCCGCCCGAGGCGCCCATATAGTCTTACCGCCCAGACGACTGAGCACCATCCTGGGCGACCGGGGGTGGGAAGAGGGGACCAAGCGCGTGCCGGGACCCACCCGTCTATGGTTTGAGGGTCAGGATCTTTAAAGTCCATGCGAAGGAATGCGTGCGTGCACATGTACTAGACCTCGGTTTATAGTCTAATCCGAAGAAGTAAGGGCGCAGAGTCTCGGCTTTCCCCCCTTCTTTTTTCTCCAGGCTGTTAACGGCGTTTGAACTATTGCCTGTACAGGCTGCAATGCTATCGCCTGACATTGGAGTACACGGCGGACACCACTGAGCTTACTGCGCTTCGTTCAGTTTCAGAAAAAAAAGTCCTCAGATGTTATCTCCGGATGGACGCCGGACAGACGCCGAACGGACGCCCGGAGCCGGACAGACGCCGGAGGGACAAAGCCCAAAACTATAGCTCCAGAACTTACAGCTCGGAAACTAATGAAAATTGGACAGAAAAAAGGATGAACTGAAGGGAGGAAGAAAAGAAGGAAGGAAGGGTTTGTCTTCTTACTGGACATCTTATTCAACCCAGGTGTAACCAAGGATTTGTTTCATGACTTATCTCCTTGACCCCACGGTATTTTGACGTCCTTCTGCTAGTTGCATGCTGCGCATGTGTTTCTTTAGGCAAGACGCATTCCAGTATTTGCGACATTTTGTCGGTTTGCACTGACAACTATTTCGGAATATGCTTGCTAGGCTCCGTCCCGATGAATTATAGGCAATGACGAGAGAAATGTCTTTACCGAGTTTCAGCCCGAGTTCAGCATGTGCGTTAAGAAGCAATGCAGGAAGATAGGGACGAGTACTTGTAGCGGCATCCAGATTACCACACAGAAGATGCACTTCACGTTTGGCCTTGAAATAATACTTACAATTTTTTAGCCTGATTCTTTTTGCTTGCTTGTTTGCACACTCAGTGTCTCATCTCCTAGGAGTCTAGGCTTGCTGTTTTACATATTATAGGGCCTCTGAGGTCGAAATCAAAATTGCGCAAACAAACGTAAGCTTATACAATCTCTAATTCACGCTGGGAGATGCTTGTATATTCTTACTTTTTTTCTTCTTCTAATATGTGCGAAAATGGAATGTAAACTTCATGACCGACCTTTCAAAAGGTCGTCTGCTTGTAGACACAGGATCACTTATCTCCCTTAGAGCACACTTACTGACTCCACGCTATCGGCGTGTGTTGGAGGGCTTTTCAGTGGCTGTTTCTACACGATGACTGGTTGTGGGTCTGTTTGTATATGCATCAGATGACGCGTAATGACTAAATTATATTATGGTAGGAAACTCGCGAGGGGATGTGTTTAATAAAGAGACCGAATGTCTTTTGAAGCTGCCTACACGCTTATTTGAAATCTTTAACCTCTATTATGTGGCTTAATAAGCTGACCCTTTTCAATGATCATACCGTTTATAAGCAGTGTTATAAAGCTTAAACAAATGGCCTCAGATCGACTTTAACCTATGAGGGCTGCTAAGGGTGGTTTAGTCGGAGGAGAAAAACCAGGTTTTCAGTTCAAGGATTCAGTTCAAAATTAAAAGTAAGCCATTACGCGTTGTCTTCCTCGCAGTCTAATTCAATTTAAATTGCCTCTTGAATGCAGCCTGTCTGAGAGAGCAGACGTGGAACTTTAAAACTAGAGTGCCAATACAACTACATCAATGAAATTCAAGACTTAACTAACTAATCTTCTAACAAAATAGTAAATAAATTAAATTAATACAATTAAATGAAGTAACTGATTGCTTCAATGGTGGCAGCTTAATAGAACTAACGAAATATTAAACTTACTATAACACATTTTTTTTACTTTTAACTATAACCAAACTAACTGAAAGTATACGCATTTCATAAGCCAATACTGCTGATGAAATGTGCACACACGAGTAGTGATAGATGATGGTGGAGGTGGTGGTGGTGTGGGTGTTATTTATATCTGCTATTTTAGCGTGGACATAAATTGCACATCAAAGTTTTGTCATTCATTAATTCATTTATCATTAATCCAGTCAGTTAGTACCAGATACAGCCGTCACAAGACATACAATAATGAATCAAAAATACAAAAAAAAAAGGTCTACCCCTCCCCCTCTAGAGTCGGTGTTGTATTTTTTGTAACGTTGTAAAGGTTTCATAAATAATAAACCAGAATTCTAGTGCTATACCTATGCTTGGGTGCTTCGATGCTTTAATTCCCGCCCTACGAAATTCTGCACTTTCCTTATTTATGCTCAGTACATTTTGCCTCACAGGAAATGCAATGAACCTTTATAAACATAACATAAAATCCTCCCCTGCAGTACATGGTTGTGATTAACCTTACATTCGGTGCATGCTACTTGCCTCGCCCATTCAGGAAACGTGTTCACAACCGCCGCTGCTAAGTGTCAGCACGCAAGGGCTTGAAGATGTAAATCATAAATGTTAATAGCCGCTGTAATCGTTTTATTTTGACCCATTTTATTTTATTTTGCCCTTGCGCGTTGCTTTTTACTGCAGAGCAGGGAAGGGAGGAAATCAGAACTTTTGCCATTTGCTTGGTGTACGTAGGCCATAGGATCTAAGGTAGACCTGGCAGTTTTGACATCTACACTAAACCACAGTATTATTGCCACAGAATGGACACAAAGGTTGCAGCCTGCAAAACAAATGGTCCGGTTAACAATGTTGTGCCTCTTCTATTGACATTAATGTGCTCCTGCTTTGGTGGTACTCTGTCATTTGTCAACTATCTTTTGTATATAATTAATATTCTTGGCCTTGGCAATATTCATCTATTAGCTCTCTTTCTCTCTCCGTCTCTGTCTCTCTCTCTGTCTCTCTCTGTCTCTGTCTCTCTCTGTCTCTCTCTCTCTCTCTCTCTCTCTCTCTCTCTCTCTCTCTCTCTCTCTCTCTCTCTATTTCTTCTATGGGTTCCCCCCACTCTTTCTTCCACCGCTCTCCTGCCAAAGAAATAAACAAAGAAAGACAGTCACAAAGAGAAGAAAAAAGTCGGATTCGAAATTAGAATTGGAACAGTTTTGTAAATATCCTCTCAGACAAAAATTAGGGACATGTTCTGCTACGCACAACGATCTGAATTACAAACTGTAAACCAAATGGATTAATAACACCGCACTTCCGCTGCCCTGACAAGGTTGAAGCCTATTTGGAAAGACGGGACCATCAGTCTACACTCCAAGGTAAAGGCTGCTGCTCTCCCTTGCCATCTCCATCTTCCTATACGCTTGCGAAAAATTGATCCTCACAGCAGACCTACAATGAAGAATACAAAGCATGGAGATGAGGTGCTACAGAAGACTTCTGGGCATTTCCTACACCCAGCACATAACCAACGACGAAGTCCGACAGACCATCACAAAGTCATTGGACAACACGATGACATGCTCACAGTGGTGAAGAAACGGAAACTCCGATGGTATCATCACGTCACCAGAGCATCAGGCCTTGCAAAGACCATCCTACAAGACACGGTACAAGGAGGCAGAAGATGAGGGAGACCGAAAAAGAGGTGGGAGGACAACATTCGAGAATGAACTGGCTTGACACTGAGCGAAGCCATGAGGGTTCCTGAGGACAGAGAAAGATGGAGTACGCTGGTTAAACGATCATGTGTGGTGCCCCAACGACTTTCGAGTTACGGGATAGGATAGGATAGGATAGGATTTCCTCTTTCTCCTTGGACCCAGACATTACAGCTAAAAGCAGATAACATGCGTCAGTTATGTATTTCATAAAACCAGTAACACACTACTAAGCTTACTTCTACTGCTACTACTACTGCTATTATTATTATTATTATTATTATTATTATTATTATTATTATTATTATTATTATTATTATTATTATTATTATTATTATTATTATTATTATTATTATTTTTATTATTATTATTACTACTACTACTACTACTACAACTACCGCTACTACTACAACTATTACTACTACCACTACCACTACTACTACTATCACTACTACTACTGCTACTACTACTACTATTAGTACTACCACTACTACAATTACTACTACTCCTATCACTACTACTGCTGCTACTACTACTACTACTACTACTACTATTAACACTACTGCTGCTACTACTACTACGACAACGACGACGACGCTTACTAACACTTTCGCAGCACGCACACATGGTAGTAAGGAAGAAGGAAAATAATATTACAAATGATTACAATGATGACGGTACAACAACTGCACATTTCATACCAACTTAGCAGCGTTTTGTTCTGTTCGATGCAAGCGTGTGTGCACGGTGTGTTAAAGTAAGCAGTTAGTAGGCTCAGGGTTAGAAATTACAAGGGTGCCCTTGGGTGCCTTACTTTTTGGGTACCCCAAAACCTTTTCTTTCAGTGCCCAAATACACATAACTTGAAATACAAGAGTGACCTTCTAGGAGATTCCTTCCAGTTTAAGGTAACCAAACAGTTACAAAATGACAACAACCAATAAATAAATAAATAAATAATAAAACATTTAAAAAAATACAGTAATGTGTTTTTGGTTGTACTCAAAAAATCAATGTTATTATTGTTGACACGTGAAATAGAAAAATTGTGTTTTAAAATATCAGAGTAACAAGCGAGATAGCAAGTGACTCCCTGATTGGTCTTTGAATAAATTACTGGCCAAGCAGAAAGCTCGCCTTTCATGCGTAAAGGGAGACTATTTCCGACCCATCGCAAGCAAAAGTGCATAGAGAAAATAAGAATGCGATGTGCAACGGAATATTTCTGTTGCTGTCCCTCTGAAGTTTTCCTCCGATCTTTAATTACGATGTTGACTATTCGAAGTGAGCTTCAATGACTTAATTTTCTGCTAGGATTTTATACGCGCCCGTTGGGCACACTTTCAACTAAGATCTGACAGAATTTAAGGCTCCCCGGTCGCTCTGGCACATGCCAATTTTACGCTGAGGTTCAGGATAGTTGCGCGATGTAAATTCATAGTAGACACCCAGTCTCTGTTCTGATCATTAAACATAGTATGAATGTATGCCTTGCATTGTTCTTATCATGAGGTCCAAAAGCTAAGACGCAAATGTCGACATTATCGTAGAATTCATAATGTGCTTACAAAAAAGAAAAAGAAAAGAGCTTTGCACAACTGTGGGAATGGAACGTCTGCCTATTGCTGCTGGCTCAGCTCACGTTAAGTTGATTAAGACATTTCTAAAATCCCAGGGCTCAACAAATACATATTCTAGGCTTGTAAAATCTGCGTGTGAGGTTAACTGATAACATAAATACCTCTGTCCCGCAAAGGGAGATTGTAAAATTGTGTTCAATTCCGCTCGTTGCAAAACAAGTTCTGTTTGTCTTTTTATGACGGAAGTGATCGAAGTTGTGTTATTTCGTTTTACGTGTGATTCCAGAAGAGGATAAAAACGTTACATTTACCTTGCTGCAATACAATATAGTAGGCCTGCATATCATGGCCCAAGAACCTCCAAAGTTTGGGTTGTATGAATAACGGTTTTTGCTATAAGCCCATGAACGATAAATATAGGCTACGTGTCATATAAGATTACATCTGTAATACGACGTCATATTAATGTGATTCATGTTTCCGGTACGCAGACATCTCAATCAACAGCACCCATCACAGCCAAGCTAGTACGGCTTTCCGTTTAATCCGATGCCTTGGTATGAGTCCTTTTTTTAAAAAAATTGTATGTAATTAGCTTACGAACATCTTTATACTCAGCAACGCGCGCACTTACGCCCGCTCACGCACGTGCGCACCCTCTCTCTCTCTCTCTCTCTCTCTCTCTCTCTCTCTCTCTCTCTCTCTCTCTCATGCATCTACACTGACATAATTTAGAACACGTCTCTTAAAACACATTAAAAATTAAATACACATTAACTGTTAAAGTAGTTGATTAATATTAACAACATTCATTTGATTTCAATTGTTTGAAAATGGTTTTATCTAATGATGACTTTGTTTATTTGTTATTGTTCCATGATATTAATGTTATAGCATTAAGTTGTATTAAATAGTTATTGTTACAAGCCCCGAGGCAAAAATGTAAAAAAAGCACATCCAGCGCTTACTCTTTTACCTTTGCAAAATAAAATTGTGATCTTATCTTATCTCCTCTATTTCTCTCTCTCTCTCTCTCTCTCTCTCTCTCTCTCTCTCTCTCTCTCTCTCTCTCTCTCTCTCTCTCTCTCTCTCTTTGTGGCTATGTACCTACCTACCTCCTATGCATTTATATATTTAAAGGCGCCGAGGCGGAACTATATATAAATCAATTAACTCTAGCCCTTAAAGGCGCCATGCCTTGCGTTTCGAGTCCGTATCAAGACCCCATGCTGTCGGGATCTTTGCAGACCAAGATAATGTGAAGACATCCTACTGAGTATGGGACCCCCGATACTGGATAAACCTACAGAAGCACAGCCCAAATCGGTCTGCGCAGACCGGCAAGTCGGCAAGTTACTCGGCAAGTTTTGATGCCGTGTGTGAGCGATAAGGTTCTGTTAAAAAAACGCCAGGACTCATAATGATGCAAGACATCCTACTGTTATCTTCCTTTAATGCGATTCCACCAGATAACTTTATTACACCTCTCGCCCGTGTGCTTCACACAAATAACACGTCAAGACCATGCATTTGAGAAAGAAGAAAAAAAACCACTTGTAGACTTTTGACGCACAGAGGCCAAACTACGCAACGTTAGTACAGTTATATATTTGTCAGTGCGTTAGCTGTCACAATAGGCAATTTAGACCCTGCACTAAGGCTTCTCGCCTTAAATAGTTCATCCTGTTGTAGCCTTTGTAAATTAAAGTCGCTGCCTAGCAGACGACAGATGGCAGGCCTGTGCTAAGCATGTGTAGCCTAGATAAGGTAGGCAGTAACCTCATCCCGCTGACATATAGCCACCACCACCCGCTAGGATGCGCTCAGGTCTCAAGAGATTCTCGCGGACTTTTGGCTGACCACAAGGCTAGGCAGTCATTCTGTGCATAACTCTCACACGAGAAGGAGCAACGCTCTGAAAGATCTCTCTAGCTGAAGACTAAGCAGGTGACGGGTGAAATTCAAATCATCGCAGTATAGCCACAGCCTGGCATTGTCATGAAGGTAAATTATGAATCTTTTGTTTCATTGCGATTTATTAATATTATTGTTGGATTATGCTTGTGAAGTCTTGCCATGTTTCATCATTGTGACTGTTAGTCAAACTTTGCTTGACCACGGGGCGGGCACGCGACCGGTTTCACCATCATGAGGCAGCCCCTACTGTCCAACTGTTGTGTCTCCTATGTGTATTATTGCAGACCAGTGGCTGCACCAGAGAATGTGTATATTGTGAATTACTTCTTCATGTGTTTATTTTAATCATGATGTGTATATGTATAGGAATTAGGTTGGAGATTCCAGTGGACCACGGACATAGAAGATTGTTCGTCGCTTATATATTATATAAGTGGAGCGTTCACTGTCACAATAGGCTAGTTAGATCCTGCACTAAGGCTTCTCGCCTTAACTAGTTCAGCCTGCTTTGGCCTGTGTAACGTAAAGTCGCTGCCTAGCAGACGACAAAAGTATAGGACTGTGCTAAGCATGTGTAGGTTAGATTCTCGCTCATGTAGGCAACGAACTCATCCTGCTGACGTATAGCCACCACCCCCCTCTAGGAGGCGCTCAGGTCTCACGAGACTTTCGCGGGCTTTTGCGGACCACAGGGTTAGTTAGTCATTCTGTGCCTAACTCTCACACGAGAAGGAGCAATGCTCTGAAAGATCTTTCTAGCAGGAAGACTAAGCAAGTGACGGGTGAAAGTCATTCATCGCAGTATAGCCACAGCATGACATTATCAAAAAGGTAAATGATCAATCTTTTGTTTCATCGCGTTTATTGATGATATTATTGTTGTATTATGCTTGTGAAGTCTTGCCGTGTTTTATCATTGGGAATGTTAGTCAAACTTTGCTTGACCATGTGGCTGACAGGCGACCGGTTTCGACACCATGAGGTATCCCCTACGGACCCACTGCTGTTTTTCCTATGTGTATTATTGCAGACCAGTGGCTGTACCGGAGAATGTGTATGTTGTTAATTACTTCTCCATGTATGTAGTTTAGCCATGATGTATGTATATGTATAGGAATTAGGTTGGAGATTCCGGTGGACCACGGACATAGATTATTGTTCGTCCCTTATATATATAAGTGGAGCGATCACTGAGAGCTATTTCTGCCATCAGTGAGACGCTCTGCACACCCTTAGTATACAAGGCGTTGCAGAAACTCGTCTTTTGTTTTGCAGACGAGCAGGCTTGTTGGTCCGATGTAGGAAATAGACCACTAAGAGTCAACCCTGACATTAAGCCTGCAGGGGAACATCGAGCACTGAGCTCAGATAGCCCAATAGTCAACCACGGAGGAGACACCATCACCACACCTCAACAAATCAACTAAGTGCAAGACGAATTGCACTAACACTGATCTAGAAGGACCCAATGATAAGACAGTAGCAAATATCAAGAACAGTAGCAGCATAGACCCATCAAGGAACGAACTATTCGAAGTGAATTTGGACATTTAAGTTAATAGAATGTTTAGAGAATTATGTATAGAGTAGAGGAAATAAATGTGGGATATTTACTGTTAACATGTGGCTGGACTACCTATGTTTCATAGCAGGGTGAGAGCTAGTGTGTCAGTGAAGCTTTTACAATTTTCTCCCTATCTCGATAACCCTATCCGCACACAGACCGGGCTAAACATATAAATGTATTAAGATTAGTCATAGAGTGATTACACTAGCCGATCTCCGCAGACGATAGACGAGTGGGTAATAGCATTCCATTGTGCAGAACCCAGTATCGATAGACCCACCGCCACATTAGCCTACTATATCCATTATGGTCTGTCTTAATTGGAAGGTTCGTGGTGGTTCACGAACCTTTTTTCGAGGTTCTTAGATCCCGAACCTAAGTTCCTGAACCTTTTTTTTTTCAAACGAACTTTCCACGGATCTTCCAATTACGACAGGCCATTAGCTATTCTTACACTCTGTATATAATTCAGTATTGGACAATATGTTTAACTTTTGCCAGCAGTAAACTTTCGGTAATTATGACGCGGTATAGACATTGAATAAGTATCAGGAACCAAAATAAGTTCTTTTTAGCAGAGGTTAATTTAAGAATCGGGTCTTACGCAGTCACGGTCATCCCCGACCAGCGGCAACAGGAGAGGTCATCTGTGACAATATAATCTAAGCAAAATTTAAAACCCAAGCAATCAAAGACTAGAGTATTAATTATTCCATTTAGTTTGTCCAAGACGCTAGAAACATAGTTTGTGTGTGTGTCTGTGTGTGTGTGTGTGCGGGGGTGTGTTTGTGTGTGTGAGTTTTCACAATTATACTCCTGTTTACTTATCCTAAACGTGTTTCATTAATTGAATCTCCCAAAGAATCGTCTGAACAGTGCAGGCACCAAAGCAGGGGCCTAGAACTAACGTAATTTGGTTCCTGAATCATCAGTGATGCTAGGTGGGTTGTGAGACGACACCGCATAACAATATTCTTCCACGTCAAACACCCTTACAACAATAATAGTTTACAGAAAATGGGATGGCAGCAACGGTAAAATGTTTTCATGTGATGCATACATGTATTCTGCTTACACTGATTCGTTCTGGCATCAGTTGGCGTCCAACTACGGCTTCCCTCGTAGGCTTATTTAATCAACTGGGACACAAAACAACCCGATTCTAATTGTTTCTGGACCTTTTTTTTGCCCTTACCTTGCCGTGACTGTACCTCACGAGCGTTGTATAAGAAATGAGAATCAAGCCTTAAATTTACCAAGCTTACAGGAACCCTTGATTTATTTATTTTTTTTTTTTTTGGGTGGGTGGGGGGGGGGGGTTGCTTATTTTTAATGACATTGATGTTTATGTATGTTGATTTCATTTAACCGAATTCACCGAAGTGATTTGAGGCTTTAAAAAAATACATCACTAACATTCTTTGAGTTTACCTGAGAAAAGGTGCACTGGCGTCACAGTAAAAGAGAATAAAGTGGATTTTAGATTTGGAAAGGGATCTGAGACGTGCGAAACCTGTAGTCATTGGGTGATTCTATGATACTGATAAACAAGTTGTCTGTAAAGGGAAAGCATTAGGGTGAGCGAGTCTTATGATAATATGGAGAGAAGTGTTTATAAACGATCAACCGTAAATGCCAAAGTTATTGCCATGTCCTGGCACACAACCAATGATCAAGTTGGCATGCGTGTGCATTTGTCGACTTGTTTGTTTTGCAATAAAATTATGTGCTCTGCGGCGAGAGAGAGAGAGAGAGAGAGAGAGAGAGAGAGAGAGAGAGAGAGAGAGAGAGAGAGAGAGAGAGAGAATGGGGGCGGAGAGATTATTATTATTATTATTATTATTATTATTATTATTATTATTATTATTATTATTATTATTATTATTATTATTATTATTATTATTCATTGTTTAGCTACTATTTCATCACTCAGTAGGCTATCATATAGTTCCAAATCTGGACTGGACTTTTGCAATAGCTGTCTTTGTGGCATTTTCCTCAGTTTCAGCTTCGATCAGAGACTGCAGAACGCCCAGAACACGGCAGCCCGTATTGTCACTAAGACCAAGAAGCATGACCACACCCCGCCGGTTCTTTGGAATCTCCATTGGCTGCCTGTCCACAAGCGCTCCGAGCATAAACTCTTTTCACTTATCTACTGCTGCATGGAAGGGAGTGCACCAAGTTATTTTGTAATCTTGTTCAAAAACACATTCCCTCTCGGGGTCTCCGATCTGCCAATAAGTCCTTGCTGCTGGTGCCTAGTGTCGAGCGTCATAGGAAGAAAACTCTCGGAACAAGAGCATTTGAATGTGCTGCACCACTTTTGTGGAATAGCTTACCTCTGCACATGAGGATCTGCAGCTCCAAGAACACTTTCATAAACAGCTGAAGACCTTTTTGTTTAACCAATAATTCTGTTTCTCTGTGGCATTTTATTATTTTTATTGTTTTAAGTTTTGTTGTTATTTACTGTATATTTGAGCGCACCGAGCATGTTGGGGCAGCATGGAGTCTGGCGTTTTACATCATCAAATCAGCACCACCGAGCATTGTGGACAATCTGTAGGAAGTCAGCTCATAATTGGGCCTCTGATAATCATTGACTACTGACTTGCAGTTCCATAAGACGTTTTGTGTTTCTACACAAGTGTACAACACGGAGTGTGTGTTGTGCATCGCGTGAGGCCGGACAGGGGAAAAGCGCACTTGACTGCTGAACTTGAACGGGGCCAAAAATGGCATACGTTTCCTTCCGTCCGCCCTGCGCTACTGCCCTCGTCATGTTAAAGATGGACTAGCAATGTTTATATGAGTGGCTCCTGTCATTTTCTTCCTAAACTCGAGGCTATTCAATTATAATGGGATACTTTCAAAAGCAGTTTGGGACTTTGGATCCACCTGCATAAATATATCTGATATGTGAAAATAGCGACTTTTTTTTCTTCAACAAAAGAGCTAAGATCCACAGTGGGGTTTGAAAGTGGGCGGTAATTTGATATTAAAAGACTTGAAATTGTCTCATGTTCGTCCTACAGCTTAGTGTATATTCAGAAAGAAAGCTGCATTTAATTATGAATGAAAAGGTTGAACTTAACAGAAAGACAAGGCAAAACAAGACAAGACAAGGCAAAACAAGACAAGGTATAGACCTGCAGGTGTAGACATTCCCAAACACCAAAATCAAAATTCAGAAATCTACTTCTACAAACTATAGATAAATGTAATCGCATACAGCCGTCAACACAAACCTCAGTCGTCCAGCAACCAACAAACCCTCTTGCACGTATTACAATCTTTGAATCAGGAAATAATTAAGTCAATAATTTTACTATACAATACAATACAATACAATACAATACAATACAATACATTTCAATAGTCAACTGTTCACATTCTTTTTTTTAAATAATGAAACATCTGTTCTTATCGAAAGACCTTGCCCCGAAGACCAGACTATATGTAAACTTTTTCCAATCGACCTCTGTAGGGCCACCTCAACGCAATGTTGTGCAAATTCCTTAATTTCTATCGCTGCAATAAAGCTGTAAGGTCTGCGGTCTTTAACGTTATTTGTTGGTGAGGAGACACATAGGCCACTTTGCGGATGACCACACTGAGGACACACCCAGGAAACGACGACAAAGAACTACAGCCTGGTGTGAGTAGGTGGACAGAGGAAACGGAAACTACGTCTGAAGAAAATCCTTTTCCGTTCATAGACTGCCTATGGAATATCATAAAGACCCGTAATTTAGCTGTCATACCAATAGAGCTCCCACATGGAAATGCATTGTCTATAGCCCCTGGAAATATGTAAACATGTGTATGCAAGCGAATTCATAGCCCGAATAAATATAAAAGACAAATAAATAGGCTAATGAATAATAAAGTAGCCTATCGGCGTCAAAATATATACATTAAATAAATAGATATGTCAAAAATAAAGTTGGCCTGAAGACGTCAAAATAACGTGTAAGTTTAACATATTATGATTATATTGACTTGTTGAGAACTTACAGGAAAAAGAAATCGCTGTAATGTGGTTTTTGATCTTTGTAAATACTTCCACATATGCTGAGCCGCTTCCCGCTGCAGATGTGCAGAAACACCCTTCTGTCAAGTATATTTCTATAATGTTACAAAGAAAGAACACCTGTAGAGAAAAGTGGAAGCAAAAACGAGCTGCAAGTGAAGAAACGTGGACCGGATTTCTTGCTGACAAACAACTACGCACTTATAAAAAAAGAAATATAATAATATTGACACACATAGATAAAAAAAAAAAATGACAAACAGAAGAAAGAACAACAATAATAATAATTATAATAGATAAACCGAACTTCAACAGAATGGGAAATGCAGCTTTCTCACAGACAGACCACAACGCGTGGTGATTAGGTCATCCATCTCCATGAAGGCATCGAGATATCTTCGTACAGGGGCTCCTTGATCAGAGCTGCGTCCTATCGCCGTCACTCTTTACCCTCTACAGGGACCACTGTCGCTGTATCGCTGAAGACGCCTTCCAAGTCAAGTTTTCTGACCACACGTTCTTGGCCGGCCTTATCACAACGAGCGAGAGATCCTACCGCTGCGCCTTGTGGAAACCTCGTCGAGATGGTCCAACGACATCCATCTCCTCTTCAGCGTCTCTAAGACAAAGGAGATGGTTGTTGACTATAGGAGGAGCGCTCCGACACTCGACCAACTGGTCATTGGGGGTGAGGTGGTGGAGGTGGTGGAGCAGTACAAGTACTTGGGGTCCATCATCGGTAACAAGTTGGATTGGTCCCCCAACGCTCTGCTGCTCCTCAAAAAGGTCAACCAACGCCTCTACTTTATGAAGAGGCTGAATGCCTTCAATGTGAGCTCCAGGGTGCGGAAGCTTTTCTACGGGGCGACGTTAGAAGCCGTACTGACCTACAACAGCCTGTGCTTCTTCGGCATTCTGAAAGACAAGGCCAGGCTGCCAAAGTTTAAAAAAGCTGCCAGCAAGCTGATTGGCAGACCCATCTTTGACCATCAGGCGTATTCGAGGCAAAAGCAGTGAAGCGCCTGGGGGGCCATTCAGCGTGACCCCACCCATCCGTTGTATGACGAGCTGCTGGTGCAGACCTCCTCCCGATCCGGCAGGCTTATCAGCTGCCGCGCGAGGACTGACAGGTTCCGCCGGCCCTTTCTGCCGAGCGCCATTCGAATCACAAACGCTGTTCCCTGACTTTATTAAATCTTTATGAACAGTTAGTCAGTCTGATAAAGTTACCTAGTAAGTCAGAATGTTTACCTGCCTGCATGTGTGTGTGTGTGTGTGTGTGTGTGAGAGAGAGAGAGAGAGAGAGGGAGAGAGAGAGTGTGTGTGTGTGTGAGGTGTGTGAGTGTGTGTGTGCGCGCGTGATTTTTGTGAGTTTGGAATGGCGTGCAGGTGTGTGTGTTCTGCCTGTGTATGATCCAGCATACAGTATATACAGTATCTTATACAGTATTTTGTTGTTGTTGTTGTGGAAACTGTGCATTGTGGGTCTTCATGTGTTTGAAGATGTTTGTGTATGTGTGTGTGTGTGTGTGTGTGAGCGCGTACGTGTGTGTGTGTGTGTGTGAACGTGTTAATTTTTCAAACAGTCCTGGTTTGTGATTTGGCTTTCTGTGAGAGAACTTCACACGAAACAGCACATCTGTTTTAGCGCGTGCAGTTTGAAGTACTGATGCCTACAGTATGGACCTAAATAAAATCCACTAGAATAGATGATACATCACCGCGTCTGTGGGGACATTTGGTGTTGCATATGTTACATGGTTAATCCGAGAGAAAGAGAAAGAGAAAGAGAGAGAGAGAGAGAGAGAGAGAGAGAGAGAGAGAGAGAGAGAGAGATAGTAAAGTCAAGTCAAGTCAAGTCAAGTCAAGTCAAGTCAATGCATTCTTTATTTCTCAGAAAGAAAAATGTGGACTGTCGCTTTGCAAGACAAGACAGGATTTCATAGTGGCAATAAACACAGTGACAGCAATGGAATAGTAACATAACATTGAGGGGAAAAAACGACCCACACACACACCCAATTGCGTTATTACAATATAATATTCAGCTCTTCGTTTTAACAGACATATCAGATACACAACATTTGTACCCTCATGTGCATATACATCTAATCACACAACGCCCGCTCACACACACACACACACCCATACACACACCCGCACACTATTACATAGTCAGAGAGCGAGAGAGAGAGAGAGAGAGAGAGAGAGAGAGAGAGAGAGAGAGAGAGAGAGAGAGAGAGAGAGATAGAGAGAAAAAAAAAAGAGAGAGAGAGAGAGAGAGAGAGAAGCACTAGAGAGAGAGATTGCTGTGTCTAACTACGTCTGCATGGCGGAGTGCACCTGCAATGTGTCAACACGAACTGCATTCAAGCTTGTATTGATGCCAAGGGCTACAGACACATGAAAGCTACAGAACACATGATTACCAACACAACACAATCTGACGGGTTCCAAGTTTGAGGAAGACTAACTAACTAGAAGTTTCAGAAAAGCTTTTTTTTGTTTGTTTTTGTTTTTTTTTGGTTATTTTTATTTTAATTTTATTATTATTATTTTAATTTGTTGTTGGGAGGAAATTTGTCATCCTTGCGGGCAAAACTGTGTTGGCTTTCTTAGCGAAAGCACGGCAGCCTCCGCTCAGGACGAAGAGGGAATAGACCTTACAGATGCTTGCAAGGGGGTGTATATGCGTCTGACTCTCATCTGTACATAGACACGAGCGTCAGGATATTTAAAGTCAGTGCATGAGAGGGAATGCATGCTTGCACAGCCTAGACCTCGGTTTATTCTCTCATCCCAAAGACTTCAGCCGCACCGCAATCTTCGGCCGGGGCCGCCTACAGTAACTCAGTATGATTAACAGAGCTTGGCTGTTACTCAACTTGACATGGCAGACGGCATAAAACACTACCAGCTGCAAATACCGCTAGGCTTTATATTGGCGGGGATTTGTTCATCTTGCATCTCCTCATCCGCATTTGAGTGGTGAGACATGCAAGCTAAACTCGGCTAAGGTAATGTTTTAATGCGTTGATTAACCTGATAAGATAGACAGCACTTGTCTTCCCTGCTTCGTTTTAATCGTCCTTTTCTTTTCATCACATCATCTTCCAAGTTCCCTATATCTCGACACGTACCCATCTTTCTTTTAATATTAATGGATTTAATTCTTTCCCCACTCTTTTGATTTCACATCACATAGAATTTTGTATGTTTTACAACATTGTTTAAATACTGATCTTTGTTAGCGCGTGTGCGTGTGTATGCGTCCGAGCGCTTAGAGCGAGCTTTAACTTTGGTTTTGCGATATAAAAAAAATTGCATTATTATTATTATTATTATTATTATTATTATTATTATTATTATTATTATTATTATTATTATTATTATTATTATTATTATTATTATTAATTTCTTCTTAAATATTTATTATTGTGAATTACCTAAAATTGCTATGAAGGCAACGAATCGTCAAGACATTAATTAATACTACCTTATTATTACAACACCACGCAATTCTTCCCCCCCCCCTACCCCCCCCCCCCCCGCCTTCCTTCTCTCTCTCTCTCTCAAAGAGAGAGAGAAAGAGAGAGAGAGAGAGATATCCGCCTGCCTCCACTCTTCATGAAACCAAAAGCCACCAAGACCGATGATTACGCATCATTTCGTTCATATCAGAGACGAGATTTTAAAACACGACTTTCAAGACTTTAAAAAACCCTCATTGCTTATCTTGCAGTCTAGTCATGAAGTTTATTACATACACTATCAAAGATACAGTTGCACCTTAAGACTAAGACACCGGTCGGAAACAGGCGCGTTGCTTATGAAATAAGCAGATAACTCTTTGGGAAATAACACTTTTTAAAAGATATGATAAAACAGTAATCTACAGGACTAGATTGGGTGTTTGCATTTTGGAAAAAGAACACCCTTGAGAATTACAAGAGATACTCTGCAGTTTTGGTCGACGACAACTGTTAAATTTCGTTAAACCAGTTAGTTAAAAACACGTTTAACCATAAAATATGAAAACTACATTCGCGTACAGAATGTTCCAAGGTGAAAAATTTGAAATAAGAAACAAAACGGGGAACCATGGAAATGTAGTTTCAAACACTGACGGTCACACACATAACCGAAAAATAAGAATTTTCAAAATGTTTATTTTCTTGGCGATGCTGTGACCCGGCTTTATTCTAACGACGTAAAATACAAACATGAAATAATAAGCCACTACCTGAGCTATCTGAAAGCAACCAAAATAATATATTTTAAATATATCAAAATTGGTTAAGCCAATTTTTAGATACAGTGCAAAACTCGTTTTCAA
The DNA here is from genome assembly GCA_036898135.1 of Oncomelania hupensis. Lineage (NCBI taxonomy): Eukaryota > Metazoa > Mollusca > Gastropoda > Littorinimorpha > Pomatiopsidae > Oncomelania > Oncomelania hupensis. The sequence goes on along the minus strand of CM072512.1, from coordinate 48,464,646 downwards.
AAATAGTGACCTTGACCTTTGAGAATGTACACATACGAATGATATGAAAGATTTGAAATAACAAACAAGATGCCAAGACATTCAAGACATTCAGACACCCACACACATATCCACACAAACAAATAAGCATTTTCAAATGAAAGTATTTCGTGTCCTTGGGGGTCTTGTGACTCACCTTTATCATAACGAACCAAAAGAAAAAGATGGGATTATAAGCCACTATCTCAACCATCTGCAAAGTAAACAATTATCTCATTTTCTTGAACCAATCAAATACATCAATTACTGACTGAACAGTTTTGCGTTTGATAATTCAAACCCAATCTTAATGAGCTTTTGGAGTAACGTATTCCCGGCCGTCTAAATCATGTATGTGAACTACTGTTTCACGTTGTCATGATTTTTCCGCCTTTACTCTCGTTTTCAGCGAAGTGAGAGTTGCGAGTTGTGTGTTGGGACGTGAGAAGTGGGTGTTTTGGCGGCGGAATGTGGGTACGATAAAACATGATAAATAGGCGTTGCAAGAAGACAAGCATTACCCAAGTACTTTGCCAAGCTACATCACCAGCATTTCGCCGCGCACCCTACAAACCTTGATTCCAGCACCCCACTGAACAACAGCTGTTCGTTTATGTTTGCAGACTGAACTAAAGTGGAGACTTCTGAAACGTGGCAAAACCACCATCTGAGAGCTAAGCCATCACTCCTGACTGGAAAGCCATACTTTTACTGGGGGTTGTTTGCCGTACACCACAGCCATTCCTCCAGATGGAGATGGAGAACATGAACAGCTATTTAAGACTACAGATAGTCATATAATACTAATACTAGAACTCTGGATATTATAGACGCGCTTTTCGCTAAATCACAAATCACCCCTTGGAGTCATGAGCAATCTTGCCACTGTAGATTGTTCAAACCTATAAAGGGAACAGTGAAAGCCACAGTTGAAAACCTGTCTTTCCTTTATAGGCAAGACGCTTCACTGCGGCAACAGTACCCCCGTTGGAGTGCCGGGGTTTTTCAGTATAAATAGTATCCCCACTTTATGGAAATTTAGTGCTTTAAATTCCCACTGTCGCTGTCTTCCTCATTTACTCTTTCCTATTCTTGCTCTGTCCTTCACTCTGCTATACTATCTTCTTCTTCGCTAGATCAATGACCTACCTTTTTTCTTGAAAACTCTTCCTGGACAAGACTCCTTGTTTGTGTATGAGGTCTGTTGGATCAGCTTGGGAGTGTTGGACGCTTTCTGCCGGGTGGTCACTAGGGCTTCCTATGAATGTACTATTTAGCACTATAGGCATTTTATATGTATGTGTTTGGTTGATGATTTATAATGATGTTTGTATTCTATTTTGTTTTTGTAACCGGGGTGTTCGCGTAGTTGAGGTCAACCCCCAGCCGTCCCCCGCGTGGGATGTCTTTATTGTAAAGTGACTGGCCGGTGGAGGGCATTCAATTTTCCCACTGGGGTTGTTTCAGCAGATCTTTTATGCGGATCGGGGGTTGTCCGGTCCTGATTTGGCTCGGAAGAGTCCGCTGGACCTAAAGCAACAATAAATCAATCAATCAAATCACAAATCAGGCTCAAAGTGCGGCTATCTGTACCACCAATATAAACGCTCATATGTTTTACCCATTCGTACACACATTAAACACGCATCTTTCGCTCTAACGTGTGGTGTAAAGGCAGGGAGATTACTATCCACTATTAGGAGATGGAAAATAAATAATTTGTTTGTTCAAGTTTTAGACTGCCTGCCTCCAATACCATTACTGAAGTTAGAATAAGGTCTCCAAATAAAATGAGACAGAAAGAGCCATCTGAAAACCCTTCAAAGCTAGTTTCTTGTGCAGGAAAAGCGTAACATGTGTGAATTTGTTGGAAACGGAATGTTCCAACACTGGTAAAGGGGCTTAGCTGTGGAAATCACAGGAAAAGCAACTCGGGAAAATAAACAAAACCAACTGCCATTTGCTGACTTTAATCTCTAAATAAAATCTGGGAAATGGATTGATCTACAACACGCCAGAGCTAATATAATAAAGTGGCCAAAGTAAAGGAAAGTAGAAACACACATTTCTCGGGACTGTGCTTGTTGAAGGAACATTGAGGCTTAACGTCTATTCCCACCATTGGCCATACTGACTGACGAGAATAACCATCCCAGGGAACAAGAGGTAGGGCCCTAAATCAACACTGAACCACCAAAGCAATCATACTGCTAAAATGGACACTTTTTATTTCGCCAACCACGGAATTCGAACCTTATACCAGGCGAACGCTCTACCACTTCAGCTACGGCGACGGGACTGTGCGTGTTCAAACGGAAGAAAATATACTTTGGAGGACCTCCGCAACTAGCAATACCTTCTTTGAACGCCACCACCAACGACAACAACAGCTGAAGAAACATCTGAAGAAATAAGACTGGAGAGATTTTGAATGTGGGTGTCTGTAGGTGCTGGTGTTCGTATAACCAGCCAGCTTGGCACAAAATAAGATATTGGTGCTCGATGAGTATCTGAGATCACAAAGAGTTCGTCCCTCCCCGAGAACAGCATAGACGCTAAAAGATGCTCGTAGTGGTCATAGGGCAATTTTTTGTATAGAAACAAACTGTTCTCAAATTCTGTGTGGGTAAAATTCTCATCGCTTACTCCACTGCCAGGGCACAGCTGAAGCTCGGCGCCACCCATAAGGAAGGAAGTAGGGTTTAGCCTAGTTCCCACCAACCCCTTCCAAAATTCAACTTTTTTCAGTCTCGCTCACTGTCGGCGACAGGGATAGCCCAGTGGTCAGAGCGCACGACTTGTGTGAGTGCGTCTTGGGCGACGTGGGTTCAAATCCTGACTTCAGCAAAACTATTGTATGATTGCTGGATATTACGGGCCAGCGCCTTGAGAAGCTCCCTGAGCTTGCAAGTGCGCTATATAAGAGAAATCTCTTTCTCTTTTTTTTTTCTCTGACATCACCTCTCCTTCCGAAATGATTGAGTGTTTATAGTCATGTTTGATGCAATCTGAATCTCTCCGTGTCAACATCCCTATATGTCTCTCTATAGCCCCACTCCCATCCAACAGGTTGCGGGACTGATGAATAAATGCAATCGAACCTGATAATGATGACTGCAGACATTTCGGGCGCAAGACTCAAAGAGTCGTACTCGATGTGCACGAAGAAAATTAGTAGCAATTAGCATATCCTCAGCAAAAAAAACACCTTTTTAAACTGAATACAAGTTTTTGGGTTGGAATTTCAGCCCTGCGACGTCTTGAACAGGCCTCAGCTCTCCAGGTTAGCGAAATAGTTAGGCATAACGAACAGGATGTATACAATCCTTATTGTTGGGGGTAGGGTGGGGGCGTCAACAACGTCACTCAAATTGACCTACACTGCTACGCTCTACAAGAACAAAAGTCACAAATGACGCGGCTGCATACTGGCTCTTTGTATCTGCCTGCGCCTCTACAAACTTTCTCAGCTTTTAAAAGTGCAATGTAAGAACTATGCATTTCCGTACGTTCGGCCCAGTCTCTCTTCACGCTCGTTGCCCCTTTAGTAAACGTTGCATGAAGTAGGAACAGTGCAGATGTGGGTGTACTTACGGTATGGCACGTTCACGCACCACTTCATCAGTACCGCAACACCAAGTTCGCCCAACCAATTATTCAGAGGTTCACCCCTGGCAGAAGACTGCTCGCTTCCTTGACACAGGCATTATTGCTATGCTCTGTCTGCTATTCTAACGACACCGAGTCTTATTATTTTACGCAAACTGAGATCTTTCACCTTCAGTAACAACCCAGCAGATGAACTGAGTATGTTGCGTAGACGCCGGTCTATCCAGTTAGTGTGTTTGTACTAATAAACCTAGTTACGCCGCCCGATATGACAAATAGGATTCTGCACAGTTGTTAAATGATCGTTCACGATCCACATCTAATTTGTTGATGAGTAAGGTTTATCCACAACAGTGAGCTCAAACTCTGGGAACGCAAATCAGTGAAGGGAGAGGAAAGGGGGATTGGAAGCGCCATGTCCGTGGTGACCCGCCTTGAGAGAGTGCATCGCAGGATGTCCTTATAATCCTTCTCTCGCAAGGACCTTCTTACTTCTGATCCAAGTTAACAACACTAAACAGAGAGTATTGTGGCTTAATTTCTCAAAGCAAGACATGATGTTGTAAACGCTACAATTCTTCCCGTCACCCTTTCGCATTACATAACCCACTGCAGACAGCGTACACGTCATTGTCTCTGCGTAAGCCCGGAACAAACCAAACACGTCTTCCCAAAGAATAGAGCTGTTTAGTCCCCCGGTTCACCTAATACACACAATGCATACCCCACCACTCTCTAAATTTCTCTATGTATAACGCACACTGGGAACCTTAGAACAATTCTTGCCACTGACATAGCCTACTATTTATTTATTGCGAGCATTTATCATGAATATCGGTTATGACCCGTGACGCTGCTTTTTAAGATGTTCAGAAATATAAAATTACCATATAGATTTCCCCAAAGTCTTCCGAGTGACTGTTCATTATTCACAAAATGTCTTGACATAATATATATTCCATAACAAAAACAATGGGACATAATTGTTTTACACTAGAAAAACATAAAATTTCATTGCGAACAGTTACAGAAACCGATTTTAGACCTATGATATTGGATTTTATGAGTACAGACTTTGGTGAAATATGGGGCCCTTGCTCAGTTGGAAATAACCTATCTGCCTGCACCTCCAAATTGATTTAAGTGCGCTTTGAAGAATAGCTTAACTAGTGTATGGACCGTTAAGGAATGCAATGCATGAAATATTCTAGGAGCAGTTTCTTGGAGCTTGTATGCGCACTATGATAAGCGATATTTGTATTTCACGCTGTCCTAGGTCCTGGAAATTCATTGCAGCACTCGTCACATCTTTTTTTCCTAGTTCATTTATTTCTTTCATTTAGTTTAGTTCATCATGGCTGACAGTCACACAATCCCCCCCCCCCCCCCAAAAAAAAAAAAAAAAAAATGACGTCAGGAAATCTTCAAAATGTTATCATCGGTTTTTCGCAATATAGGCTTAGTCAAAGGCTGCCTTAATTTGAAAGTTTGTGTGGAAAAAAAAAGGTTCAGGAACTTAAACTCGGAATCTGAGAACCTCGAGAAAAAAAAAATTCGTGAACTTCCACAAAGCATCGATCCAATCAAGACGGTTAAGTGGCAAACAACATTATTTGAAGAAGCTGCATTGAGTAAACCACTTTTCTAAAATTTCGTTTCCTAATCATATATGAATAATATAATGGTTACTGAGAGTTTTTGAGAAAGCCGCTAACACATTTTTAAAAATGTATTTGAGCGGCATAATTATGCAAACGAGGGATAGAAAAAAAACATCATTCTTTTGAAATACGGATTTTTGCTGTTATCTTTTGAATGTTTTTTTTTTTTTTAAAGGGGGGATGTCTAATATGAACAAAGACCTAATAGTTTACACGCAAATCCAGGGAGTAGAATTTATTGCATCAGAAATACTGAGCATTTTACTGTATCCATAGCACTCCCTTTTTTTTTGTCAGCGGGTTGTATGGCGACATACTACGTGCCCGAGACCCACCAAGACTTACTGTTTAACTTTACTACTACGGGTGGAGAGGTGAACGCCGAGTCTCAACGAGTCTCAGCCATGCAAGTGGGGTATTGTGCACGACATAATAATGCGTTCTGACAAAGAACAAACTGACGCCCCCGATTCCAGAGGAGGGTTCATTCTGCTGAAGAAAAAAAAAGAAGAAAAAAAAAAGTCTGGCATAATCATCCGTAGACTGTGGAAAACCCAACAGTTTAGATGAGAATGGATTGAGTAATGGATTTCCCTCCCCCACCTAACCCATCTCTCTCCACTCTTCCAAACCTTCTCCTTCCAGCGACCGCTCCTGGGTGTAATAAGTTCAGATTTTTCTCTTACTACCCAAATCTAGTAAGTTTAGTAGCTTGCAAGTCTAAATACAAACGCACGGCACACACCCTGAGCTAAATACAAACGCACGGCACACACTCCCACACACCCCCACACAAACACGCAAATACCTTCTCCACCCCACTCCCACAAATACACACACGCATACACACACAAACACACACACCAAAAACCGCGTACGCGCACTTACACACAAAGGCGCCCCCCCCCTCCCCACTCCCACACGCACACATACGCACACACACACACACACACACAAACCGCGTCCGCGCACTTACACAAAAAGACGCAAATTTCCCCTCCCCCCATTCCCACACACACATACACATACACACTTCAACCTCAGCCTGCCCACACTAACATAAACACACAGATGCAAATACGCACACACACGCAGTAAAATGTCAGCTTTTTCGCTCTCTCTCACGAATGGGGCACACCCCCCACCCCCCCCCCCACACACACACCCTGGATCACTGTTTGTCCGAATGCGGACTGAACATTGACAAACAGCAGCAGTAACACCACCACATCCGTTACCACCACCATCACCACTTCCTCTTTCCCACCACCACCACAACAACCAAACAGCAACGTACACAACCCGCATCAGCAAAAAAATAGGCCGTGTAACCAGTGTGTCACAATCACGGGTGGCATCGGTTGGCGCCATCACTGGCGACGGCACGCGGAGAATCAGTATCAGACCATGCCGAAAGCCTGCATCTAAAAGTTTTTAACAAAATTGTCTTCATCCTTTCGTCTCCTCTGTTGTGGTGAAACACAGATTCAGGAGAAGAAGAAGAAGAAGAAAAAAAAACGAAAGAAAAAAAAAAGCACCTCCAGGCCCCAAAACTCCGGGAGGTGGGGGAATTTCACACCGTCTCAGCTGAGCCCTGAAGCCACGTGTTCACTACCCCGCTGAGTCTTATCCACGTTGCCTCCAAGGCACCGGCATCACGCGTAACTTCTTCATCTTTGGCTTCTTTAGCTTTTTTATTCAACGGCATGCTGCAGCATTTTTTAACCTAGACCTCCTAGGTCTGCGTCACTTCCGCCAAACCTCCCCTACCCCCATAAGCTCAGGCGAGCAGTATTACAGGCACAGCATACTCCGTACGCTTGTAAATGCTCCAGGCGTCGCTCCTACACCATTAACCTATTGCTAATAATACTAAGTCTATAGATCATTTTCGCCCATAGCCTCCGCTAAACAATGACTTGCTCACAGTGGGGAAAAACTCTGATGGTATGGTCACGTCACCGGAGCATTAGGCCTTGCAAAGACCATCCCGCAAGGCACGGTGCAAGGGGGCAAAAGTCTTTCGGGAGACAGAAAAAGATGCGGGAAGACAACGTTCGAGAATGGACTGGCTTGACACTGCGCGAAGCCATGAGGATTGTTGAGGACAGAGAAAGATGGAGTCCACTGGTTAGACGATCATCTGTGGTGCCCCAACTACTTTCGAGTTACGGTATTGGATAGGATAGGATAGGATAGGATAGGAATAATACTAATTCTATAGATCATTTCCATCCATAGCCTCCGCTAAAAGGCGTCCTCCTGAATTCACGAGGAACAGCCGGCGGAATACCCAAAAATATCTTTCATAATTATTTTCCAAGGTGAAATTTCTCAATTTTATTGAGGAGTAAAGAAAGCATAGTTAGGCTATATTGAATTCAATGCTTACTTAACTTGTATAGCGCGCCAATCCATGTAAAAAGTTGGGCTTATTTTGCAAAATAGCGACAACATTGATGTGATGAGAATACGTTACAATTAATTATGCTGTCTTTCTTGCTTGTACTGTCAATCCTATCCACGAAATAGCATTAGTTTAAATCGGAAATAGAACATTTATTATTTAAAATTTTTAAAAATGCAATTTTTGGAATACGTTGAGATGTGGGCTGAATATTGCGTTTAATTATTGTGTAACGCTGTATTGGAGAATTATAAGGACAGCGTTGACGAACGCAAAATGAAGAAATCTAACGAGCGTTAGGAGCTTCGACAAAGAAATTACTATAGAGAAAGCAAGAAAGGAAAAAAAGAGAAGGGAATTAAAAAAAATAGTATAGAGAAAGAAAGTACGAAACAAACAAACAAAACACAGAAAATAAAGAAAGAAAAGAAATAACGACAGAAGGTAAAGAAAGAAAAAAACAGAAAGACAGAAGATAAAGAAAGAAAAGACAGAAGATAAAGATAGAAAGAAAACACTGACGCTAACAAAAGAAGAAGAAGGCGATGGGAGATGGCTGTTGTACAAAATTAGGAGGGAAAGGTGGTGAGGGTGAAGGAGTGGTTGAAGAAGGAAAATGAAGAATATAAATAATTCATTTATAAGCAAGCCAGCGTTCTTTAAGGTCAATGGACTACATAACTTTAGCAATAATACACATAATATATAATATAAAGTGGTTAAAAAACAACAACAACCGAACGTTAACTATTGGACAAAAAGCCTTTATAGTGTGACTGTATGCATAGGGTATCTGCGTTTTCAGACTCTGTAGTTTACCCCTCAAACAACAAAGCTTAGTAGCGGCGCACCAAGCCGCCACATTGGCCAGAAATTTGAGCCTTCAGTGCCAACGTGGAAACTTTGTCCTTGTCTCTCTCTCGGTACACTCCCATCCTTAGACATCACGCACAGAAACCCCGGCCCCTCCCCCCTCTCTCTCTCCTTTTTCTCTCCCCTAATAAACGCTCTCTGAGTCTCTCTCTCTCTCCCCCCATGTGCTCGCTGTCGCTGTCTCCGTCTCTCCCTCTGCCCTGTCTCTGTCTCCGTCTCTCCCTCTGCCCTGTCTCTCTCTGTTTCTCTTTATCTCTCTCTCTCTTCTTATTTTCTCTGTCTTTAGCTCTGTCTATCTCTCTCTCGCGCGCGGAATTTGACAGTAAACGTGCTTGTGCTATAAGTGGTACTGAGGACCATAGTAAAATCCTATTCCTATCCTATCCCGTAACTCGAAAGTGACGTCGTTGGGGCACCACAGATGATCGTTTAACTAGCGTACTACATTTTTCTCTGTCCTCAGAAACCATCATGGCTTTGCTTAGTGGATGGTAAAATGTACAATAAAAAAGACTGTTATTATATTATTGTTATAACCAAATTCTCTCTCGCTCTCTCTGACACAAACACTCTCTTTCTCACACACACTCTCTCTCTCTCTCACTCTCTCACACCCACAAACGCGAACGCAAATACTCACGCATATATCATTTTTGCGTCTTTCTCCATTCTCTCTCTCTCTCTCTCTCTCTCTCTCTCTCTCTCTCTCTCTCTCTCTCTCTCTCTCTCTCTCTCTCTCTCTCTGTGTTTCCTCGTCCCGCTTCAGCTAAACAGTCTTGTGTCCTCATTTGAACCCGACCCTTATACATCTTCCAGCCCAATCAGCCGTGCTCTGCTGTTATGTCTGCCAAACCCTAGCAACATATTGTCGTAGCATATTAGTATAGTATTACGCTTTTTCTTAAGCAGAATTTTCCAGCTTTGTGTGTGAACCAATAGCTTACTGTCAAGGCCCAACTCCCCATCCTCCCCCTCCACACCCAATCTCTTTACCCTTCTCTACCCCTTCTCATAATCCTCTACCCTGTCCCTTACCACCACCCCGTCTTTCTCTTAAATAAAAGCGAAGTATAAAATTTGCCAACATGATTTTAATGTTTAGTTGACAGCTTCTTCATTGCTCTTATATACCAAATAGATTTTACTGCTAATGTATATAGTCTTAAATCAATGTTAAAAAAATTGTTATGCACTACATGTATTATATTTGAACAGAACCTTAAATGGTCACTTTGGGCGAAGGAATCCTCTTAAAATCTACCCCCCCCCCCCAAAAAAAAATACATAACGCGCTATATTCTTGGTGTTGTGTCGTGTGCTGTTGTGCTATGTTGGGTTGTGTTAAAGAAAGTACATTATATTTATAATATACGTGTTTTATTTATAGAAGAAGAAAAAATTGGTGGGGGGGGGGGGGGGGGAATAGACGGTGAAGAAGTAAAAAAGAAAAAAAACGGAATGAAAAAAAGAAAGAAAGAAAGAAGAAAAAAGAATGAAAAAAAGGTGGATGAGAAGAGCAATATATGAGCAAAGAAGATTAACACCAAGAACTTGAAGAGTAGAATGAAGAAGAAGAAGAAGAAGAAGAAGAAGAAGAAGAAGAAGAAGAAGAAGAAGAAGAAGAAGAAGAAGATCAGCGTGGGACGAGAGGAGAAGGGAGAGATGTTAAAATACAATAACTAGTTATGCAAGAAACGTCGTCTTAACAAAACGGTACATAAAAACTTGCTGCATGCTCTCACTGAGTTTGTGTGGCTTTCTTATAATGTTCACTTTCTTTTAAAAACTAACAGTATTAAAGCAAGTGTGCAAACAAGTAGCGTATGCTATTTTAATTTATTGGTCTTTCATTTTGATTGATACCGAGATAATTATTTCTTGTATGGCCTTTTAGCAAATGGCGCATATACATACGCTTGAAATCAAAATAAAACACTGAATGGACATTTTACATTACCATCGTTTTGCGGTCGTCTTTACATGCCAACTGAACTTTATGACATTTTTATTTTCATAGGAGAAAAACTGCTTTTAAAAATCAGAATTTGCTGGTGCAAAGCAAGTAAATTTAATATAAAAAAAAAGGGGTGGGGTGGGGGGGAGGTGAGGAATGAGAGAAACCGAACAGGAAAGAAAATAGCATAACACGAAAATGAAAAGTAAACTGTAAACAAGCGCACTCTCTCTAGTCTTTTTGTCATTGCATGTCAAAGACTGTAGACCTTATTAGTTGGCTTGTAACTGCTAACAAAGCTTTTCAGCGAAATGCATGCATTAAGAATCTTTTAATATCATGCGTTGTATCTCCTTCAACCTCTTTTTTTAAAATATTAAATTTGTCTTTCAGAGACTGATTGTATAACACAATAAATAACAAGACCTCAGCAGGACTGGGGGGCTCTGTTTTTTTTTTTTTTTAAATTTTGTTTTGTTTTTCGGGTGAGACGCGATTTTACACACTTCATATAAAGAACTCCCAGAACGTTGACGGACAAAGAAAAATGGGTAGCGGTTAAGATGTAAAACAAAGATAACACTTACTTGTAACCGGACGACGGTCACTTCATAGAGTGGACACTGCGACCCAACACTGTCCTCTGTGTGGAACAAGCACTGTCCGCTGGCTGTGTGTCCACTTTTGCCCTCCGTCAGCACAACCGATGACCCTCTCAATCACAGTTGGGGCAGTGCGCCCCAGCACACTGTCGTTCACACACACAAACACACAAGAAAAGCGCGCAGTCCAATTTCTAGTTCACAAATGAAATTGTTTCAAATTGTACAAAACGTTTGTAAAACAACAAGAGAAAACAGGGTCCAGCTATTATGTTACGAGGTGGTTTTCTTATATTATGTATGTTATATGTACACGAACAAGCAAAAGAAATAGCCAATAAGACGACAAAAAGAAAAGGATTCTATAGCTGAAGCAGCCTCCCGATAGTGTTAGTGGCGGGACTGCAGCTCAGCAACTGCGATAGGAACCGGCTGACGACCTCTCAAATAGCACCAGTGTGGGCCTCCTCCCTAAACCAACGCTTACACACTTCCTTCCATTCTTGCTTTCCTTCTCCGTTTTCGCCTTTTGACTCTTCCGCCCTTCATTTCCCTTCAGCTCACCCATCTTCTGTCTCTTCTCCCTCCCACTCTACTCTTGGACTTCTGCGTCTTTCTTCCTCCCTCCCTCTCTCTCTGCTTATAGGACGCCTGGTGTCGCAGTTGGTTAAACGCCGGTTGCCTATGCCGAAGATCGCGGGGTTCGAATCCCGCAAAGGGACCAGCTGCGCTTGTCGACTTTTTAAATATTCTGATATTGTCATGTGACCAGTGTCTTGACCTGGCGCAAGTTTGGCTGGTCCTTTCATACATTTTGCTTTAGTATAGGTTAAGTACAACAACAAACACAAAGCTGTTGTGCATCAATGCTGAGGTCGAGGGTGGAGGCGGATGTGCTCGAGCATGCGTGTGTGTGTGTGTGTGTGTGTGTGTGTGTGAATGTGGGTATGTGTGTATGTGTGTGTGAGAGAGAGCGTCACGGTATGTGCTGGGTGCGTGCAGTGAATGGTCGTGGCCTAGCGTGTAGTTAATTTTGTGTTTGCCTTCATTTGTTTATTGTACCTATAGGCCTAATTATAGGTCTTACGTTCCAATTGGTTTACTTTTTAATTGATTAGTTATTACTTTGTACATGTACTGATGTCATCCACAACTTCAACCTTTTCTGAAATAAAAAAAATTCTTGACTTGACTTGTTTTGACTGTCCCCGGCACGTTCCATGCCTTTCCTCTTGTGCACCCTCTTCTTTTTCTTCGTCTTCTTCTTCCTCTTCTTCTCCACTTCTTTTTCTCACTTCATTCTCTCTTTCTTCCATCTATTATCCCTCTCTCTGCCTATTCCCGTCAACACCAGTTTTTCCTTCCCTCTCTTTTTCGCATAAGGGCATGAACACAGGTCTGGTCTGACCGCGGACTATAAAAGATCCTGACGCTCACGTCCTGATCCGTAGGATCTCATCTTTGATATGATGATGATAATCATTGTTAAGTTGTCAGGGTGGCGACGTGGTGATCGTCCTTAACGCTGATGCAATAGGACGTTAAGCTTCGTTGTTCCTCCTCCTAGACATCCGAGTAATAATAATAATAATAATGTTCGTCATTAATAAGGCGCCTTAGCCTAAGGATCAAGGCGCTGGCCGATACAGGATCTAACTCAAACCGTCCGAGACGCCCACCCGCAGCCTTTGGCGCATGGTCTGACGCCCCGACAACTGAGCACAATCCTGGGCAGCCAGGGATGGGGGAGAAGGACCAAGTGCATGCTGGGTGTGTTCTTGTTACCGGCACTCACCCGTCTAGGACATGAGCGTCAGGATCTTTAAAGTCCGTTATGATGGAATGTATGCGACACACAGACTAGACCTCGGTTTATACTCTCATCCGAAGGAGTAGGAAAACAGGAGTAAAGTGTCTTTCCCAGGGACACAACACAACAATGGCCCGGCCAGGGCTCGAACCCGGGACCTTCAGATCCTCAAGCCGAAGCACTACCATTAGACCACAGTGCCTCCCGAGTGCCAGATGCAAGCACACACTCCGTTTTAAAGAACGACGTCATTGCCCCAAATCAAAAACTTGTTTTCTTTCTTGTTTTTGTTTGTTTGTTTGTTTTATTTTTCCTTCTTCTTTTTCTCTGTCCCTCCATCCCCCGCTTTAATTGCGTCTTTCTTTATTCCGTCTTTATTTCCGTCTACGTTCCCATCTCCTATTTCCTTGACATACATGTCTGTTTTTTTTTTTTTTTTCTTGTTGCGAATTTCCTCGTCAAATCCTTTTTTGCACGCAGCTTTCTTTCACTCGACCATTTTTTCTCTTTTACGTTTGATACTGCTTCACCTGCATGTATGTTATGTCATCCCTTGTTTCCATCTTCATATGCGCTTGCGAAACGTGGACCCTCACAGCAGACCTACAACGAAGAATACAAAGCATGGAGATGAGGTACTATAGAAGACTTCTGGACATTTCCTATTCACCAAGCACATCACCAACGACAGAAGTCCCACAGACCATCACAAAGTCATTGAACAACACGATGACGTGCTCACAGTGGTAAAGAAACGGAAACTCCGATAGTACGGTCACGTTGAAGGTGGTGGCCACGGTGTTGACATCTGCTTCACCAGCTCCAAAAATGAGCAGTGGTGAAAATTTCCCTAGAAATGTGGCTTGGAATGTTTCTGCCATCAGGCCTTGCAAAGATCATCTTGAAGGCACTGTGCAAGTGGGCTAAAGAAGAGGGAGACAGAAAAAGAGGTGGGAGGACAACATTCGAGAATGGAGTGGCTTGACACTGAGCGAAGCCATGAGGGTTGCTGAGGACAGAGAAAGCTCGCTGGTTAAACGATCATCTGTAGTGCTCCAACGGCTCTCGAGTTACGGGATAGCATAGGATAGGATAGGATAGGATAGGATAGGATAGGATAGGATAGGTCAGGCATTTTCCTATTGTATTGGCCAGTCTTAATTAGAAGGTTCGTGGAAAGTTCGCGGATATCCAAAATCTTTTTTTTTCTTTTGGGGGGAGGGGGGGGGGCGGTGGAGAGAGATTCTGTCGGGATCTGAGAACCACGAATAAAAAGTTTTTGAACCTTCCCGAACCTTCGAATTAAGACAGGCCATATGGGAGATCAAATGCGTTCTTTTCATTAAAGGCGCATTTCTCTCTCATCTCGGTCCAACAGGCTAAGGCTATTTAAACTACAGTGCTTCAGCTAACAGCAAGTGCGGGTAACCTGCGGGGACTGAGTTGACTCATGACTTCGGCAAATATGTTTGTGATAAAAATAATAACGATCCCGACTCTTTTTTGGCCAGCTCTTACCTGGATGACTAGCTTGCACTCTGAGAAATTCTGTGAGCTTTTGACCACAGAAGCATTACACACGTTGAGTGTTACTGTAGCTATACACGAGCTTACCTACATGTATGAGAGATCAGAACAACTAAACAATAACTACCCAAGGGCGTTAACCAGGATTCTCAAGTTGAAAGTAAAAGGTGTCATTTGTGCAGACTGCGGTTTTTAGGCCCAGAACACACATGAACTCATTATTTTCTTTTTCACCATGTTGATCAAATGGGTCGCATGCTCCGCTCCTTGCAATTATTCGACGTTATATGTTCACGAAGCCCGTAAGGTCAGCGGTTCAAAGCTGGTTGACAGCTTGAAAACAACACAAACAAAAGCAAACAACAACAACACAACACCACAACAACAACAACCACAACAAAATCCCAATAATAACACTACCCTCAGACACTGCGCCCCTATTCCTTCGGATGAGTGAATAAACGGAGGTCTAGTTTGTGCACGCACGCATTCTATCGCATGGACTTAAAAGATCCTGACGCTCATGTCCTAGACGGGTGAGTGCCGTCTACACAAATACACCCAGCAAGCACTACGTCTCTTCTATCCAATACCCGGTCGCCCAGGATGGTGCTCAGTTGTCTGGGAGACAGATGTACGATGCGCCCAGAGCCTGCAAATGGGCGCCTCGGGCGGTTTGCGTTGGATCAT
>CM072512.1:48416995-48446995 GCA_036898135.1 Oncomelania hupensis | reverse complement strand
TATATTTATACTAAAAACCCCGGCACCCCGGGAGAGAGAGAGAGAGGGGGGGGGGGGGGAGGAGGGAGAGAGCGTTTAGAACGATACGCAATCTGCTCTTTCACTAGAGTTTTTTTTAAAGGATTTTGGGGCAACTCAAACACGTGGATCTTACATAGCATCATAAATACTTTTATTTCTTCTTCAAGCGGTGATAGCCTACCAAATTTAATAATCACTGGTACATACCACAGGCGCTTGTATTTCGACACGCGAGCGCCTATGCCTGTGACGCCTTTCCCTGTGGTACAGACATAGCTTGACGTCAGACAGGCGCCTCACTCGTTTCTTTCGCGTTATTTTTCTTTTCTTAATTTCTTCACGGTTAAGGCCGTTGCGCTGTCTGGGAGTGATATTTAAGCCTATCTATTGACCACAGTCTGTAAGTAATACGACTAAGAGAGCATTTCCCAGGTTAAAAGTTTGTTTCCCACCCCCACCCAAGGACGGTTCAGCACTTTCTAATATTCTCACCCCACTCCCTTTTGGTGGGCCTACCTCTCCAATCGTTTTCTTTATTTGTGTGGACGCCGTTGGCCAGACTAGTGATGTTGTCTGCCGGTTGCTGCATGCTTAAGTGACAGTTGCCAGGTTCAAACGCGTGCAAGGTGCACCGTGAAAACCTTGTCCTATGATGGAATAGGCTTGGTAATGGATGGGCTGGACAGCATGGTGCTGCTACTGCTGTGAATTTTTTCGGCTGTGGTTTCAACAGTGCAAACTGCAAAAGAAGAAGAAGAAGAAGAAGAAGAAGAAGAAGAAGAAGAAGAAGAAAGAAAGAAAGAAAGAAAGAAAGAAAGAAAGAAAGAAAGAACAGAGAAGAAACTAAGAATGAATGAAATTGTTACACTCTGTTCGATGATGGTGTTTTCTATCAGTATCTGATTCAGCCCCGATGCTTGAATTCCTGATAGTTGTGTAACTCAGATTCGTTTATTCACACAGCCCGTCCAAACAGCATACAAGTCACAAAGTCGACGTATGAAGTTTTCCACTTTTATTCAGCACACATCAACAACTGCATACAATTCTCAATTCAACTCAACAACTTTCACAGCAACTTTCCAAATCACTATCAACAACTTTACTCTCTCAACAACAATCTCGGCACACGATTAAATAACCTCTCTCTTTTCCGGAAAGATTTCGAATACCGTAGAAATGACGCACTGCCACCAATCGAATAAAAGATCGTCATCACTGACTTACGTCATACATGTCAAAAGAATGTTCTCCAGTATCTACGTCCATCAAGAAGCTTCGATCGTTAGTAAACAAACGGATCCAGAAGATTCTCCAACAATATCGACTAACGCAAATCATCAACGTTATACAAAGCCTCTCCTAACAACAATGCAAACTCAAATCAAAGGTAAATAAACTCCATTATTGAATACTTTACAAAACGAAACGATTAGATCTATCTTGCGCGTTTCTGACGTACTACCATTCGCGTTTCAACGTAACATAACCCCCCACTCAAGAAGAAATTTACCCAATTTCTTTCAACAACGTTGAAACGTAATGCACAAACAATGTACAGAATTAAAACTTACTTCAGACTGTCTCATTTACTGTCAATGTTCTCAGTTTATATACACAGAGTCCATGTTTTTCATCCGCAAGTCTTTCTGGATACTGTCAATGTTCACAGTTCATTCACACAAGGTCAATGTTTCTCATCTGCAAGTCTGTTTAGATATTGCCAATGTTCTCCACACAGTCAATGTTCTTTCAACCGCAAGGAAACGACGCCCTCGTCAGTTGCGGTCGTCATCGGCCCAGGGTCAAAGACAGTGATCTCGTGGGCTTTCCTGGAGTCAGTGCATCCTCCGTTGTCTTCCTCTCCCGTCGGATGTCCGACGCAGTCGACGTTGTCAGCTCCCAGAATGCATTCGCTGGGTCTCACGGTCAGGTTGGCTTCTGCGGGACGGTGGAACAGCTCCCTCATGGTCTGCAGATGCTCCTTCCAGGTCTGGGTGTGGACTTCATGTTCGACCAAAGTCGTAGAGCCTGGGACATCATTGAAGTTAGGGGGAAACTCGCCCATAAGGTCCTCGAGCTCCAACGTTTGACCTTCCGTCAAGCTCGGTCCTAGCTTAACATCATTGATGCTTTCTTTGCTGTGGAAGTCTCCAAGTTCCAACAGTTCTTCGCTGTCAAAGCTGTCGTCGGTCACAGCTGCTGTGGCTGCGTGCACAGTCTCTGATGGCCTTTCTACGTACAGCTTAAGGAGGTTGGCGTGGTATATCTTGGAATGCTGGCCGACCTTCACCTTGTAGTCGTTGATACCCACCACGGTCTCCACTTCGTACGGGCCTTTCCACTGCATCAGCAACTTATTATGATCAGTAGGTAGCAGCACCAGCACTTTGTTGCCAGGTTTAAACTTCCTGCTCACAGCCCTACGATCATAGTAGTGCTTTCCACAGTCCTGGGACTTCTTCAGGTTTTCTCTGGCTATCTCGAGAGTCTGCTCCAGCTTCTCTCGTAGCTCAAACACGTACTGGTAACTGTTCTTCACCTCTGGGGTGTCTACTTCTTTCGTCCACAGTTCTTTCAGGATGTGCATCGGCCCTCGGATGGTTCTTCCGTACAACAGCTCGAACGGAGAAAAGCCGGTGGACTCCTGCGGTACTTCTCTGTAGGCGAAAAGTAAGGCGTTGATGTAGCGATGCCATTGTCTGGGCTGCTCGCTGCACAGTTTCTTCAAGGTGGACTTCAACGTAGCATTGAACTTTTCGACAAGCCCGTTGCACATTGGATGGTAGGGTGTCGTAGTTAAATGCCGGATGCTCAGCAGTCTGTTGACCTCCTTCATGCAGTCAGAGACGAACTGCGTCCCGAGGTCTGTCAGGATCTCTTCAGGCACTCCAAGTCTACTGAACATGTCCACCAGCGCCTCTGCAACAGTTTCAGTGTCAATCTTCTTCAGAGGCACTGCTTCTGGGTACCGAGTCGCATAGTCCACTAAAGTCAGTACCCACCGATGACCTTCTTCACTCGGAGGTCTTATTTCGCCGATTAAGTCTAAGGCCACCCTCTTGAAAGGTCGGTCGATCAGAGGCATCCTCTGCATAGGCACTTTCGGGACCCTTCCTCGAGGTATGGTCTTCTGGCAAATGTCACACGATCGGCAGAAACGGCTGACGTCCGCATGAAGTCCTGGCCAGTAGAACACCGCCTGGATTCTATCCGACGTCTTCTTGACACCTAGGTGACCTCCCATAATTGAGTCATGCGCTACTTCCATCACCTGGCGCCTTAAGGGTAATGGTACCAGTACTTGACGTAGTGGTTTACCTCCGTTGACCCTCGGGTGCTGGAAGATTCGGTACAGGATCTTGGCCTTCACCTCGAAATAGACCGTACCACTGCCTTTGGTCACGTGGTCTTGGCGGTTCCTGTACTTGTTTAAAGTACTATCAGCTTCCTGAAGCTGGATCAGCTTATCTCTGTCCACGATGGCAGCTTTAGAGTTGTCGGCGACCTTCAGTGGCGTAGACGTCTTGTCTCTCTTGGCCTGGGCCCTGGTGGTGACAGCACCGACGATCTCTGGTCGGCAGGGCTGAGCCGGAGTAACCACATTGTCCCGTAGCAGCTCTGTAAGGTCTCCATCGGGAAACGGCAATGGATCCTCCTCCACAACTTCGACGTGTTGGGTTGAGGCAGGACTCCATTCTGGATCGGGGTCGTCGGGTCGTCTCGCGCCATCGATGTTCCCGATCATCAAATCGTACAGCGGCTTCTTCAGGCAAACCGCTTCGACTTCGCCTATGTAGAAAGGGGTGTTGACATGAATCTTCGCAACTGGCGCTCTCACACATTTGCTGTCGGCCATGAGTGTCCATTTAGAATCGCCAGTGAACTGTTCTTTAGCGATTAGGTCTTCTCTGACGATGACCCCACTGCAGCCAGAGTCTCTTAGAACAGTCACTTCATGATTTCCGACACGTCCCTCGGAAACTGGCATGTTCTGGACGGTCACAGCTGCGCTGGCGACGACGGGGATGGATTTCCCGTTGGCAAGGAGAAGTTGGCCATCGGTTATGCACTCTTGCACGTCCGCAGGAGTAGCTGTGCGCTCGGTCTCACTCGGAAGAATGACGCTCCCGCCGCACACTTGATGGTCAGATCTACTGTTTTGCCGTTGATTGGAGAAACGCCTCTGTCGGTTGCCCATCGCTGCATTGTCCGTACTGCTCCGCTGTCCGCTACTTTTGTTTTGAGGACAGTTAGCTGCTCTGTGGTCTGTAGCGTTGCAGGTGAAACAGCCTCTTGACTGCCATTCCCTGGAAGGTGGCGTGGAGTCAGTATGTCTCTGGCTCGTCTGACTCCCCTGGATCTGGTTCCCATGGTTTCCAGTCTTCTGAAAATGTTTCGTCGCGCTGGGTGGCCCCAACGTTTTCTCATGAGCGATGAGATATCTTTCAGCAGCCTCAGTCACATCTTTAAGCGTCTGCAGCTTTTGTTCTTCTAAGTGGGTCGCTAGGTCCTTGTGACAGGCATTGAGAAATTGTTCCTTCACGATCAGGTCATGGAGACTGTCGTAAGACTTCATTTCGCCTGATAACTCCACCCACTTGTGTAGATATGACGACAGGCGCTCCACAAACTGCTTTGGCGTCTCGTCTGACTTAGGCCGGCATTCACGAAAGCGTTGACGGTAGCCCTTTTCTGTAAAGTTGTAGCACTGCAATAGGGCCGCTTTCAAAACGTCGTAGTCTTTGGCGTCATTATTCGACAGTCTACTGTAGACATCGAGCGCCTTCCCCGTCAGAAGTGCGCTGAGTATGATCGCCCAGTCTTGACGTTGCCATTTAGCGCTTTCGGCGAACCTTTCGAATCTCGCCAGATAGCTGTCGATCTGGTCCTTCCCGTCGACGAAAGCTGGCAATTTTGGAGCCGTATGGTCGTTGGTGACTTGTGGCGCATGCTGATTGTTTTGGATACGCGCCAACTCTATTTGGTGCTGACGCTCAGCTTCTCTTTCTTGCCGCTGCTCTTCTCTTTCTTGACGACGCTCTTCTCTTTCTTCTCGGCGACGCTGCTCTTCTTTTTCTAGACGCTTCTCTTCTAATTCTCTTTCTCTTTCTTCGCGCCATATTCTCTCTTGAGACTTGACGTACTCCGTCAGCTGTTTGCCTTTTAGATTTAGTTCAACCCCTCTCTGCCAGAAGTCAGCCATCTTGATGCTTCTGGAAAGTTCTTTTCTGGAAAGTTCTTTTTCTAGAAAGTTCTTGACTGTGCTGTACCTTTCTAGACTGTTCTAGAACAGCACGCTTTCTGCAGTAGCGCTGATGCTTGTCACTAGTCGCCTTCGCTGACGCAGGCCCCGCTGTCCTCGTCGTATGCGACGCTGCACCACGCTGGTGTTGATGTACACGCTCCTGTGCTGAAGTAGACGCGACGTCCGTTTGCCGCTCGATCTCTGTAACACTGGCGATGTAGCTCCGAGACTGTCCCTCGACGTAGTCCTGCGGCAGCCACGTAATCCTGATCTGTTGTTCGCTCACGAAGCAACTCTTCAGCGACTACACGCCCTTGCAGTCAACCCGAACCTATCGGTGATGTAGTCCCAGTATGTTGGCCCCTCTCGACGCAACTCGTTGGCGGCTACCCTCGATGACTGCCTCTCGTAACGTTGACTCGCTTGTTGTCGCAGTTGAACCCTTGGCTATGGCGTGAATCGCGGCTTGACCCCCAAAATGTTACACTCTGTTCGATGATGGTGTTTTCTATCAGTATCTGATTCAGCCCCGATGCTTGAATTCCTGATAGTTGTGTAACTCAGATTCGTTTATTCACACAGCCCGTCCAAACAGCATACAAGTCACAAAGTCGACGTATGAAGTTTTCCACTTTTATTCAGCACACATCAACAACTGCATACAATTCTCAATTCAACTCAACAACTTTCACAGCAACTTTCCAAATCACTATCAACAACTTTACTCTCTCAACAACAATCTCGGCACACGATTAAATAACCTCTCTCTTTTCCGGAAAGATTTCGAATACCGTAGAAATGACGCACTGCCACCAATCGAATAAAAGATCGTCATCACTGACTTACGTCATACATGTCAAAAGAATGTTCTCCAGTATCTACGTCCATCAAGAAGCTTCGATCGTTAGTAAACAAACGGATCCAGAAGATTCTCCAACAATATCGACTAACGCAAATCATCAACGTTATACAAAGCCTCTCCTAACAACAATGCAAACTCAAATCAAAGGTAAATAAACTCCATTATTGAATACTTTACAAAACGAAACGATTAGATCTATCTTGCGCGTTTCTGACGTACTACCATTCGCGTTTCAACGTAACAGAAATAAATTAAGAAAAATAAAGAAAGTAGAAAATTAGAAAATAAGAAAGAAAGAAAAAAAAGAGAAAAACAAAGAAAGATTTTTTTAAAATTTAAAAATAAAGAAATAAAGAAAGAATAATGAAAATTAAAAAGAAATGAGAAAACGAAAACAGGAACGAAAGATGGGCCTGACGCACTCTGCTTTGACGCTATTTTGTGTTCGTGCTTTCCCCATATTTCTTTGATGTCCTCTTTCTAGATGTCGTGCAAGCATTTTGGAGTGTTTCGTTGCAAACAAACGACCCCAGCTACCTTGACCTCTGCAGATGAGAACGGGAGGCTGGCCACTAACCTACGAAATGTTTATATTAAGTTTAATAAAAAATCTGTATAGTGGGTCTTAAGATATGGCGCACAACGGTGCGACCGACAGATAGATCGACCGACGGACAATCCGACCCTATCCTATCCCGTAACTCGGAGGTCGTAGGGGCACCACAGATGATTGTCCAACCACCGTACTCCATCTTTCCCTGTCCTCAGCAACCCTGATTGTTTCGCTCAGTGTCAAACCAGTCCATTCTCGAATGTTGTCCTCCCACCTCTTTTTCGGTCTCCCCAAAGAGCTTATTACGGAAAGAGGGGGAACTTCCATTATGTCCTATACAAAAATGCGAGACGCTCTCACGGATTATTTCCCTTTGCTCGGGCTGGCTATATTTCATCATCTGCTATTTGAATGATCTGTGCGTGGTAACTTATTGAGCCTATGCCATTGCAAAAGAACATTTTTATGGCAACGTTTGCAAAAAACAAACTTTTAACCATCATTATTATTAACATTCCGCTACTGCTGTCTTTTTTTGTTTGTTTATGTTTACTTATTGACATTTATTAGGTGCTTTTATGCAGCTTATGTGTGTATGTCATAGGTTCGTTTTCTGCCCTGGAATTTATTATTTTTTAATCAACGACAGATATTTTAAAATTAAAATATGCATGACAGACTGTTTCATTTATCCGAAACTGTGTAAATCCGTAATCGTGAGAGAGAGAGAGAGAGAGAGAGAGAGAGAGAGAGAGAGAGAGAGAGAGAGAGAGAGAGAGAGAGAGGAGTTGGGGGAAGAGAGAGCTCTATCATTCAATCAATTAATCACAATAAAGCACAATAACAAAATGTTTCACTAATAGTGAGAATTTAATTTATATCAGGTGTCCCCCTACCCCCCAACCCTCTCACCTCCCACATCACTGGCTTAATAACATCAGTCACTTCATGGAAAATAATTAATTAATCAGACAGAACAATCAGAACCTAGACTACAACATTCCACGCAATATAGATCTAATGCGCAGAAATTCACAGATCAGAACAAGGACTGAGTTTCTACATTACATGTTTTTTCCCGTTTACACTCAAACGAAAAGGGATTACAACAGATCAAGGACCATTTGTGTGTCTAGGTAAGGGGTTATCTTGCACAGTATTTGATCACGAGGAGAAAACAGACTTAGTCTAATTTAACTTGTTAACATAAGCAGTTTGACGAAGCCAAACTGCCAATCTGGCATCTACTTTTGAAATATAAGCACAAATATGGTGAAACAACCTAGCAATAACGTACACAGTGAGCGACCTGTTGAACGTAAACTGTCAGCAAGCAAACTGTTTTGGATTTAGCACATAGGTATAACATGAATCATTCAAGCCGCTCTCCGATTGTTTTAACACTAACAGCACTGCAGCGGTCTTAGTTTAGGCCTACATAAACACACAAAAAATGAAGTTTTTCAATTGCAATTTACCTTTCTTTGTCTCTTGGAAATTTGAAAAAGGACTTGCCAACACAACTTTTCTTGTATCTGGCATTATGGCAATTGATGGCTGTGCAAAAGTCACCGCCCTGTTTCACTCGGTCGCCTTTGGACTTTCTGCCACGAGCCATTTTCAGCATGTCGACAAGGAAGCATAACTCGTACCTTTCGTCTCGCGGTTCTGTACCAAGTTCCCCCTCTTTCTATCATTAAGCTCTTTTGTCTCCCTCTTCTTCTACCTCCTTGCACTGTGCCTTGCAGGATGGTCTTTGCAAGACCTGATGATTTGGTGACCTGGCCATACCATCGGAGTTTCCGTTTTTTCACCACTGTGAGCAGGTCATCGTGTTTGTCCAATGGCTTGTGTGATGGTCTATCGGACTTCGTCGTTGGTAATGTGCTAGGTATAGGAAATGCCCATAAGTCTTCTGTAGCACCTCATCTCCATGCTTTGGCTCGATCTGATTCCCGACTATTTCAAAGTATTTCCAATACAAAACTAGATGGCTGGAAAAGGAAGAGAGTTACGGTAATTTTTATATTTTTAGATTTCCGCAGAAAAAGAATTGTTTTGTTGGCATTATACAACATAGTGCTTGCCTGAATTATTAGGCGCGATGCCAGCCAGCTGGAGTAGTCTACTTACGGACGCTAAATCTGGAACGAGTCGTAGAAAGGGGAAAGAAAAGTACACCTAGTAACATGGATAATTAATTATGTACAGTTCACCTAGAATGTTCTAGAAGAGAACTTGAAAGTACCATTTACATGTGCCAAATAACAGTTACTCATTCTTTGAAGTTGGAGGACCGGAAGATCACACGCGGGCAAAAATATATATTATTTAAAGCAATAAATGGCGTCTTGTTGCACGTGATAATGACTCATGGCAATCAAGCCAACCGCCAAGAGTATAACGAAATATGATCTTCAAGTGCCCAGACTGCGTAATTCTCCACTGACAGACGCTGTGATGCAGGCAATCATGACGCTCCGATCACACACGCCGCACCATTCAATATCAAAGTCGAGATATTAAAAAAATAAGCGAGGAGACCGAAAGCTGTATTATAAGTCCACTCTGACACATCTTAAACAATTAATCAACAAGTTTCGATCACGCACATGTGTCTTTACTTCGTCTACAATCTTGCGGGAAGAAGAGCTGTGTGGGGAAGCAGAGCTTCGGTCAATAGTTAATATTGTGCACGCGCGCGCGCGTTTGCATGTGTATGCGTGCGTGTGATAACTATTATTTGGAAAGCAATCAAAATAAATCTTAGTATTACTAACAGTAAACAATTCAATATTCAAAACAAGTATTATACTATATTTAATTTTTTACTTGTATTTTTATTTTTGTGATAAAGTGCCTGTCATAGTTCCTTGTGAAAGGTAATAAAGTTTTGTTGAAATGAACTGAATTGAATTGAATAGGACTAAACCATTCAGTGTGACGGGACAGGGTACTTGTAGATTATAGTCACACGACACCGGAGCGTATAGGCGACTACTGTTACGACACCAGAACCAGTTGATAGTAAGGGGAAAATATTATGGTCACACGTTGGCCAATCCGGGATTCGAACCAGGTACCTTTCGGTTACTAGTAAGCCGCTCTACCAACTGAGCTACCCGGCCCCAATGTGTGACGGGAAAAGGTGGTCAGCCGTAATATCCAGTAAAGTTATTACGCCATGCACTTGTCATAGATAGGGCAGGTTGCCCTTTCTTGTTACAATAGAGTAAGACGTCGCATGCAGGCACAATTAGGTTAATGAACCCTCAGCCTACAACGACACAGACGTTTCGTTGTTGCTGATGCAGACGTAATAAATATCATGGCTGTTCATATTCCAGCATGGTTTGATATTCAATGTACATTTAGCCTGCCACTAAACTTACAGCTTATGTCAATAAGCTTATTTCAATACTTGACAAAGTATCCAAAAGCACCTACGACCATTCGTGTGTGTGGATGTGTGTGTGTGTGTTAAGGCTCCAAAAGAGACGATCACCAAAAATACCACCACCACCATCATCATGATGATCATCGTCATCGCCACCATCATCAACACCAACATTACCACCACTAATGCCACCACCACCATTATCATCATCGTAATCATCATCATCTTCACTCGCCTCTCTGTTGGTCGCTGTTTACTTTCCTCATTGTCCCTAGTGTTTAACAAACGCTGCTGCTGCTGATGATGATGATGACGATGATGATGCCGATGTATAACAATGATGATGATGATGATGATGATGAAGATGATGGTGGTGGTGGTTGTGATAATGATGATGATTGTTGTCGCTATTACAACTCTGGACAACTAATGTGCTTCCTTTGGATTGTTGGGACAAGAGGTTGTTAAGTGTTGGCCACACTTACACACTCAGGTAGTCAGCTGACCTACTTTCGGTCATCTAAAGCTACCAGCCTCTTGACCAAACAGCCAATGAAAACACGCCAAAGCTTGCAGTTGGTCATACTTGTGCGCTGAACCAGGAAAGAAATGATTAAGAACAGAAAGGTCAAACAACTCATAATCTAGGTAAGGCGCACATTTATATGGGGGAATTAAACATTTATATGGGTGAATTAAACCGCCCATCATGCAACATATATCTTTGGTGTCGTACGGGCACTTTGGCACTGAAATTGTAAAGACAAGCCTTTACGTTGTTTTAATATATTACAAAAATAACACAGTCATACAAACGAAAGTCAGGCTATTAATGCTAATTACGTACAAATGCTACGTCATAAGGTAAAGCAAAGACAGAAACGACAATGGTGGGAGGAACCTACAAAGTATCCCAGCCGGCTTGTCAGTTTTCATTTCAGTGGCAGACGAACGCTTGCTGCTTCTTTCACGAATAAATGAATGAACATTGCAGTTTAACGTCTACACTCGCCATTGGCGATAGGACAGACAGGGATAACCATCTCAGGGAAGATGGTGTAAAGACCTATATCTACACTGAACCATAGCAGCCATAGTTGTATGATGAACAGTGAAAAGTGGCCCACGTTTATATTGCCCACCAATGTGATTCAAACCTGATGCATCGTTGTACCTTTTACATTACATTACATGGTTATTGCTTTAGGTCCAGCGGACTCTTCCGAGCCAAATCAGGACCAAAAAATCAAGACCACAACTTCGCTGAAAGAGGACTCGCCCCTGATCCGCATAAAAGATCTACCGAAACAACCCAGCTAGTGGTAACACTGAATGCACTCCACCAGCCGGTCACTTTACAATAAAGACAATCCCACGCAGGGGACGCTGAGGCTATACTCTAATTTATCGAACTCCCGTTTACAAAAAAAAAAAAAAAGAATGCAAACATCATTAAAAAATATCAAAAAAACCACATACATATAAAATGCATACATTGCCAAATAATAACATCATAGGAAGCCCCAGTGACCACCTGGCAGAAAGCGTCCAATATTCCCAATCTGATCCAACAAACCTCACACACAAATGAGGAGTTTTGTTCTCGAAGAGTTTTCAAGAAAAAAGGTAGGTGACTGGTCTGGCGAAGAAAAAGATAGTATAGTAGATTGATAGAAAATAGTAGGAATGGGAAAAAACAAAGGAGAAAGACAGAGACAGTGGGAATTTAAAGCACTACATTACATTACATGATTATTGCTTTAGGTCCAGCGGACTCTTCCGACCCAAATCAGGACCGGACAACCCCTGATCCGCATAAAAGATCTGCTGAAACAACCCTAGTGGTAAAACTGAAGGCTCTCCACCAGCCGGTCACTTTACAATAAAGACATCCCACGCAGGGGACGCTGAGGCTATACTCTAATTTATGGAACCCCCGTTTACAAAAACAAAATAGAATACAAACATCATTATAAATTATCAACAAAACACATAGTACATATAAAATGCCTACATTGCTAAATAATAACATCATAGGAAGCCCTAGTGACCACCTGGCAGAAAGCGTCCAATATTCCCAAGCTGATCCAACAGACCTCACACACAAACAAGGAGTCTTGTCCCGGAAGAGTTTGCAAGAAAAAAGGTAGATCTAGGTGACTGGTCTAGCGAAGAAGAAGATAGGATAGCAGATTGATAGAACAGAG
The DNA here is from genome assembly GCA_036898135.1 of Oncomelania hupensis. Classification (NCBI taxonomy): domain Eukaryota; kingdom Metazoa; phylum Mollusca; class Gastropoda; order Littorinimorpha; family Pomatiopsidae; genus Oncomelania; species Oncomelania hupensis. Next base: position 48,434,707 of record CM072512.1, on the reverse strand, counting down.
CAGGAATGATAAAGAACAAATGAGAAAGACAGCGAAAGTGGGAACTTAAAGCACTAAATTTCCAGAAAGTGGGAATACTATTTATACTGAAACCCCCGGCACCCCACGGGGGAATCGTTGTACCAGGCGAAAGCTCTTCCAATGAGCTTACGTACGGTGGTCAGACACATTTTACCATTAATAAATTTTGTCATAAAGAAATTACGGTCACTCAGGCGCGCAGAGAATAGGGGCAGTCCCCCTCCCCTCCCCCACCTCGCCGTGCCCCCTCCCCTTCTCAGCCGCCATCCATATTAAGCAAAATTGAGACGAATTCACAACACAGCGCCGTTTTTGACTTGTCTCCAAATTGAAACGGGCATATGAAAAGGTTCTGCTTCATATTGCATTGCATTATATATCTCGTTAAAACACAGGTCGTACCAAAAGCGGCAGGGATAGCTCGACAGTGCTCAGAGCGCACGACTTGCGCGACTGCGTCTTGGGTTCGAATCCTGACTTCAGGAAACTATTTTGTGATTGCTGGATATTACGGGCCAGCGCCTTGAGAATCTCTCCGAGCTTGTAAGTGCACGATATAAGAAAAAAAAAAAGACTGTCTGTCCAGGGAAGATTGGCTGCTTGATGATTGTTTATTAAAGATGGACGATTGATGATAATAATGCACGAATTGACCTGGCGCATGCGCAAAGGCGCCTGGCCCGGCTACGAAACTCGGTCAAGCGGCGATGTTACACCGGCATAGAGAGCACCCTTATAGGTAGACCTTCTCCACCTGTGCTGATAGTCTACTTCAGAGAGGGAAAGGCCATTGTCCTAGTCTCAGCTATGCTGTTTCATAGGATTGTACCACTGGCGATTTATGCATCACTGATATTATTAGTGCACTGGCGTTATGCTACATTACAATAAGTTCACGGCAACTGGGCGCCCCGGACAGCTTGAGTTAGATTTGTATCGGCCAGAGCCTTGCGCAGCTCTTGAGCTGGAAAAGCGCTCTATACAAAGAATGATTAAAATCAATGTCTAATGCACGTCAACACGGTGGGAGAAGAAACAACGACAAACGAGGAAGAACAATGTTGCTATACAGACGCCTGAATGTTCTAACAAAAAACAGGATTGTGTATACAGAACCCACAGATCGCAAAGGAAGGGTAGACCGTGCGTAAACTGGGGAAGTTTCTGTGCCCGCTGTCTGTTAAAACAATCGGTCTTTGATCGTGCTCTTTACCATAAGGTCGCATGACCTGACGTTTTGATGCTTTTGGCAGGGCCAGAGAGGAATAAACATGTCACTGCGAGATGCTCTATCAGACTTTCTTAAACAACATGTAATGTAGGCTGTTTTCTGACACACCCGCTACCCAAACAGTGTGATACCCTTCCTCTGTAAGTGATGGGAGATTTCAGACACCGCAATATATTACAAGGGCATTAGAGTATTGGTTGTTTGGCAGTATAGAACTTGTAGAATATTGAAAAAAAAATCGCTCTCGGTGAACATAGATATTGTGTTTTAGAAATGGGACGACACAAATGTACATATTTGTGTAAATGTAAAAATTACAGTACATTTTTTTCTGTAACATTCGTTGGCTTAGTAACTTTTACGACTTTAGTAGCATATAGGCTTATATAGTGACACTAAGAGGGTCCGGGAACAACTCTGAGTGGCTCACCTTCCTGGTACGCGCTCCCGCACCTCTAGGTAAGTAGTGATTTAGAACTTTTATTTTTATTTCAAATCTCCGTTCCTGAACACAAAAACAACGTTTTCTCTGTTTCCAAACCTCGATATGGTCATGACCCTTACCGGCCAATCCGTCGGGGTCAAGTTCGTTCTAGCTCAAGGAGAGCAACTCTGTGTGTAAGGCTGTAAAAACGTTTGCCATTATTATCTCCTCTTCCATGTCAACTGTCAGATTTAGGGAGACATCAAATCGGCGTTACGCAGGCTGTTCACCTCCCACGCTTTTTTAGCAAGGAAACCCGAAACTCAAAGCTGTGAGTAAAACACGACAACTCACCCCCACACATTTGACCGCGGTTTACACGCACATACAAATACAAGAAGAAAAAAAAAGCGATTTCCCTTACATAGCGCACTTACAAGCTCAGAGAGCTTCTCAAGGCGCTGGCCCGTAATATCCAACAATCACACAATAGTTTGCTGAAGTCAGGATTCGAACCCACGTCGCCCAAGACGCACTCACACAAATCGTGCGCTCTGACCACTGAGCTATCAAGAAACGCGGAACACACACACACACACACACACACACACACACACACACACACACACACAATACTCGCGCTGTCACACAGACAGGGAGAAAGAGAGGGAAGAGAAAGAGACAGGGAGAGAGAGAGAGAGAGAGAGAGAGAGAGAGAGAGAGAGAGAGAGAGAGAGAGAGAGAGAGAGAGAGAGGGAGAGAAATGGAGAAGGAGAGAGGATGAGAGAGAGAAAAAGAAAGAGAAAGAGAGCAAACACTCACAATCAAATACAGAAAAAAACTAGAAGGGCAAAGCCCATATGACTCACATACTCCGGAACGCAATATTTAACATAAAAATTAGGGCCCAGGAAAAACAAAATGAAATGGTGGCATTAAAATGCAAATACCGATTTTGATATTTTTATGCTCTTGATCTTGAGATGACATTGACTTCTGGCTCCAAATACACTCATGTACTATGAAATAAAGTACAGCTAAAGTTATATTATGCCAACAAACAAAAACCTGGCAACCTTGGGATGACCTTGACCTTGGGATAACCTTTACCCTGACGTGATCTCTTATGCATGTCTAATCAAAGAACCCAATGTTGCCTACTATGGGTTAAATAAACAGCCATTCCACTGTATGATGACCCTTATTTTTTTTTAAATATGTTTTTGCAAGGCCTAAAATGACCTTGACCTTCGACGGCGGACAGACAGGCGGACGAACATGTTTTTTTCGATATTATTTTTGTACTATTTAGGATTCATCTCGCACATATTTGCAAAAATCTGGATTTTTTAAATTTTTTTTTTTGGTTTGTGTGTATGTGTAGGCGTGGGGGTGTGTGTGTGTGTGTGTGTGTGTTTGTACATAGACTCACATTCTATGCATGCGAGTCAAAAATTGGTAAACATGGAATACATAGTACGCACAAAAACACATATTGGAAACATGGTAGACACACCCACGCACACACACTCCCACACCCATGCGCGCACGCTCTACACTCCCACACACAACTAATCAATCATTGCTAATAAAATACCTGTATCCATTTATTCACAGCACTGACACATCGCTACATATATCTCACTATCTGCCAGAAAATGTCTGTTAATGGTCTGTGGTCGGGAGATGGAGTTTCCAAAGTTCCAGGTGAACAGAAAGTGTTGCGATGACTGCACATCCAGAAGTGAGAACACACAGATTTCACTCGTCCTGAGAAGATTTATGCATGATGTAATAAGCCTAGTAAGGCGGTGAACGATAATAATGGACTTGTACAATGATAATAAAACTAGGCGATACACTGAAACTTCAAATTAAAGTCATATCTAGGCCTACTAGGGCCGACAAACAATAAAGAACTAATAAGAAATTTCTACCCTCAAATCAAATTTACACTGCACTAATTTCATTCACGTGCGATCAATGGTTTGCTCCATAAAGTTGATATGATGTGGTAGGCCTTTCATAGAAGATCAACACGTAAAGTAAATTGTGCAGTAATTAGTAAAACAGTTTGTGAGGCCGTTTTCATCTTATAGGTGGCGTAGAAGCACTATGGCTGCCATACTTTTATTGAGAAGATGTCACTGTTTTGGCAATAAATAAATAAATTATAAGAAAGTTTTAAAAAAAGGTGGTAGAGGGGTTGGCTTGAGTCTGGGGTGTGTGGTAAAGTCAGAACTTATGAATTTATTACAGCTGCGACGTTTTTCGCCGCGGTGCCCCAAAGATTTTTATAAGTTGTGGATGATTATTTTCTAAGTTTAGATGAGCAATACCTATCCGTTACTCACAAATTAAAAAATTAAATTAAAAAAATAAAAAGAATAAAATAAAATAAAATAAATAAATAAATAAATAAATAAATAAATAAATAAGAAATGAGAGAAAAAAATCTTATACTAATTTTAGTAACAGAAGAGCCTGTTAAAATCTCCTAAAATATAAAAGATTGATCAGATGACGATGGGTGTTACTTATGAAAAATACGTCATTGTGATCACGGCCCTCCACGGACTATATTTTGAAGAGCGTCCGGTTGGGTTCACTGTTAGTGTCGTTTGTACATCATGTTGTGTCTGTGCGCTCGCTGAAAAACCAAACAAGGCAGTCAGGTTAAAGTTGAGACAAGCGAACACGCGTTACTTTACAAACAGTATTTCTTTTACCATTATCTGTTTTGTTCGTCGAAAATGCAAGGTGGTGATTTTATTTCGCTGAAAAAATACTACGGGTATGTTAAAAACAAGCAAATATGCGTTTTAAGCCGTTTTAGTTTTCAGCGGTTTCTCCGTCTTAAAAAAAAAAAAGCAAAAAAAAAAAAAGCGGACGAGTTTACTTAACTAAAAACATGCTACGCATGATAAAACATGCAAACTGTCACGGAGCGAATTGGAAAATATTTACATTTGTTTATTCATCACGTGTTTATAGAGTTAGGACACAAGCGACGGGTGTTGACATAGGCGCATGACGTATGTATTCGCTTAGCGTTGGTACTAGGCCTATATTTCCTAGTTCATTAATATTTTGATATGAGACTCTACTGTATAAAGACTGTTTGGAGAAGAACAGCCTTCTGTAAAATGGTAAGGGTAAGCCTTCTGGACGTTAATCTAAACAACAACAGCAGAACGCTTACCATTACCCTTTACAGAAGGCTGTTCTCGTATGCATCTGAGAGTGTCTGTGATTGGATGAAACAGGACTAAGATAGGGTGTATTAGTGGAATGAAAGATAGACTGTGAAAAAAGAGTGAATACTTATTTTGTATGACTTGAAAAATTGTGTTAATGGATTCTAACACATGGGTTAATATTTCTATTTTTTCACTGTGGCGATTCTGGATTCTGTTTATGACAGACACGGTAATTTAAATATTTATATTTTATGATTTATTTGTTGGAAATATAATATTTAAACTAATTTTGTTAATGCATAACATCTTTTCATAAATTGATAAACGTAATTTTCTGTCAGACCGGAAACGAGATTACTTCAGAGAAAAATAAGATTGTATTATAGTTCAGCCATTTATTATTTTATTACTCTAGGACTTCTATAGTTTTTTTTAATTCCGTTTTTATTATTATTCTACTACTTTAAGTGAGAAAGAAGAGAAACCATAAAATTAGCAAAATGTAGCCTATATTGGTGTGGTGTTCTAACTGTTGTGTATTTTACGTCTTCAGTTTTGAAAGTTTATCTCTCTTTCTCAACTTGTGTAATTGTATAAGAAAGGCCTCTTGATGAATACGTGTATACGTGAAATTGGAACGTTAAAAAATTGTGTACAAACTAATATCAAGTTTGTAGGAATCATCTGAGAATAAAGCTAATTACTTTATAACACGCATGGGAAATTTATGACAAAACACACAATCCGTTATTACATTGATTCTTGTTATGACTCCATTTTGTTCATTTAGAAGCGGAAAGAGGGTGTCTGCATAAAGTGCGACGCTGCTTTTCTCTGGCGATTTTCTGCCTTCATTTTTAGACTGCCCATATAAACAAGTACAAGCTGAAACAGTGTTCCTTATCAGTTCATTGAACTAATGATAATAATAGGTATTTGAATATGTTCGCTTACCAATATTGCAGTTCGGTCAGCATCATGTGCCTCGTAAACGAGTACAACACTAAAGTAATTATAAACTGAACTTTTTTTTTCTCTTTCACTTACACGCCATTTCCCAAGCTCTAAGTGTACGAGAATATAGACATGGGACTACACGTCATTCAAAATGATTTTGGTCACTGGTAAAATCATTTTACATCATTATATCCGTTACCTCAAACTTCTCCAAAAAGCTGAAGAAGATGTTGAAAATGTCGGCTGTGGTGACGAGGTGTGGGTCCTCACCAAAGAACTGTACCACAGAGCAGAACTCTTCCATCACCGTGGCCTGCAGTCGCAACACGCTCTGGATCCCGTCTGATGCCTCGCTTATGAAATGCTGACCACAGTGCTAAGGACCATAACGTATAAACTATAGAATGTAACGTTTATTTGCACTTGCACAAATTGTGAAGCTATAGAATCTAACGTTTGTTTACACTTTCACAAATTGTGAAACAAGTGCATTTGCTATGTGTTCTGGTAACTAAGAGAGAGAGAGAGAGAGAGAGAGAGAGAGAGAGAGAGAGAGAGAGAGAGAGAGAGAGAGAGAGAGAGAGAGAGAGAGAGAGAGAGAGAGAGAGAGAGAGAGAGAGAGAGAGAGAGAGAGAGAGAGAGAGAGAGAGAGAGAGAGAGAGAGAGAGAGAGAGAGAGAGGAGAGAGAGAGAGAGAGAGAGAGAGAGAGAGAGAGAGAGAGAGAGAGAGAGAGAGAGAGAGAGAGAGAGAGGAGAGAGAGAGAGAGAGAGAGAGAGAGGAGAGAGAGAGAGAGAGAGAGGAGAGAGAGAGAGAGGAGAGAGAGAGAGAGAGAGAGAGAGAGAGAGAGAGAGAGAGAGAGAGAGAGAGAGAGAGAGGAGAGAGAGAGAGAGAGAGAGAGAGAGAGAGAGAGAGAGAGAGAGAGAGAGAGAGAGAGAGAGAGAGAGAGAGAGAGAGAGAGAGAGAGAGAGAGAGAGAGAGAGAGAGAGAGAGAGAGAGAGAGAGAGAGAGAGAGAGAGAGAGAGAGAGAGAGAGAGAGAGAGAGAGAGAGAGGAGAGAGAGAGAGAGAGAGAGAGAGAGAGAGAGAGAGAGAGAGAGAGAGAGAGGAGAGAGAGAGAGAGAGAGAGAGAGGAGAAGAACTGGTGCACATTTAAACTACATCTCCCTGCATATAATATATTACCCTCTCCCCCACCCATTGTACCTCAACACACTTTCGTAGCTCAAGGGATTGAAGGTAAGTGTGGTGGAGTGAGTGAAGTACATCATCATCATCTCCACATCTTTTTCTCTTCCTCATTCTCTTCAGTGTGGGCAGCAATACTAAATTAATTGAAACTCGCAGCGCTGTATTTCTTCTTCGTACTAACACTTGATGGCAGATCCTCTCTCCCTCCACTTCCATCCATCCCCTCCCTTACCCCCTCACCCATCAAGACTTCAATGTAAATGGGAGTGATTCGTCACCAGATTAGATTGCCTCATGTATTTTGTTTAAAAATCTCTCAAGCTATGCAGAATTTCTTGAACTCTTAAACTTTCTGTATATAAACAAAAGATGGAGATTAGATAAGCATGCTAGTCCATGCATAACACGCTGCGTTGAAAACAAACATTAATGAGCACTTACACACTCTCAACAGGGACAGACATTTAGACCAATAAACGTTACGAAAACAAAGTCTAAAACGCAATTCCAAATACAATAGCAGTTTCTGAATTATAGCAGCGTTCATAAACAAGAAAACACAAGGTAACATATTTGGGTCTCTGCCTCCGCAAGAAGAGAATGATACGAGAGATTGAATTATTGGCATAACGCAACATTTTCTTGTTTGCTTTCTTCAGAAACATGCTGCTCTTAACACACTGAAAAATATATCAAAATAAATTTCTTGTTGGCTTAGAAAACACAATCTTTGGAAAGCTTCACAGAGTTTATGAATCATAAACATTTATTATTTTTACAGTTTTTCATGTTAAATAATAAATTAATTAATCTCTTAAATTTGCATAGCAAGGATACGCCCATGACGTCTTGGAAATGATCGATGGACGACGACTTAGAAGTAGAATGGCTTCCTATTTTCTCCAGCGCCGTTGAAATCTCCTGCAACATAATTATATAAACTGTGACTCGGCATCAGAGTAAACTCGGTTTCAAAATAAGTAAATAAATAAATATAATGCTTGTACTCACCTGCAGTCCCTTGCGAAGATCATGGATTTCTTGGTTTAAAGCTGCGCTGGACACTGCAAGAAAATAAAACATAAAGACATTAAATACTAAAAAATAAAGTCTTGAGAATAATCACTGCAGTACAAACGTCAAACCCCTTTAGAAACCTGATCGTCTCAGCACGCTTTTAGTGCAGTTGTCAGGAAATCTCAACCAAGAAATATAGGTAAAATGTGCTCTCCTCTTAATCAGGCTTGTAGCAAACTTTAATCTTTGGAACTAAACTTGGCATGATCACAAATGCTACGGTTTACAGCATTTGCACGCATCTTACATGAGATGTTTGTTTTGCTGTTTGAGCTTATTTAATAAAAATACCAACAAAAAAATTGTTTAGTTTGCGAGCTCAGTATGTTTGCCAATGATCACAAGAATACTCAATAAATAAATAGGGTTATACTTTTCTTTGACCATTGTCAGGAGTCACAAAACATAATTTACAAACATATTTACAAACATAACTAAAACACGCAGGCTGGAAGGTGTGCGTTGTAGCAACTTTACTGAACACATCAACACATCTAAAGACTATTGTCCACAGCAAACACTCTAGACTACTCGAATTGACAGTCTTCACAAATCTATATTTAACTCTTCTACATTTCACAAACTATTTTCTGACTACGACATTGTCCTTCAATAGCTCCTACTTCCATATAGTCTATTTCCCCTTTCTAACTAACTCTAACTGAACTACACATCTTCTCTCTATCTGTTCCTCTTTCTCTCTCTCTGTCCCTCTTCCTATCTCTGCCTCTTTCTATCTCTCCTGAGTCCTTTTCCTGCACCCGTTCTTATTCTCCTCATCCCAGGTGCAGTTCGGTCCTAAACTCGTACAGTTGGTCCTAACACTAGTCCTTCCCTCCTCCTTCCTGTCGATCAAACCTTGAGACCCATCCATGATGGTACTTCTTTCTATCTCCTATAGTCCATTTAATAATAATAATAATAATAATAATAATAATAATAATAATAATAATAATAATAATAATACGGTAGATTTATATTACGTAGTACCCCAACAAACATGGGCTCGCCACGCTTTACAATGCACTAAAAAAAAGCAATAGTATTAAAACAAAATAAAATATGTAAAACAAAAACATGCCTAGTAAAACTGCTAAACCAGAAGTATGTACATTAATTAACTGTACACACACAGACACACACACACACACACACACACACACACACACACCCAGACGCACGAGCGCCTGGCCAAAGTATATATCAACAATAAAAACATTCATTATCACATCATTTAACAAAGCAATACAACTAAAAACATTACACACCTTAAAAACAAAACATAAGATTGTAAACATTTCTTAAAACAGTAAAATACAATGAAAAGACATGAATCACAACATTAAAAAGGACTAGACTCACCTACAACAGATACATTTAACTAAACTAGCAGTATAAAAGAACTTGTATGACATTGGAAAATATCCTTATATAAAATTAATAGATGACCTTCAACACGGACACAAGTATTCACCGCAAGGTAACAGTTTAAAACTGGGCAGTCGACTGGATATCAGCAGGCGGAAGAATTGTGATGTTCGTTAGTTCAATCAGTGGGAAAGTAATGCTTAAAAAGATGTGTTTTGAGTGCTTTCTTGAAAGTCTGCGTGGATGCAATACTACGAATGTTAGCTGGCAGCGAATTCCATTGTTTAGGGCCACAAAAAGCAAAAGATCTTTCACCGTAGGTTTTTGTGCGTACTCTTGGTGTGGTGAGGACATGAGTGTCTGCGGATGAATGCAACTGTCGGGCAGGTGAGTAAGCAGACAGGATTTAAGTTCCTCCTCTAGAGTCATAACTTAGATCTCTACTAAATAACTGACCCCATCTGTAGGGTCAGTACAACTTATGTTAATTTGATGAATAAAATTTGATACAACAACAACATCTGTAGGGCACTTAAACGATAAGCATAACTATCTGCATGGTGTTGACGTCCTCTTCCGAGGAGGTCTGGAAATTAACAGAGAGATATAATTCTACATCCAACTTTGACCCTGCCCGCTGAGCTCGTGAACTCCTGGACCGATAACGGTACTACAACCCCCGTTGACACAAAGTAAAAACAAAACTTTCCAATTGCTATCTTAACTCGTCAATCCCTCGGTTACCTGCTCTAACAGTCCTGTAAACAAACCATCTCAAGATCACACACACATTATCGTCATATACCGAGAATGGACATGAACCCATTCTCTTAAAGAGATACATTATAGGGTTACAGAGAGAAAGGGTTAGTTAGTTAGTTATGCATTGCTTACAGGGTCTAGCGGACTGCAAAGAGCCGAATCAGGACCACAAAATCAAGACCATAACTTCGCTGAAAGAGGACTTGCCCCCTGATCTGCCGAATCAACCCTAGTGGTAACACTGAAGGCACTCCACCAGCCGGTCAATTTACAATAAAGACATCCCACCCAGGGGACGCTGAGGCTATACTCTAATTTATCGAACCCCTGTTTACAAAAACAAAATAGAATATAAACATCATTATAAAATATCAACAAAACACATACATATAAAATGCCTACATTGCCAAATAATAACATCATAGGAAGCCCCAGTGACCACCTGGCAGAAAGCGTCCAATATTTCCAAGCTGATTCAACAGACCTCACACACAAATGAGGAGTTTTGTCCCGGAAGTTTTCAAGAAAAAAGATAGGTGACTGGTCTAGCGAAGAAGAAGATAGTATAGTAGATTGATAGAACAGAGTAGGAATGAGAAAGAACAAAGGAGAAAGACAGCGGGAATTTAAAGCACTAAATTTCCAGAAAGTGGGAAACTATTTATACTGAAACCCCCGGCATCCCCACGTGAGTGGGAAGGGGGGGGGGGTATGAGATGGAGAGGGGGGGGGGAGCTGACCAAGGCTACACCACTTAGTTACATTATATATAGTATAATGGTGGTTACATTGGTTACATAGGTCGCACTAGACTAGATGATCTATGCTTTATTTGTTTGTTCTGTTTTTTTGTGCATGCCTGCCGCTGATCTAAAGCATTCTTTGTGTCATGTATACTATAATTGTATGTATGTCACTTGGCGAATAAATCTTGAATTGAATTGAATTGAAATATATATATATTATATATATCTATCTATATATATATATATATATATATATATATATATATATATATATATATATATATATATATATATATATATATATATATATATATATATATATATATATATATTACACCAAATGATGTGTCCGTAATAATGCTGAATCCATGCATCAGGAACTTTAGTCAAAAACTAAAATGTTTTCTTTTTTTACAATATAACAATTTCACCCTATACTGAGTTGCTTTCCTACGGAACTACTTTACGAATGAGTGTGTGCAGGCTTACCAAATCAGCGCTAAGGCTTCGGTCGTTAGATTCAGCCACCTGGCTTTAAAGTTTTGCGTTACAATTCTATTTACATTTATGATGTTTGCGTGTGCATAGTGTATATTTTGTGTATTCAGTATCTATACTTTGTGTTGTGATGTTTATTCGTTTCAATAATTATCCAAGAAAGTTTAGGCGAATCTGTGGTGGAAATAATGACTAGTGTACCGATAATTTGACCCTGACGCTCAGGCAGAGCAGTGACCCTAGTCCGGTCTAGGTCTAGTCTGTGATCGCGTGCAATCCATCGCACAGATTTACATAAAATGCTGACGTTCATGTTTTAGACAAATGAGTGTCAAAATACAAAAATCCATCGGCAAGCATGTGACGGTGGGTCTATTGTTGCTGTGTTCTGCAAAATGGAATGCTATTACCCACTCGTCTATCGTCTGCGGAGATCGGCTAGTGTAATCACACTATGACTAATCTTAATACCTTTATAAGTTTAGCTCGGTCTGTGTGTGGATAGGGTTATAGAAATAGGGGAAAAAATGGTTAAAGATTCACTGACACACTAGCTCTCACTCAGCTATGAAACAGGTAGTCCAGCCACTTGTTAACAGTAAATATCACACATTTATTTCCTCTACTCTATACAAAATCTTCTAATCTCTACACTAACTTAAATGTCCAAATTTCACTTCGAGTAGTTCGCTCCTTGATGGGTCTAGGCAGCTATTGTTCTCGATATTTGTTACTGTTTCATCATTGGACTATGAGTTCTTTCTGTCCTATAATCTTTTTTCTGGACTAGTAGACTATCGCTCAGTCCTTTTAGAGTAGTGTTCGTGCACTTCTTCTGTGGACTTAACTGTATAGTTAAGGTGCGGTGTTGTCGTCTCTCCTTTTTGGTAGTTGACTATGGCTAGTGGAGCCCAATGCTCTCGCTGCTCAAGGTTGCAGGCCACGTGTCAGGGATGCCTCTCTGTAGGATTTCTTCCCTGCCGTGGACCAAGATGCCTGCTCATCTGCAACATATGAGACGAACTTCTGCAACGCCTTGTATACAAAGGTTGTGCAGAGCGTCTCACTGATGGCAGAAACAGCCCTCAGTTGAGATCGCTCCACTTATACAAATAAGGGACGACCAATTCTTCTGAGTCCACGGTCCACTGGAATCTCCAACATAATTCATATATATATACCTACATCATGGCTAAACTAAACACATGGAGAAGTAATGAACAATATACAAGTTCTCCTGTACAGCCACTGGTCTGCAATAATACACATAGGAGAAACAACAGTTGGACAGTGGAGGCTACCTCGTGGTGCCGAAACCGGTTGGGTTCGCCACGTAATCAGCAAAGTTTTACTACATTACATTACATTACATGATTATTGCTTTAGGTCCAGCGGACTCTTCCGAGCCAAATCAGGACCGAACAACCCCTGATCCGCATAAAAGATCTGCTGAAACAACCCTAGTGATAAAACTGAAAGCTCTCCACCAGCCAGTCACTTTACAATAAAGACATCCCACACAGGGGATGCTGAGGCTGTACTCTAATTTATCGAACCCCCGTTTACAAAAACAAAATAGAATACAAACATCATTATAAATTATCAACAAAACACATTCATATAAAATGCCCACATTGCCAATAACATCATAGGAAGCCCTAGTGACCACCTGGCAGGAAGCATCCAATATTCCCAAGCTGATCCAACAGACCTCATACACAAATAAGGAGTCTTGTCCCGGAAGAGTTTTCAAGAAAAAAGGTAGATGACTGGTCTAGCGAAGAAGAAGATGGTATAGCAGAGATTGATAGAACACAGCAGGAATGAGAAAGAGCAAATGAGAAAGACAGCGACAGTGGGAATTTAAAGCACTAAATTTCCAGAAAGTGGGGATATTATTTATAATGAAACCCCCGGCACCCCAACAGGGGTAAAGGTTTTACTAACAATCACAATTCTAAAACATGGCAAAACTTCACAAACATAATCCAACAACAATATCAATAAAGCGCGATGAACCAAAAGATTTATCATTTACCTTTTTGACAATGTCAGGCCCTGGATATACTGTCGATGAATTAATTTCATCCATCACCTGCTTTAGTCTTCTGCTAGAGAGATCTGTCAGACCGTAGCTCCTTCTCGTGTGAGGTTCAGACAAAGAATGACTGCCTAGCCTTGTGGTCAGCTAAAGCCCGCGAAAATTCTCGTGAGATCTGAGCGCCGTTTATCGGAGGGGGGGAAGAGGGGGGGGGGCGGGGGGGGGGGGGGGCGGTGGCTATACGTCAGCAGGATGAGGTCACTGCCTACCTTATCTAGCCTACACATGTTTAGCCCACAACTGACTTGGGTCGTCTTCTAGGCAGCGACTTTAATTTACAAAGGCTACAGCAGGCTGAACTATTTAAGGCGAGAAGCCGTAGTGCAGGGTTGAAATAGCCTTTCGCGACAAAGCACTACATTCTATTCCCAATCGTCCTGGGTGGCGTTGATCTCCATGCTGATGCCGCGTTCTCGATGAGAAGGCAAACTCAGAATTTCGGCTGATTAATATAAATGAATATTATCCAAACTCCAAATACAAAATCAAAATTCAAAAGCCATACAAAATTGACCGCACAAGAACACATATTTAATGCATTTAAAAAAACTATGCAGGCACCAGCATTTCATTTTACTTACACGTTGCCGTTGTGCATGCTATCAGTGAAACCACAAACCACAACTGTCGTCAGTGAAAAAGATCCATGCAGGAAAAGGCGCCCAAGAGATATGTGAAATGCCCATTTCAGCCTGAGTGAAAAAGCAAAGTAAATGAAGCCACCACTAAAATGCAAACAACCCAATAAATAAAAAATACCAGGGTAAATGTAAAATTATGGGTAAATCGAAAACACAAAATACAAATGAATGCAAAACAGAGTAATTTCATTTCACCCTTCCTAGGACATGACGTGAGAATCAAAAACGCTATAAAATTGCAACCCGCAACAAAGTGAAGCGACAGGTGCAAAAATCTAATGTTTTCACTTCCCCAAACACCCATATATTTCACATTATAACATAAGAAATGGAATGAGAGAAAAAAACAAGTACAACCAAAAACAAACAAACACACGAACAAACTCAAAACCCTCAAAAACAACGCAGTAAAACCGGAAAGAAGGTTATGGTTCGTGAAATTGAAAATAGAGAAAGAAATTTGTTTTTTAAAGCCATATGCAAAGTACAAACAGATTGCAAATAGCTCATAATACATTCCTCGATTAAAACTAAGACTTCTCTAAGCCCTCATTTGAAACCATAATCACTCTCGCTTCTGAAATTGTACAAACGGAGTCATTGATGGCATAAACACACGCGCACAGCAACTCGTAACAATCAATTTTTGAAACCTTTGGAGGCTTCGGGCAGTGTGCCAAGTTCATCCGCCAAGGACAAAAGGTCAGGAAACTTGGTGTAGCAAGTGTCGGCAAGCACGTGCAAAAACGTCGATTTGCCATCTGCCGTCTTCGTAATGTCCAGCTGCGAAGGAAAACAAAACTATTTAAAAAAAAAAAGTGGATAGTTATATTAACCACCATCGTATTTGAAATAGTCCTAATTTGTCAAGAAAAGGAGCTGAAATCCAAAATGGGGGCCCTGTATATAATAATAATAATAACAATAATAATATTAATAATAATAATAATAATAATAATAATAATAATAATAATAATAATAATAATAATAATAAAGGATGCTATCACACCCTTTTTCTTCAATCGAACTAAAAGCGCAACGATATGAAGAAACCGCTATTACAAAAGTCGGAACAGGAATAGCCTACATTTTTATTTTTTGAAATTTTAGATCGACTGCATCCAATACCATTATTGAAGGGAAGGAGGAAACCGGAGTACCTGAAGAAAACCCTCGGTGTCCTGAAAAAGTCTCGTACCTAAGTCACGTAAGTTCGTCCCTCGCGGGGTTCGAACCCGTGACCTTTGGCATAATAAACCAGCTCACTATCCACTGAGCTACCAGGCCTCCGCGTGTCATCAGCGTGTTCTTACCAGTGCGCAGAGAGGTTTGCGAATGGTAATATATCTTTGATCGTCAACACTTAGTTAGCCCATACCTTTCAGAATACGGAATGCCAAGGCCCAAAAAATACCACAGATAACTCGATGTGATACGTAAAACAGTCTGCCAATCCCAAAATCAGAAGTCGTAGTGAGTCGACCGCCTTAGTGCATAGAGGGACCCAATTCGACTACGCTCCATCGACAGATCTTTTTAACATTCAAAGTGATTGTTACATTACATTACATGATTATTGCTTTAGGTCCAGCGGACTCTTCCGAGCCAAATCAGGACCGGACAACACCTGATCCGCATAAAAGATCTGCTGAAACAACCCTAGTGGGAAAACTGAAAGCTCTCCACCGGCCAATCACTTTACAATAAAGACATCCCACGCAGGGGACGCTAAGGCTATACTCTAATTTATCGAACCCCCGTTTACAAAAACAAAATAGAATACAATCATTATAAAATATCAACGAAACACATACATATAAAATGCTTACATTGCTAAATAATAACATCATAGGAAGCCCTAGTGACCACCTGGCAGAAAGCGTCCAATATTCCCAAGATGATCCAACAGACCTCACACACAAATAAGGAGTCTTGTCCCGGAAGAGTTTTCAAGAAAAAAGGTAGGTGACTGGTCTAGCGAAGAAGAAGATAGTATAGCAGATTGATAGAACAGAGCAGGAATGAGAAAGAACAAATGAGAAAGACAGCGACAGTGGGAATTTAAAGCACTAAATTTCCAGAAAGTGGGGATACTATTTATACTGAAACCCCCGGCACCCCAACTGGGGGAAGTGATTGTTGCCCCACTGAAAAACAAGCTTACAACAACAACAACAACAACAAAACTCTTTCAAAAGTATTGTTATTTATTATTTTAATGAACAATTCCGTAGTTTTTGTGCCTATTAATAATAGCAACGGCTAGCCAACATTTGTTAGCTAAAAATAGCATCTCACAAAGCAGGTAAGGGACAGAAATCGTTAAAAAAAAGATTGCTCGTATACCTTTTCGTTTTAGGTTGATAAAATAGACCCTGCCCTACCCCAGACACCAAAAACGCATTCTTCAAGCCGCGTGGGTCACTCAGAAATAGGGTGAAGAGACACACGGCTATGGTATCGATGAACCGTTAAAAGCAGAGGAAATCACATCCTGTCAGAACCCAAATGGCAAAATCAAACTTTGGCGGTTGGTTTGAGCAACGAAAGCCCACTTTATCATCGTTTAACGTAATAGGGTTAACCCCATTTTCGCCTAAATTAAACAAAAGCTTCGAAACTGGGGCCTTTTAAGCTACCAACGATGGTTGGCCACAACACTAAATTTACCAGTTAAAATCAAATCAAATAAATACAATAAAATTTAAAAGATAGTTTACCTGAGTCAGAAATGTAATTCTGAATCCAGCTGCCTCTCCTACCCGTGCGTTGCCCTTGTTCATGTGATTCCCCATGGCCAGAATCAACTGTTGGTAAATAAACAAATCGATTTTGACTGAAATCGACATATCATTGATTCACCGTATTATTTACACAATAGCACTCAGAAGGCGCGTTGATTTCATGAAGATAACTAACTGATAAATGTAATTGATCACATTAAACATTAACTGTCATACTGAAAGTAATGGATAATAAACTCATACAGTGTGTACAACAGCCTATATAAAGGGTGTTTTCCAAGACATTTTCCTCAATGCTCAATTTCTTTCTTCATCTCCTTCTAGTTCTTCTTCTTCCAAGGCTCTTCCTTCTTCATGTAAAAAAGCAACCAAAACAAACAATCCTATCCTATCCTATCCTATCCCGTAACTCGGAGGTCGTAGGAGCACCATAGATGATCGTTTAACCAGCGTACTCCATCTTTCCCTGTCCTCAACAACCCTGATTGATTCGCTCAGTGTCAAACCAGTCCATTCTCGAATGTTGTCATCTCACCTCTTTTTCGGTCTCCCTCTTCTTCTACCTCCTTGCACTGTGCCTTGCAGAATGGTCTTTGCAACAAACAACCCAACTGATATTGGACCCATAACGCAAGACGTAAATTAACCAAAAACTGCTGCACATAATGGGTTCTATGCACAAGTCGGCGCACGAAAGCGGCATGGTCACGTGGCGCGGGAATAACAAAGCGGTCATGGCTTCTTTTAGCTCGCTCG
>CM072512.1:48361995-48411995 GCA_036898135.1 Oncomelania hupensis | reverse complement strand
GGGGGTTGTGAGTAGCGAAACATTGAGGTACAAAGGGCGGGGGTGGTTAATAAGAGGTGCGGTACGGCAAAGAGAGAGAGAGAGAGAGAGAGAGAGAGAGAGAGAGAGAGAGAGAGAGAGAGAGAGAGAGAGAGAGAGAGAGAGAGAGAGAGAAAGAAAGAACGAGAAAGAGAGAGAAGAGGGGAGAGAGAGATTGGGGTGGTGGTGGGGGTGGGGGTGGGGAAAGTAGGCTATGGTAGTGGATAATTACTCTCGCAATTTGTGAATTTATAACAGAGGTTAAAGACACCCAGAATTCAAGAAAATTCATTTTATATTAATCCCGCATGTCTATTAGCAAGTCACCCAAGCAAAAATCCCCAGACCTATGAAATAAATTAGTTAGTTAGCTAAGGCAGAGAAGTGGAGCGTAGAAGGGAAACTTTGTGATCCGGCCAGGTAGGAGGAAAGAGGAAACGTTAAAAAAAAATTCAATGACGTAACAAGCCGTCATTTGTCCCCAAGTAATTTTGACAGGCCCTAGCAGTCATCTGTCTAGTTCTGCCGTGAATAAATAAACAAACAGAAATTCTTCACAATGCTCACCTCAAGCAAGCGTGCCAACTTCTTGCTGTGACGTAGTTCGTGACATGAGATGCGTATGTTGCGTAGATCCTGCAATAATTCGAATAGTTAAAAAAAAGTGCAACATACATTGATTTTTTAATGAGGACCTTGTTTTAGTGTAGCCTAAATATCTTTGATATTTGTTCAGGCCCTCTCGATCCATCTAACATCACATTTATTTATTTATTTTTTTATTATTTAATCACTTTTATATAGCGCATTTCCAGCTCAAGTGCCGCTCAAGGAGCTGACCGATACAGGATCTAACTCAAGCCGCCCGAGGCGCTCACATGCAGCCTTTGACATAGTCTTAAGCCCAGGCGACTGAGCACCATCCTGGGCGACCGGTGATGGGGAGAAGGGATCTAGTGCGAGCTGGGTGCATTTGTGTAACCGGCACTCACTCGTCTAGGACATGAGCGTTAAAGTCCATGCTATGGAATGCGTGCGTTTACAGACTATACCTCAACCTCAGTGTTTACTCTCATCCGAAGGAATAAAAGCGCAGTTTTTCAGTGTTTTTTTTTTCTTCTTATCCAGGCTTTTAACGGCTTTTTATAAGTAACCCACTGCCTGTGCTGGTTGCAATGTTATCTCCTCATTGCCAGTCCGATGGACCCTATAAACACTTCTTATTTAGCAGATCAAACATTTAATTGGACTGCTTTGTATAATATCTGGCTTGTTGTAACCTATTTATTAGTGTTTCGATGTGCTACGAGTAGATAATCTGATAGATTATGTACGTTTTATTATATTAAAAAAAATATTATTATACAAACCTCTTTCATTTCTTCCACTTTCTCTGTGAAGTTGGCCTTGAACAGCATTGCCTTCAATCTTTGCTCATAGGCGTACACTTGGCTCATCTGGAGAATGGAACAATTAGTAGGCTGTCAAAGTGTGACAGAAAATTAAGTGATCCTTTTTAGTTTCTGCCGTACAACTTAAAGTTTATTATTATGTTGTACTAGCTAAACAGAGCTGTAAACTTCGTTCTGGCATATAACTAACAATAGTTTGCTACAACCTCCCACCCTCCCTACACACACAGGCACAGACACACATACAAACACACACAAACACACACACACCCTCCCCCCACACACACATACACACACACACCGCGAGGCATGCAGATGGACTCGCGCGCACTTACTTACACGGCACACACGTTATTAGTTGTACTTCGCGTTTAATAATGCTCGGAATTCAGAACGAGCCAAATATCGGTCGGTCTGTCTGTCTTTGTTGTTTTTATTATATAATTATGTTTTGTTTGCACTTGCTTGCTATGACAACATGATATAGAGTGAGTGGCTTAAAAAAAAGGAGAAAAGAAAAGAAAATAAATAGCGATCTTGAGTGCTGCTCCCTCTTTTGTGCCACATCACTCAGTTTGAGGATAGTCACAGAGCCACAAAACCGCCAACATGCTGCATACTCACGTCAACAACACTGCAAGCAAAATAACATTAACCTCTCAAGCTGATTCTTTCTCAGACAAGCCGCACACATCGTCTCTTACACAGGTTGTTAAACATAACGTATAGGCATATTTAGAAGTTGTTTTTTTGTGCCTGCACATTTGTTTTCCTCTATTCCAGATAAAAAATTTAAACAAAAGTGAGCTGTCTCGATAGAACGAAATTACGGGTGTTTGAAGATGTATTACTCATTCAGAAAAGTGAACTTAATCATAGGAAAAATCAGCTCTTGCAAATAAAATATAAATATAGCAGTTTCGCTTTTGCTTCTTGCTGGATATCGGAATTATGATGAATGAGACGGTGCACACACACACGCACACATGTATGACGCCTATAATTCCATCTTTAATAGTGGGACTGCAGCACTGTGCTTGGGCTCAAAACCGACACAAACCAGCGCCTTAAGCAGTTCTCTGAGCTTGTAAATGCGCTATATGAGACTGAACGACTGTTTTACACGAAGCTGACAGTTGAGAACCAGCGAACGAATGATCCTATCCTATCCTATCTCGTAACTCGAAGGTCGTAGGGGCACCACAGATGATCGTTTAACCAGTGTACTCCATCTTTCTCTGTCCTCAGCAACCCTCATGGCTTCGCTCAGTGTCAAGCCAGTCCATTCTCGAATGTTGTCCTTTAACCTCTAATTCTGTCTCCCTCTTCTTCTGCCTCCTTGCACCGTGCCTTGTAGGATGGTCTTTGCAAGGTCTGATGCTCTGGTGACGTGGCCACATCATCGGAATTTCCGTTTCTTCACCACTGTGAGCAGGTCATCGTGTTATCCAATGGCTTGTGTGATGGTCTATCGTTGGTGATTTGCTGGATATAGGAAGTGCCCATTGTCTGATACAATGGCTCCTAAATATCTGAAGTTATGCACTGTGTTGAGTGATTGGCCTTGGACTTTGATGTCCTTGTTAAAGCCATTGGTGTTGGTCATCATTTTGGTCTTCTCTGCACTTATTTACATTCCAAAGGTTCTGGAGGTGGTGTCAAGCCTCTGTACCAGCTGTTCAAGTTCTTGTTCCTTTCCAGCCAATCCATCAATGTCATCCGCAAAACGGAGGTTGGAGATTGCTCTACCGCCTTTGCTGACTGTGCCTTCGTGATCTGCAAGGGCATCTCAAATGATGCGCTCTAGGAAGATGTTAAAGATAGTTGGAGAGAGTAGGCATCCTTGACGCACACCGATTGTTGTTCTGAACTAGTTTCCGATGGCGCTGTTATAGAGGACTGCACTGGTAGCGTTGTCATACAGGCTTTTGATGACTTCAATAATTTTAGGGTTGATGTTGTACACTCTCATGGTTGCCCACAGAGCTGCATGCCAGACTCGGTCAAACGCTTTCTTGAAGTCTACACATGATATAGATGTTGTTGGTGCTGTAGGTATCTCTCAGATTATTAATTCTGAGGTTGAAAATCTGTTCAGTGGTACTTCGCCCTGGCTTGAGTCCTGCTTGTTCTTCAGCTATGATTTGTTCAGCTTGGGGTTTCAATCTGTTGAGTATTATTTTCAGGAGGATCTTGCTGGGATGGCTGATGCGGCTGATCGTGCGGTAATTTTCACACTCCTGAAGGTTACCTTTTATGGAAAGAGTGATGACAAGCGACTGGGTCACTGGTGTAGGCCACTCCCCATTCTGGCAGGTATTGTTACAAATAATGGTGAGGGCGTCAATCATCGATTCTCCTCCTGCTTGAAACAATTCCGCGGGTATGTGGTCCACTCCCGCTGACTTCCCCTTCTTGAGCGATTGCAATGCTGATTCAACTTTTTCTTGGAGAATTGGGAGGATTTCTTCTTCTTCTCTCTTCTGGGGACATGCTAGTACTGATG
This sequence comes from Oncomelania hupensis, assembly GCA_036898135.1. Classification (NCBI taxonomy): domain Eukaryota; kingdom Metazoa; phylum Mollusca; class Gastropoda; order Littorinimorpha; family Pomatiopsidae; genus Oncomelania; species Oncomelania hupensis. The sequence goes on along the minus strand of CM072512.1, from coordinate 48,408,059 downwards.
GGTCTCCGTTTGGTGTGTGTAAAGGTCAGAGCAGTACTCTGTCCATCTATCCACGACTTCTTGTTCTTCTTTAAGGCATATGCCAGACTTGCTTTTTATCATGGAGACCTTGGCCTGTTTAACACTTGTCAGCCGCTTCACAGTCTGGTAGGCCTTCCTGCCGTTGTTCTTGTTCAGCCCGTTCTCTATTTTTTTGGCACTGATCTTCTATCCAGTTCTCCTTTCCTGTGCGCATGTCTTTTAGGATTTCATTGTTGATTTTTCGGTAAGCATCAGCTCCCTGTGAGATGTTCATTTTCTTTTTCATCTCTCTTCGTTTATCAAACAGATCCAAAAGTCCAGGTGTGATCCACGGTTTCTTCTTTGGCCGGTGCTTGCCAAGGATCTCAGTGGCGGCATCTGTCGAAGACGGTGGTCATGGTGTCGACATCTACTTCACCAACTCCCAAAATGAGCAGTGGTGTGAATGAATGTATAAATGAACATTGAAACGTAACGTCTACACCCACCATTGGAGATATGGGAGACGGAGATGATTTATTTATTTATTTATTCACTTTTATATAGCCTTTTTCCAGCTCAAGAGCTGCTCAAGGTGCTCGCCGATACAGAATCTAACTCAACCGCTCAAGGCGCCCACTTGCTGCCTTTGGGCGCAGAGTCTGATGCTCAGACGACTGAGCACAATCCTGGGCGACCGGAGATGAGGAAAAGGGATCTAGGGTGTGCTGGGTGTATTGTGCAGCGTGCAGTCACCCGTCTAGGACATGAGCGTCAGTATCTTTAAAGTCCATGCTATGGAATGCGTGCGTGCACAGACTAGACCTCGATTTATACTCTCATCATAATAAGTAGGAGCACAATGTCTCAGGGTATTTTTAAATTTTTAAAAATTATTTTTACTCCAGGCCTTATCGGCGTTTGAACCATTGCCTGTTCAGGCTGCAACGTTATAGCCTGACGTTCGCGATTCCAGTACACGGCGTACACCACTGAGCTAACTGCGCTCCCTGAGAAAGAAGGGATACTGGGTAGGGGCCTAAAGCAACACTGAACTGCCAGAGCCATCACATTGCTAAAATGAACAGTGAAAATGATTCTGCACGGGGTTCGATGAAGCTGTGTGATGGATGTGCCAGGCGAACGCTCTACCACTGAGCTACGACGATGGGCAAAAAAACCAGCAGTCCATACATAAACACAGTGTAAGACTGGAATGTGTGTTTCTAATTGCATGTACCTTACCTCATACGCAAACTGATCAGGTTTGCTGAGTCTGTCCACGTCTCCAGTGTAAGAATCATAATGGGAGATCTGTAACACAACATCAAACGTAATAACTTGTTTACCAAAGAGAAGTTTTTTGATAGTTTTTTGTTGTTGTTCATAACGGACCTTCACTGCCAGTATCATGCTTGTTGAATCCTGTTGTTCTTGTTTAGTTCTTTTTCAGATCAGGAACTGCTCAAGGCGATGGCCGATACTGGAAGTAACACTAGAGGCGCGAGGCGCACATTTGCTGCCTTAAGGCGCATCGTCTGACGCCGCAGACAACTCTTTAACTTCTAGGTTACCATTTGACCCCTTTTCGGCTTGTACTTGTAGAATAAATGTTTATGATGAACTACAATGAAGAAATGCTGTTGTTAGCGCTGTACAGGCCATTCCAATAGCAAATACATGTGATCACACGCTGAGGGACATTCGAATATTAAATACATATGATCACAAGCTACGTCAGTAGCAAACGCATCCCAAATCTATTATATATGGTATTCGTCGCAAGAACTCGTACCTCCTGTTTGTTGGGAGCATAGGTAATAAGCTGCTGCAGTAGCTCAGGGGTTAAGGTCTCTTCGTCCAGCAGGTAAATGGCTTGTTTAATCTCCGCCACACTCATCTTAAGATGACCCAGTAGAATGGCTGCCACAATACAACAACAATAACAATTAACAATGTGATTCATTAGCATTCGGATGAGAGTATAAACCGAGGTCTAGTCTGTGCACGCACGCATTCCATCGTATGGATTTTAAAGATCCTGACGCTCATATCCTAGACGGGTGAGTGCGGGCAACACAAGTACAACCAGCACGCACTAGGTCCCTTCTCTCTATCCCCGGTCGACCAGGATGGTACTCTGTAACCTGGGCGCCATAAAGTGCGCGCCATGCGGCTTGGGTTAAACCCTGCATCGGTCAGCGCCTTGAGCAGCTCTTGAACTGGAAAAGCGCTACATAAGAACTATTAAATACATAAAATAAATAGTCTCCGAAGTGGGCCATAATACACGGTTGTCCGGCACACAACATTTACAATACTTCAGATAAAAGCATCGGCCAAAGGCACGTTTCTTATTTTAAACGGACAACAAATCTGTATAACATTGCATTGTATTGTATTGATTTGTATTCTATTGCATTGTGTAAGATTATACACACTATATTTGTTTATTCTTGACTCTGTTTCATCTCATTGTTTGAGGCAATAGAACATTACTCCTTGCTACAACACTTACGTGAATAAATGCGTAGATCTATACTTACAAATATTGTACGCCTTTTTAGAATTCATGATGCACACTTCTTTGTTCTTGTCTTTGTGGTCTGCAACCATAAAACACCAGAAGAATAACAAAAGACGACAAATGCTTTCGCGTACTTCGTTCGTTTAAGGCCCGGTCACACTTGCGTTACGAACCCGGCCACACGTGTATTTCCTCGCGTACTGGCTAACGTAAAATTTCACAAGGATAGCGCATGTTTGATTTCTTCTGCAAAAATAAATAAGCCGAACTTACGAGGACCAATCAGAAGAGAGTGTGACGTCACGAGATCAGAGGTCAGCCTAAACTCCTCCCACACGCTTGATTACACGCAACAATTGTGACCTGCTACGCACGCTTTGGCGAGCTAAGGCAGTTGAATTCACTTGTTGCGTGTCGATCTTCAGTTGAATTCACTTGCTGCGTGTCGATCTTCAGTTGAATTCACTTGTTGCGTGTCGATCTTAGTAAAGTTGTTTCATATTAGTCGAATGGTGAAAGAGTACATGACATCGTCATGAAAAAGTGCCTTGTGGTAGTAAAATTACACATCTACACACGTTTATAAATTAGAACCGGGCCATGATAAATATGGCGCCACAAGTTCCGATCCAATGCATAAGCCGAAAAACGTAAGCCAAATGTGGCCACTAAACTCATAAGGTGTGGTCACCCCTCAAACTTCCGGTCAGTGAAAAATCTCATAGCCAAGCCGTAAAACGTAAGCCAACTGTGGCCACTACTTTAATTATTCAGCATAATATTATAATTATGTATTTTACAAAAATTATATCCTTTCTTCCTATAAGTATATCTCGTTCTCGCTCTCTCTCTCTCTCTCTCTCTCTCTCTCTCTCTCTCTCTCTCTCTCTCTCTCTCTCTCACCCCTTCCTAGATTCAGAAAGAGAAGATCTATAAGAATCCACATTCTGATAATTAAGCGCCCCTTTGATTAAAGGCAACTTCGAGCCTACATTTGAATAAATATGTAACATCATTATAAATACACTATTGGGACACAACCTACAAATGTATAAGTACCAGAGAAGTAATCTGACTCACGCAGTTTTGCTGGTTTGGTGCTAAACTGTGTTTCCAGCTCCAGATATCGAATCACTTCGTTCAGTTCACTGTCGTGCAGCTGGACAAGAAAGACATTAATATATTGCTACATTGTTTTTCAAATGTTTGTATTATCATACTGAATGACAGCCATCCCCTACAATACAAAGTTTAAGTGCAAATCATGAACGGTGCTTTGACTTGTGCAATAGCTATCCGTCATAAGCTCGAATGAGAAAATATCTATAAGGGACGGAACTCCTGCTTGCCGTCAAAGTGGACGGATTAGGTTATTTCCCTTGAAACAAAGAAATACATAATAAATTGTTGTTTGTTTGTATTAAATATGATTAATGGGGAATGCATACAATATCAGAACGGCTGTGGCCGCACTGTTATAAATAAAACACTGTAATAGGCTGCACGTACACTAAAATAAACCCACAAAATCAGACCTGTTCCCAAATGGTGTTCTCCAAAGTTTTATTGTCCAGTTTCTCCCAGTTGATCCGTTTAACATTCATCTGTTGTCCAACTATGACGTCTGTCTGCTCCTGGTCATCCATCCCTGAACATGTCATGACACTAACATTACTGTTTACTTTAAATAAAAACATCTTCTCTTAGATTCAAGAGATCAAAGCCTTGTATTGTACATCAATACGAATCATTTGATCCACAAGCTATTTCCAACAATGGAATACAGTGTAATGAAGTTGCATGACAGCAAGATCAAAAACAATTTCACCACGACGGATAAGGTAAGGTGATGGGAGCGTTCATGTGACCAATTTACAAAGTTTCTCATCACTAAATTAATGGCTACTTCCAAACAAAACACAGAAAAAAAAGAGAGGGGACGCACGCAGTCAACAAACAACAAAGAAGAGACATCGTCTTATTAGGCATTTTCAGTTGTATCGTAATTATTCCGGCATTTCTGAACTATCCTATCCTATCCTATCCTTTCCCGTAACTCGAAAGTCGTTACTGACAACAACCCACTGTTACGTTGAAACGCGCATGATGGTGCGTGTGAAATGCGCACGATATTGTGTGAAGCGCGCGCTATAGATCTGTTCGTTTTATTTTGCAAAGCATGCAATAATAGAGTGTATTTACCTTTGATTTGAGTTTGCATTGTTGTTAGAAAAAGCTTTGTATAACGTTGATAATTTTCGTTAGTCGATATTATTGGAGAATTCTCTAGATCTGCTTGTTTACTATCGATCGAAGTTTCGCGATATGTGAGAACATTCTTGGACAGAAAGTATGTTGTATGACGTAAGTCAGTGATGACGAAGTTTTATTTGATTGGTTGTAGTGCGTCATTCTGCCCTGTTCTAAATTGTTCTGGAGTATGAAGAGACTATATAAGTGCCGCACTGTTTCAAAAAAGTTTTTTTGTTGATAGTGAGTTGGAAAGTAAAAAGTTGAGAGTGGAAAAGCGATTGTATGCAGTTGTTGATGTGTGCTGAATAAAGTTGGAAAACTTCATACTACGACTTCGTGCCTTGTGGCTGTTTAAACGGGTTGCGTGGATAAACGAATCTAAGTTACACCTATCAGGATTTCAAGCATCGGGGCTGAATCAACCACTGATAGAAACACCAACAACATCGAACGAGTGTAACACCCACGTAGTTAGAGGATGGTCTGGTTCATTCATAAAGTATTGCATGGACACGCAGAATCATGAACATCTTACCGGGAAGAGGAGGAGCAGGAGGAGGCACAGGGGGAGCTTGCGGAATGGTGACGGTGACGGACGGTTTCATCCTGCTCAACGCCAAAGCTTGGTGCTGAGGTGACTCGGGGTCCGACAGAGCCTCTGCCGCCATGGCGTCATCCAGTTCTTTCAGTGCCCTCACGGCAGGGTCGTTGTAAACGTCTCCGTGAGTCTGACGTTTCCGCATGCTCTGAATGCCCATCTTTATAAAACAATAGCGATGAATACACCAAAACTGCATCTGATCCGCAAAACACATGCCATTCACGTGGAACTTTTGATTCTGCACAATTATCAGCGTACACGCAGTTCTGCACTTCACATAGTAAATTTCAGAACCAGTATTTTGGATTCTGTAATAAATAACATCTGGGAATGAACATGATGTCTAAACAAAAAATATCAAAGTTAAGGAAGACATTACAAATGAATCACCTGTACGTTGTAAACAAACTCATTGTCGCTGTTGTCGTCCTCGTCATCTGTTCTGTTGCCATTCTGCCCTTCCCTGAATTTTTTAGACAGTTCCGTGTGATCATCGCTTTTTCTGCTTTCCATGACGAACTTTCGCAGTTTCTTGAACTCGGGCGAGTCCATTTCCTTGCTATAAAAGGGGCGTCGGCCAACGTCGAAGCCAGGGTAGCCGACAGGGATGATGGTGACGAAATGTTTGGAGTCCAGACGGACTCTATCGCTGTTGTTATCATCGTCTTCGTCGTCCTTTTCATCGTCGTCGTCCTTGTCTAGAACGCAAAAACTGAATAATCCCAACATTATGAACCATTTCAGCATTTACCTTCGAAAGGCGAGAAGGTAACAAGTTATGTAAACTGGTATGAATAATATCACGTCGTTACTTTATCCGTGAATGTCTGAAATGTGGCTTGTAACACACAAAATAAGAATGCTAAACCTCGCGGTAGTCAGATGAACTCCAACTCGTTCAAGGAGGTCTCTGCATTAAGGTGAGCTAAGTATTCGTCATCATCTCCGCCAAAACCATCTTAATCATCATCATCATCAATAATCATCATCAATCATCATCATCCCAGTCACATTCATCATCATCATCATCATCATCATTGGGAACATACCGTCTGCCCTAGCCGCAATGGCCTCTCTGACTTCCTCCACGGCTCGTCGTGTGGCCAGCACTTCGTTCATTAATGCCTCGTCACTTCTTCTTCTCTCGCCGTGCGCTGGCTTCTCGGTTGACAGGTAATCCGACCCAAGGCTGCTCTCGTTCTCATCCTCCTCCTCCTCCTCGTCCTCCGATTCACTCTGCCAAAACAAAATAAATGCGGAGAGAATAGGCGTGTACGTTACAAGGGTCTCCTGGAATCAGGAATTTCCAAACTCCAGTCCTCACTCTTTAGGCGAGACACCTTTCTCACTTGTGTTATATACAAACGTTTTGTCTCCCTTATTCTACTCGCCAGCAGTCACTTTCTAAACATAACCCCTTTCAAAACTACCAACACTGCAACCCTAGATTTTAGAACTATTTTTGGCAATGAATTATCTTTTTTTTTTTTTAAAAAAAAAGGTTCTTCCCATTTTTGTTCCCAAACAGCCAAATTGTGGAGAATTTTTTCGCAGGAAGATGTTTCTCCCGAGAACTTCATTCAGGTGTCTCCTCAAGCTATGGAAAATCAGTCCCTTGCGCGAGTTCATCCGGCTCAAAATGAAGGCCAAGTATTTTGGCATAGCCCTCCATCTGTTTGAGAAACTCAGGACCTGCCGGGTTACATTTCACCTGAGAAGGCGATGCTCCTAGTTTCCACGTTCCTAAGGGGACCATTGCCGGTAAGGGTCTGTGACTGTGAGTCACTCTTGCGCCTCATATCCAGGACAATGGCGTCATCCGTCTGAGTACCGATTTCAGCGGTGGTTTGAACAGGCTCTGACAGTGTCCGAACAGCCAAACTGCGGACAGTGACCGTAAGGTCAGCTACGGTCTGCCATACACAGACTTGAAGGTCTAGTTGAGAAACTGGGCCAGACCGTAGCTGACCTTTACGACACTGTCCGCAGCCTGGCTGTTCGAACACTGTCAGAGCCTGTTCAAACCACCGCTGAAATCGGTACTCAGACGGATGACGCCATTGTCTTGGACATGAGGCGCAAGAGTGACTCACAGTCACAGACCCTTACCGGCAATGGTCCCCTTAGGGACGTGGAAACTAGGAGCATCGCCTTCTCAGGTGAAATGTAACCCGACAGGTCCTGAGTTTCTCAAACAGATGGAGGGGTACGCCATAATACTTGGCCCTCATTTTGAGCCCGATGAACTCGCGCAAGCCCAGGTAGTCTTCCAATAGGGCTTCGATATAGTTTTGGCAGATGACTCGCTCTGTCCGATGCGCGCAATAGTCAAAGAAAAGTCTAACAAAGCTGTGAAGAAGACCATCAAGCCCGCAGCAAAACGCTAGAAGTGCGTCTAATGTAAACCGTAGAAACTCGTGTACATTTAAACTTGGCCTTTGTCTTATCTTATATTTTCTAATTGAAATTGATCCCGATTATTTTTTTAATAACGATATATTGCGATTGAAAATACTATGTACATATATCGAATTTTTATTTTGGCCTGTTAGTAGGCCTTTATAATCATTTGACATTGTAATTTCAAAGATTACTGCCGATTTTAACATAAGCCACCATAAATGTAAACATCTTTTTGTTTATATGTAATACTAGGGAAGCGGGGCAGTAGACATACGCCGGTGTTGTCCTGCCCCCCTCCTCTTCCCCCCCACTTTCCTCTTTATAATTAAAATGTTTATAAAAATTTGCTATCTTTAATTATTTCTATACCACTTATGGGTGGTGAAACTTGCAACACAACCACGGGCCGTACCCTTAGTAACCTTTTACCTTCCCTCCCTTACCAGGTTTTCGCCGGCCTCGCACCCCCGGCATGACGACAGTCACCAGGATTGGTCTGGTAGTTTTTATAATTTTAAGATAGTCTTATGACTATCAATTTTATTGTCCTTAACATTTCATCATAGGACGAATAATTCAGACAGCAGAAAGCAGTACGCTATTTATTGTTGATCTTTGGGCTAAAAATTATTACAAAAAAAGGTTCAGCAGATTCTGTTTTTTCATAGGCAGCTACTGTAATAACTTTATGATCCAAAAAGGATTCACATAAGTATAATTATAAACTATTGAGCAGGAAACAACTTACGCCGTCTTCTTTCATGTTTTTTCTTGTGCTCGAGCCTGCAATACAAATCAAGTTAAATAAAGTAGTATCAGCAGCATACAAAGCAAAATTATTATTTTCCTTTTCTCTCAGTCATGGCAAGAACAGATCGAGAGAGATTAAAACAAGGAAGTGTTATTAAAGTTAGGCAATGCTAACTTTGCAGAAAAGGAACCATGAACACAACACACACACACACACACATTTTTGGAGAAACGACGTTGTGATGACTGTCATGAAACTCTACATACATTATTTTGACACACTTACCATGATTTTGACATTATTTTGACATTTTGCCATTTTTTTGAAGCTGTCCCTATTCCTAACTCTAACCCAAACCCTTCACCTAACCCTAAGCCTAACACAGCCCTAACCCTAACGGAACACTATTTTGACATCAAAATAACGGGGCCGTCAAAAGAAAGTACGTAGAGTTTCAAGTGTATGTCAGAGTAACGTCGTTTCTACCTAGCCACACATACACACACACACACACACACACACACACACACACACAAAGGCAAGAGCACACACACAAACAGAGAAAATGGGAGAGAGAAAGAGAGTGAGCGAGAGAGAATGAGAGTGAGAGAGAGAGTGAGAGAGAGAGAGAGAAGAGAGAGAGAGAGAGAGAGAGAGAGAGAGAGAGAGAGAGAGAGAGAGAGAGAAGGAGAGTACCGGTAGGATTGTCATGAATCGAAAGATTTTAAAAAAATTATATTTTCATCAAAAATATTACATGTACACATTACAATACATTATAGGTTTATTAGGTCTACTATAGGCCTATTAGCTAACAGTAAATGGTATACGATGCTGACCGAAGAGGACTTGACCCTCAGTGTTGGTGCCAGTGTCCACCTGAAGACTGTCATCGTAAGAGCCGATGTAGGAATCCATGCCAGATAGAGATAAACCTGAAACTGCAAGAAGGAAAAACAATGGGTGCATCGAATATCATCAGAAACGACAGCGAAAAGGGGTATAAAGAAATTCACATCAAAACCAGTTGAGTTGCCATGATTCACCTTCTTAACGGTAGGGCTACATCGTCTGTTTTCGGTCATAGGCCCATTTTACATACAGAATTAAGACATACTGCAAAGAGGGTCTGCACCAAGACACGCATCTATCTACAACAGGCAGTTTGACAATGAAACACGGGACGCCTCTACATTGCACATATAGAAGAAGTACAAAATGAGGTCTATCATCTAACCACACTTTGGTGAAAGAGACAGACACCTTTCTCTTGAAAACAGGTGTACAACATATTGTTAGTCAAATGATAGGCAAAGCTGATGTTATGAAAATAATATATAAATCTGAAGTCGGACAGTTATTATAAATTATATTCGGTGAAAATGCGTTTATAGGTGCTGTTATTATTTAATCTGAATTAGTTTAAGTCTAAAATCACTGCGATGAGAAAAGACTTTAAAATAAAAGATTCATTTTACAGTGTTGCAAAGTTTCTTACCACTGCGTGTGGAAGCCGAAGCCGGGATGTCCATCATCTGCCTGACCACACCTTGGTGTGCTGAGGTCAAGCGAAGCAGAACGTAACGCCACAGCACTCGTTTGGACGGTGTGTCCAGGATCTGAGATAGCACTTGGACGAGCGGCTGTAGGTCTCTGCATCATAGGAGGGTCAAAAGATGTTGATTTGATGTTGTTGACTCAAGAGGTGGTGATTCTGGTGACGACTAACTATGATGATAACGATGACGATTACGATGGTGGTGAGATTGATGGTTGTGATAGTGATGGTGATGCTTAAAATGACAGTGACAATGTGACTGTTGTCACGGTGACGTCGAGGGTGATAGTAATAGAGCTGTTGTTGATGAGGATGACGACTAATGATGACACAAATGACGACAATGATGGTGGAGGTGCTACGAGATAATTAGGTACTAATACTGATAATTGATACGCTCCTTTCCCCAAATCATAAATCAGGCTCAACATTCACGCTCACATATATCACCCACTCTCGCACACACAACAAACACACATCACTCAAACATGTGGTGTAAATGCAGGGAGATCGCTGTTAGAAAATGGAAAGGAAATCACAATATTGCTTTTTTTTAAATTTTAGATTGACTGCACCCAATGAGGGAAGATATAAGAGAGGGGTGATAATCACGATTTTTAAAATAATGTTGTCCTTGTCACACTCAGAAATTCTTGAAATAATGCACGGTTGAATAAGATAACCCAGGGAACACACTTAATTCCAAAGACAAAAATAAATCAATAAAAAGATAACGCACTGGCTTCCTTCATAGGTCTGTACGGCAGCTTTGAACTGCAGTCGTTCCCTGGATGTGAGGAGGAAGTCGATGTGCTGCTGGAAGTTGGACGTCCCCGACGTGGAACTTGGCCGTGACAGAGTGCTTGGTCCTTCTGATCGTCAGCAAAACACAGATAAGACGCTTCCATTGTACAGTTAGGCTACATGAAAATAAAACTAAACTATATACGTGTGATATATTCTAAAAACGTAAAAAAAATATTATACAGAAGGAACGTTGTACAAGAACAAGACTATAAACAATACACTGTATATAAACATAGCTATTACCAGGTGCATATAGGCCTATAATACCTGCGTGCAGCGTAGAGTTCGGATTGGATCTTGACACGTTCTCGGTGATAGGTTTGTCCAACAGTTCTGAAAGTCAGTACCAACATTAAATCTTAGGAAGGCAAAATCTGTATGAAATAATATCTACAAATAACATTCGACGATAACCTAGTCGCATGCCGAGAGAAGGCTACTTTATGCTTGAATTATTTTATTTTAAAAAAAATCCAAAAAACCCAAACAACAACAAACAAAAATAATATGGGTATACAAATACAGCTCCTGTATCATGAATCCTACTCTCCTCAAAACAATACAAAATCAGTCAAAAAACGAAGTCTTTGGCACCAATTTTTCTCCAGACACCTCCATCTTCCTTTAAGAAAAAAGAAGTAGGATAACATTGTATAAGCTTACATACAAAACAGAAAGTCTACATTCCAGTAGAAATAAGCTTAACTAACAAACATACCTGTAAGGACGTGCGAGGGCAGACCAACTCTGTGCAGAACATAGTCCTGATGCTGTGGCTGCACATTGATCAGTATAAATTTCCACAGCGTGCGTTTTGTAGGCGTGTCCAGTATACTCTCCATGCTGGAGTGTAGCGACACGATGTTTCTGAACGCAAACATGTTGGATTTGGTATTAATTTGCGTATATGTCTACAGCTGTAAATGTGGGAAGACATAGCTACAGATATTAGAAGTGCTTCTCCTTGAAGGCCCTAAGCAAGATGTGTCTTCCAGTTAGTGGAGCTCAATCTGTTCACCAAAACGCTTACTGCTATAGGACACTGCTTTGTGAAGGCATATAATAAACTCACATCATTTAAGACGTATATCTGCTTCCAGCTTGTGCACTGTGTGAGGCCAAGTACCACATCAACTGGAAAACTACTAAACATCTACAGCAAAGAGTTCATGCATAGATTGCACGCCCTGTGCTGGCGACTTTTGGGGTGTTTTAACAAAATAATACATAAGAAGTGACCATAACTGCTTACCTGTTGAGTTCATATTGTTGAAGAGCTCTCTTCAGCTGTAGCCGTTCCTTGGATGTTAGCAAAAACTCCGCCTGAAGAGGAATCAGATCAAAAGTGCACAATGGTTACTTATACATTCAAAGGGTTTGCTATTCTGAACTGCAAAATAGGACCGGTTGACAATCCAACTTGCACAACGATCAGCTCATCTATTAGCCCATACTGCCCATAGCGAACGGAGAAATGAGTCAACAATCAAATTTGTATCCACCTGCCCACGTGCTTACATGCTGAGTGAAGGTCTTGCCCTCGCTGTCCACGTGATTAAGTTCGAAGGGCATGAGGTCAGAGGCGTGGCTGGACTGGGAAGAGATCGTGTTCAGCGACGTCAGACTTCCGGCAGGAGCTGCAAGGCAAATAAATAAATATGTTACACTGTTGTTGTTTTTTTTTATCAGTAGTTGATTCAGCCCCGATGCTTGAATCCTGATAAGTGTAACTCAGATTCGTTTATCCACGCAACCTGTTCACTCAGCAACAAGGCACGAGTTGTCGTATGAAGGTTTCCAAATTTCTTCAGCGTACATCGACAACTGCATACAATCGCTCAATCGCTTTTTCGCTTTTACTTTTTCAACTCTCAACTCACTTTTCTGTTGTTGTTGTTGTTTTGTAGATTATAGTCACACGACACTTTCGCATATAGGTGGGTTTTTGGGAAACAGTGCGGCACTTATATAGTCTCTCTACACTCAAGAGAATATTCGAACATTCCAGCGTGACGTAATTACAGCCAATCAGAATAAAATTCGTCATCAGAACTATGCACTGTCTTACGTCATTTAACCTTATTTAGGTTAGAAGCATCTTGTAGCTACCGCTAGATTTATCTACACGCTTCGATCGATAGTAAACAAGCAACCCTAGAAAATTCTCCAACAATATCAACCAACGAAAATTATCAACATTATACAAAGCTTCTTCCAACTACAACGCAAACTCAAATTAAAGGTAAATACACTCTGTTATTGCATGCTTTGCAAAACAAAACGATCGGATCTATCGTGCGCGTCTCAAACGTAACAAAATAAATTAATTAATAAATGACACTAGTCGAAAGCTATATCGGGAATCAGCTAAGCTTATTTAATAACAGCCTCCGATGTCAGCAATTCATAATACAGGATGTTATCACGAGCTTTTTCTTCAATCGAACTCAAAGTCCAGTGATCTGAAGAGATCGCTATTACAGAAGTACATTTGTATTTTGGAAATTTTAGATTGACTACATCCAATACCATTACTGAAGGAAGGGAGGAAACCGGAGTACCCGGAGAAAACCCTCATTGTTCTGAAAAACCTCAGTCACGTAAGTTCGTCCCACGTGGGGTTCAACATAGGAAACCAGCTCAGTATCAACTTAGCTACCAGGCCACCCAGCAATACAAATCGCCCAACTTTCTGCTTACCGCCACTCAGCATCTTCAAGCCATAGAAAGCATTGTAACGCATATATAGATATGTATATCTATATATCGAAAATTGTTATTATTTATACGTATTTGAACTGGTTCTGTGATCAGGATGTGTTTGCAAAAGTACAAAAGAATAATACAAAATAATATAATGCCCACCCCCACCCCCACCCACCCACCCCAAAAAAAAGAAAAAAAAGAAGAATTCCCTTGTTGCTCCTGATTTTAAATCTGCTTCAACAACAATAGCGTTTCTTACACAAGATAGGCAGCTGTCCCGGCTTACACCTGAGAACCTGCAGTGTCGGGGTGGACCCACTGTCCTGGAGAAGCTGCACCAGATGGTCGTGGTCACTGCGTCTGCAATATCATGAACGATTACCCATGTGCTAGGTTCACCTTTTTTACGTTTGAGAAAGATGCTTTTTTTCAAAAAGTGTTGGATCTTTACCGAGTGACTGACGTAAAGTTCTAAATGTATGGAACAGACAGACATAAAGATTGACAGACATAGAAAAGATAGGTAGAGAGACAGAGAAAAATATAAGCAGTGAGACAGGCAGACTAGACAGAATGGCTGGCTGACTGACTGACGGACGGACCGACTTCCTAACCGCCTGATTTTTTGGGGGAACCACATCAATTAATATAATGCTTGTATCACCTAACGTCAAGACCGTTGAGTTTCATGATGTAGTCCCCTGCCTTGAGGCCCGCTCTGCCCGCTGGCCCGTGATCGTCCACAGACTCTATGTAGGCTGGGTTACAGCCCTTTACCACGAACCCAAAACTACCGTTCTCTCTCACCACTTGGATCGTTCTGCAACAACAAGTGTGGCCCAAGGTCAGAATCACATGTCTTCAAAGCCAATGGACATAAATAGAAATCTCTTTTTAAAAAAAGGGACTTGTAACTTTGTGCTCGAGAATCTCCAGCTTTCCCCTCCCTAAATTTACCTTAGTATCTGTCAGTACCAAATAATTATAGTTAGCAATGAGTGCGAAGTAGACGTTGACCTCTTTAAACCGGCAGTGTTCCTGACCACCCCAGCAGGACTGATGGGGGTGAAGTGTGAGGTAGAGGGGGTGGCTGAAATATCTGGGATGGATTTGGTGCTGTGAGCCGGAGACGATTTGTGCAGCATGCGTTGATCAAACAACAGGCGTTGCTGGGGATTCACCAACACTCTGAAACAACAATGCTCGCACAGTAAAGGCGTTTTGAACATGGATTTAGACCGAATTATCAAGCCATCGTCGTCGTCGTAGCCGTCATCATCATCATTGTCGTCCTCCTCATCCACATCATCATCGTCATTCAACAAGCAAGACAACTGCTGCATTTTTGTCTTTCGTTATTGCAGTACATTCATAGCACAGGCGCTTGTATCGGGACACGCGAGCGCCTATGCCTATAGATAACCAAAGGGAGACGCGTCACAGGCATAGGCCCTCGCGTGTCCTGATACAAACGCCTGTGATTCATAGGGGTTACTTCCATCTTTGATAAACCAGATGCTTTCCTAAGTTTTACTCTTTGTTGGATCCAACAGTTGCAGTACAGTTACATTTGGCATATATACAGTCTGCATATATTTCTGTTTATCCCTTACTTAAAAGCTTTTCTAGTCCTAATCAATATGTATTATTTGTGTTACGCCAAAACCAAGCTGACCTGACGTAATACAGGATAGCGCGGGAGTGTGGTGTGTGGAGGATGGCGTCCAGAGATCGACACAGGATGTCCAAGTCCCTGTCTTCAGCATACTGCTTCAATGCCGCAACCACCGCCATCTTACAATCATAGTCCTCGCCCAACACCTCGCCCAGCTGAAATAAATTTCGATTTATACATAATAAATTGCATATATAACATACATTATTTCTCCCAAATTTCTCTTCAAATGTTTAGAACTGGAAAATCTTAGTGATTACGCTGATTTTGTTATAGCTTACAAGTAAAATTGGGCGGAAGATGCGATCAGAAAGGGACCCTAATCTCATTTGGTTTAAAAACAAAGTTGCGAAATTATGAGTAAAGCATTATGCTAATTTACATGTAAAGAAGAAGAAGAAGAAGAAGAAGAAGAAGATAATGATGATAATGCTGATACTGATGATAATGCAGCTGCTGCTGCTGATGATGATGATGATGATGATAAGCCGACTACAATGACCACAATATTATTGATTGTAGCTTATTTGCTGCATAGTCAATCCATCCAAACAATCAATTTATATGCAATACTGACCAAAATCACAAACTTTAGCCTAAATAAAGGCGTTTGCATGCACCGCGTGAATACAATACAGAATTAGCCTAACAAAAAGTAATATCAAGAATGTACATGATTACATTATCATGCATAATCGATATCGTTTTCTATTTACTGTTCAGTCTACACGTAATTGCTTGTGTACATGCCAATCATCGACCCCAAAGAGTCTACAGAGTGTGATAGTGCACAGCTAATACCTCCAAACGGCCCCTAATCGACCTGACCTGTACGACCAATACAACGGCGCACGATTAGCATAATAGCACTTTTGCACGGTTGCTAATGCAGTGTGAAAATTAATGTGGACATTAGTTAGTAGCCACTTTAAAGATAATGCTGCTGAAATATTTATCACAGACAGCAAAACACGCACAATCACATGCGATCTTGTTCCTCTCCCTATAACACAAGCCATAGTATAGCGCTTTTCTCGCGATTGATAGACCTACAGACAAGAAATGTAGATGACGGTATTAGTCAGTTGTCGACTTATAGCTGCGGGTATCCTGTACCGTGGCATTCGCTACATGATTGTCAAACTTTCACAGGATTATCTCCCGTCCAAACATCGCTCAACTAGATCGGCTTTGCTCCAGTTATGTCCCTTTGCCCTCTCTCTCTCTCGCTCTGTCGCTCGCAAAATTGCTCTCACTCTACTTTAGTGTGAAACTTTCACAGAATTGTTTCACGTCTAAATGTCGCTCATTCAACTTCTAAATCTCTTCCGCAAAACATTTGCAGATAGGCAGAAAGACAAAGAACCCTTTAAGCGCCTGCACGTCGGCTCTCCCTCGCACAAAAGCATATTCTTACGACTGTTAAGTGCAGTCGGTATACCCTAAATTAGCTTAATGAGGGTCATTAGTCCTTACACAATGCTGCTACTTAAGTGCTCGGTCACAAAAAAAGGCTATGAAATTTGTATAGCAAACATACAAATAGACACCTATGTACGCGCACACACACAAACACAGCCCACCCCACTCTCTCCCCATACCGCACTCCCCAGCGATCCCTCTCCCTCGCAAAATAATAATGTTATGTCAGAGACAAACATCGGCATGGTATTTTTGTTCATAACAATCATTACTATCAACAGCACTTCCAATATCCATATAGGTGCTGGTTAATTTGTAAGCGCGTATTAAATTATTATCCAGGCATACACTACAACACAAAAAAATATACATGTGAAGCACATACAGCCCAACAACTACTCCTAGCTTAACAGTTAACCCCGTGCCCCACAGATGAGTCAGGCAGCACATTGATACAAATGTTATTGATCACGATGCCTGCTGTGACACAATCCCTTAACCCTTAGGCTGCCTACAGCCTCTTCTCCTCACCACCGCTACTGATGAAGTCATTAAAGAATCAGCATTCAGACAGGATTAGCCCTTCTGCTCTGGCGGCCACAGGTTATGGAATCAGCTTCGAATTATTATATTTCATAATAGTTAAAGTATGATTATTTAAATGCCTACAGAGAAGTAACGCACCAATGACATTTGTATTCCCAAGCTGCATGTTTATCACGTACATATTTTTTTTATATAATAATCGAGAATTCTGCTTTAATAGGCATAGGCTCTAAGAGATTACCAGAAATTTCACCCCTGGTCTCTTCCTCCCCGGACATCCCCCGCCCTAACCCCTGTCTTTTCCATCCTAGCCCTCTTTCTCCCCTTCCTTCCTTGGCTACCTTCCCCTCCTCCCTCCCACTCATCTCGTTGTCACTCCTCCCCTCCTCCCCTGTATTATTCCCCCCTGGTCACCTTCCCTTGGCACAGCACAGTTGCAATCTGTAATTTCTATTTTCTAATCTTGTGTTTTGTATGTAAGACTATACCTATGAGCAAACTTAAGTATTAGAACACTTGAAGCAAAAAAGTATACTACTGATATTTATTGAGAACGATACTGTAGTTTCTACAAGACTATTGATGTTTGATAATTGATCATGAAATCAGCTTTGAAATATGTGAACAGTTGTTCAGTTTTATTCGCTGCTTTTATTTTAAACAATTATGCTGGAGAGGAAAAAGAACTTGAACAACTGGTACAGAGGCTTGGCACCACCTCCAGAGCCTAAGGAATGGAAATATGTGCAGAGAAGACCAAAATGATGACCAGCAACACCAATGACATCAACATGGACATCAAAGTCCAAGGCCAATCCCTCAATCAGTGCATAGCTTCAAATATTTAGGAGCCATTGTATCAGACAAAGGGTCCCGACAGGAAGTCCTCTCCAAGATCGCACGAAGAACTGCTGCCCTGGCAAGGTTGATGCCACTTTGGAAAGACAGGACCATCAGCCTACATTCCAAGGTAAGACTGCTGCGCTTCCTTGTCATCTCCATCTTCCTATATACGCTTACGAAACATGGACCCTCACAGCAGATCTCCAACGAAGAATACAAAGCATGGAGATGAGGTGCTACAGAAGACTTCTGGGCATTTCCTATACCTAGCACCTCACCTGTCAAAACACCCGAATGGGATCAGTGACTTCAGCTCAAACAGTGAGTGGAGGGATGCAAACTCAAACTAAAAAAACTAACACAAATGCCAGATGAACATTTATACTCTTTTATTCAACGCACACATACAGGAGAATGGGAAATCTAACCCAACCCCAACCCTTATCCGGACCCACAACCCCAAAAATTAACAAACAATTACCTCCCTTCTCTTATCGGTGACCCCTGACACTGTACACAAGATGCCAACACAACCAAGATATAATAATATGAAGATAAAGCTAAAATAACACAATTTGAGTTACGGGATAGGATAGGATAGGATAGGATAGGATAGGATAGGATAGGATAAGACATAGTGTTTGCTCAAAAGAGCTTTTCACACGCATTCGCGCTGACCAACGGCAAAAACAAAAAAGTCAGTGTAAATGAAACAACACACACACACCCACACGCACACACAAACGCACACACACACACTGCCATTTAAATTGAAGATGGGGGGTGGGGGGGATTAAACACACACACATACACACGAACTGCCATTTAAATTGGAGGGGGATGGGGGAGAGATCACATGGATACACTCAAGCACTAATCCCTTTTCCACTCCATAGGTTATATAGACAGATGTTCATCCACAGACCCACCTAGAAGTATTGTTGGAACAAAATGTGCTTTGAAAGTTGGAAGAGACTAGACGTGGCGTAGAGAATCAGGCAGAGTATTTCAGAACGTTGGAGCACAAGTGGAGAAGGACCTTTTGCCCATCCTTGGATTTTGAAAGTTCAAAGCTTTGCTAAGAAGGTCGACCTGAAACTCCATAGTTAGGCACTCGTCCAACTGAACGCCAAGGCTACGAACAGAATTAGAGAGCTTCATCTCGTGCCCAAACAAGGTCAGGGAGTCTAGCGACGCCTGCTATGCTGCAAACAGTGACGAGTACCAATGGCAATAAGTTCAGTTT
Organism: Oncomelania hupensis; assembly: GCA_036898135.1. Taxonomy (NCBI): domain Eukaryota; kingdom Metazoa; phylum Mollusca; class Gastropoda; order Littorinimorpha; family Pomatiopsidae; genus Oncomelania; species Oncomelania hupensis. The sequence continues at coordinate 48,388,721 of CM072512.1, read as the reverse complement.
TATCGTTGTTCATTTGCAGCTTGTTATGACTCATCCACTCTGCAATGGATCCAATGCATTCAAACATGCTCTGAATTTGGCTCTGGCTTTATGCTGAAAGAAAATATTTGAATGCCGATAAATCGTCAGAGAAGAAATAACATTGATGCTCAAGAACTTGAATGAGAGAACTGAGGGGCTGCAAGTACATAGTGAAGAGAATGGGACTTAGAACGAATCCTTGAAAAAATACATTTGTATTCCAATGGTACAAAATAACTACCAACCAAAGAAATCTATGAACAAGTTGCAGTTAAGTCTATGATCGACTACTGCTTATGAGAATAATAATAATAATGGATGTTATATACTCGTTTTCCCCCCCAAATCACCAATCAGGCTCAAAGCGCGATGATCTGTACCAACATGCACGCTCACATGTATCACCCACTCACAACAAACACATCTACCACTCAAACATATGGTGTAAAGGCAGGGAGATCGTCATTTGCATATGGAAAGGAAATCGAATTTTTATTTGCGAACTTTTTATGTTGACTGTATCCAATACCATTATTGAAGGGAGAGAGGAAACCGGAGTACCCGGAGAAAATCCTCGGTGACCTCAAAAGTCTCGTACCTAAGTCACATACTTTCGCCCCTTGCGGGAATCGAACCCGCGACCTTCGGCATAGGAAACTAATCCATTGCGCCACGAGGCCTTCCCAAGAAGGGATGGGTCACATGGATCAGCATCTGTGTCTGCTCTTTCTGCTTTTTAAAACCAATAATAATAGTGACAGCAAATCAAAGTTTGATACATGTATGTTTCCATTGGTCTCAGAAGGACCAACTGAAGTACGCCGCCCATAAAATATGACAGCTGCTCACTGCTCTTCAGATCAACTCAAAAACTCATTCTTTGTGCGTACAGTGAGTGACTGAATAATTCTAGATCAGATGATAGCATAGTGTACGCCACATCCACAGAAACTTTTAAAAGTAGAATAGCGGCCAGCCTCCACCAGTGAGCCGCTGTGCAACCCCCAACCCGCTGCAATTTATGCCAGTCACCTGGCTGGATGTGTAGCAGCGTAACACTACAGATACAGATACAGAACTAAATCAACCTGGAGATGAGCTGAGGTTTGAATGCAAAGCATAACAGGCCGCTTTATTGCAAACTTTAAATAATATCGGGAAAGGCTTGAGAAAAACGTTATTTTCTGAGAAACCCTACATCTGTAGCCTACAGTGATATTGCTGAAACTTAGGAAATATTCTCACCAACTCACATTATTCTACTATCGGTTTATCAATCATAAACTGACTGCATAGTGATCGGTCACTTCCGATTTCTCAATCTTCACAGGGCACTTGAAATAAAAGTTTAATAGAGACTGTCAGAGTGTTTCAGACTTCCATGTGACCAACGCTGCTTTAAGCTTGCTAACTATCTTTTTGTCGTCACGAAAACAGAATGGCAAATCAACGGCACTTGAAAATATCTATTGATTCTAGTCCCTTGGACAATCTATTGATTCTTTTCCCTTGAAATGAAACGATATAATTCCCAGAAATACAGGCTACAATGTATCCTCGTGGGCGAAACGTAAACAACGAGGCCACACAGTGCAGCTGAGACCTGCCAAGCTTACGTTTGTCTCTTATTAGCGAGAGAGAAGGTGCCTGGGTGCAACGCGGCATGCTTCTTTAATTATGCTTTATTCCCACGCCTTTGCACCAAAGTAATATTTACCTTATACTTAGGTAGCTTATAATCTCTCTCTTTATTAGTGTCTAATATTACTACTGGACTAATTATTACAGACAATATATACAGAGCACATATTAGTCGAAATTTAACATGACTGTTTTTACCTTGCAGTTATTAGTATAATACAGAAAATGTAGCAACAAACGAAGGGTGTATGCAGAGCTGCAATGAGCGTAGAGCGTCTATATCCGGCTGCATGTTGTAGCTAGCGCTAGTCCTATAGCACTGTTTCATAATGAAAGCGAAAGTGGCGGATCGGTTGCGGCCCTTGGGTTTCGGCTAGTTCCGGTTGAAGCAAGAAAGATGCAGGGTTATATAAATTATATTTCTCTTGTACAATCGTTCAAATTTTACTCAGGGTGGCTGCTTGCCTAAACATTGATTGCTGATTTGTTTGTTCAGTAGGCCTAATTCGTTTGTCAGTGACCTACATTCACGAGAAATTCGAAGTCTCTTTCTTTTTCTTTGCTTTAATTTTTTAATTGAGAAATGTTAATTTTGCAGTTTATCTAGAAAATAACATTATTATACAGTAGAATAATTTTTGTTTTTAATTCAGTGAAGCAACTGCAATTATGTCTTATTATTTTCAGTCTTTCAGTTGTTATTATTATTAGTTTTAGTATTATTGTTATTATTATTATTATCATTATTACCATATATTAATTATTAGTTGTCTGTTGGTGCTGCTGTTGTATTATTATTATTATTATTATTATTAGTTGTAGTTGCATTGTTATTATTATTATTTTTATAATTATAAATTACTCTAATGATTACGATTATTATTAATATTATGATGATTATTTTGTATTATTACTCTTATTATTATAATGATTATTATTATTATTATTATTATTATGATCTAGGATGGATCTAAGGCATGGAAGAATGGGTGAGTGTTGTAGTTGTGTATACATATACTGTGGAATAATTATCTGTGTGTTAAATGTGTACGCATGGGTATGTGGCTGGTTATCTGTTTATGCATGTGTGTTAGTGTTTATAGATTTGTATTTTGGTATGGAAGTTGTTTTTGATAGTATATCAAATGTATCAATATTGTATGTCCATGTTTGTAATAATTTTGATGTTGTTATCTCCTTCCTTATTGCACTGCTAAACAAATATCCATGCCTTGTGTTTGGACAATAAAGAATCTTGAATCTTATTTTACATTGTTGTAATCTTTCCGAATCAGTCGCAAACGTTGTTCCCACAATCGTTTCAGTGTTTTGTTAGCTGGTAATGTGTGTAACTTGACAATGCGCCCTTCAATTACTTTTCCTGCGAAATTAGGGCAGCAAACGCAATACTGTTTTTCTCCGCCACAAGTCTTCCGTCTACGTGCTGCCATGCTTAATACTCAACCGGAACTAGCCGGTGTACGTGGCATAGGTGAAGGCAGGGCCGGATAACTCTATCTGCACTAGTTTTGCAACAGTGCTATAATGTCAAGCAAGCTGGTAAAAACGCGTGCAACCGATTCCAGGCGTTCGTTCTGCCAATGTCCGACCCATCTGCAACTTTTTTTCTCAGTCGTCCGTGTTTGCTTTCCCGGTGGAATGTGCCTCTTTTCGCCATGCTAACCGTATTTTCTTTATGCCAAGCGTATGCGTATTTAGGCTTGGAATGTATTTTGCCTAATTGATGTTCTTTTTGCGGTTCCTCTCACTCTCTTCAGCTCATTCTTAAGACTAATAATATTTGAACTATATACCAGCATTATTTTCACTGTTTCAGCTCATATTACTGTACTTGAAAAAACGACAAAACTCCAATCTCAGTTGTTGTTGTTGTTGTTGTTATTCGTTGTTGGTGTTTTATTTATTTATTGTATTTTTATTTATTTATATATTTATTTATTTATATATTTATTTATTTATATATTTATTTATTTTAGTAAGGCGATGTGATGCTGCCAAGGGCGGTGTGTGCATGAAAGAACATTGGACTTCACATTAAACAGATCGCCAAAGCTTTCTTACTTTTCTTAGTCCGTTCCTACTGTGGGTAATCCTAATTCTTTTGTTTCACTAAATGCGTATTTATTTACAATCAAAACCAGCTATTAATTCATGTTCCAGTTTATAACTGAGAGACTTCTTGGTTGAATCCTTAGAGTTGACAGCGACTCAAGACTAATGTCATATTTGAATTTTTCAGAATTTTCCTCAGACACAGTATTTTAGCATAATCTCACTGCAACTTTCAGCTTTCTTGTTACCAACATGCTTGTGTCCATGTGGTCAACAGCTGGACTGAAAACAAACAAACAACAAAACAATTATCGCTATTTTTACTTTTTGTGGTTAGTTCTATTGTTCAGCGCTGTTGTAGACAATAGTTCTTGTATCTGCATGAGGGCAAAACAAGTAAGCTTACTTGTTCTCGTTCTTATAGTATTAGGCCTCATTCAAAGACAACCCGTTCCAACGACTAGTCAATCAGAGTGTGATTATATTATGATGACATAATATTCTAATTTCTATTCTTGCCATTACATTACATTGATTGAGCATTTAGGGACCATCTATACCTCGAGCTTTCTACAAGGACCACCAAATTAAATAATACAGAAATAGCTAAGTGGAGACAGAGTCTTCGAGCGTGGCATTATATTAGGCTGGAAGGGTAAGACCCAATTTCCCAGACTTTGTGCCGATATATCGTGCGATGAGAGGTTTACGCACTTTTCCAAGAGCAGACATCGGAAGTGACCACGATCTCGTGATGGTGTTTTTCCGGCTTCACTTGAAGAGAGTAAACACAGCAAAGTGCACCAGACTGATGTTCGACCTGGACAAACTGCAAACCGGGAGGTGGCAAAAATATTCCAAGCCACAATTAGAGGGAAACTTGCACCAATGCTCATTTTGAGAGCTGGCGAATTAGATGTCAACACCATGACCACCACCTTCAACTCCGCTGTGACAGATGCCGTGGCAAGCACCGCCCAAAGAACAAAACGTGGATCATACTTGAACTTTTGGACTTGTGTGACAAACGAAGATAAATGAAAAAGAAAAAGAACACCTCACAGGCAGCTGATGCCTACCGAAAAATCAACAATGGCGCGGCATCAATACAGGCATGCGCGCAGCAAAGGAGAATTGGATAGAAGAGCAATGCCAGGAAATAGAGAACCATATGAACAAGAACAACAGCAAAATTCCTACCAGACTGTGAAGCGGCTGACAAGTGTTAAACAGCCCAAGATCTCCACGATCCGAAGCAAGTCTGGCATATGCCTTACAGAAGAACAAGAAGTCTTGGATAGATGGATAGAATACTACTTTGACCTTTACAACCACACACCAAACGGAGACACATCAGTTCTAGTATGTCACCAGAACAAAGAAGAAGAAGAAAACCTCCAATTCTTCGAGAAGAAGTTGAGGCAGCAGTGCAATCACTGAAGAAGGGGAAGTCAGCGGGAGATGACAAAATACCTGCAGAATTGCTTCAAGCAGGAAGAGAGGCGATGATTGACGCACTCACCATTATCTGTAACAAGACCTCGCAGAGTAGGGAGATGCCTACACCATGGACCCAGTCGGTCGTTATCACTTTTCCCACAAAGGTTAACCTTCAGGAGTGTGAAAATAACCGCACCATCAGCCGCATCAACCATCCCAGCAAGGACCTCCTTAAAATAATAATAAACAGGTTAAAACCCAAGCTGAACAAATCATAGCCGAAGATCAAGCAGGATTCAGGGCAGGGCGAAGTACCACTGAACAGATTTTCAACCTCAGAATAATAAAAAAAAAATACCTACAGCACCAACAACATCTCTATCACGTGTTTGTAGACTTCAAGAAAGCGTTTTACCTAATCTGGCATGCGGCTCTGTGGGCAACCACGAGAGCGTACAACACCAGCCTTAACATTACTGAAGTCATCAAAAGCCTGTATTACAAGGCTACCAGTGCAGTCCTCTACAACAGCGCCATCGGGAACTGGTTCAGAACAACAATCGGCGTGCGTCAAGGATGCCTACTTTCTCCAACACTCTTCAACATCTTCCTAGAGCGCATAATGTCAGATGCCCTTGCAGATCACGAAGGCACATAGGGGGTAGAGCAATCTCCAACCTCCGTTTTGCGGATGACATTGATGGATTGGCTGGAGAGGAACAAGAACTTGAAACGCTGTTACAGAGGCTTGACACCACCTCCAGAGCTTATGGAATGAAAATAAGTGCAGAGAAGACCAAAATGATGACCAATGGCATCAACACGGACATCAAAGTCCAAGGCCAATCCCTCAACACAGTGCATAGCTTCAAATATTTAGGAGCCATTGTATTAGACAATGGGTCCCTGTTACGGTGGGTCTATTGTTTCTGGGCTCTGCACAATGGAATGCTATTACCCCCTCGTCGTTGTCTGCGGGGATCGGCTAGTTTAATCACCATACGACTAATCTTAATACATTTATATGTTTAGCTCGGTCTGTGTGCGGATAGGGTTATAGAGATAGGGAGAAAATGGTAAAAGATTCACTGGCACACTAGCTTTGACACGACTCTGAAACATAGGTAGTCCAGCTAATTGTAAATAGTAAATATCACACATTTATTTCTTCTACTCTATACATAATTCTCTAACCACTCTATTAACTTAAATGTCCAAAATTCACTTCGAATATTTCGTTCCTTGATGGGTCTATGCTGCTACTGTTCTTGATATTTGTTACTGTCTTATCATTGGGCTATTTGTTCTGGTTGGCCTAATGTTGGTTTCAGGAGAGTGGACTACGGCACCGTCCTTCTAGATCAGTGTGTGTGCACGTTTTCTGTGGCTGGATCGTTGAGGTGTGTTGATGGTGTCTGTGACGGTGGGTCTATTGTTGCTGGGCTCTGCACAATGGAATGCCATTAGCCACTTGTCTATCGTCTGCGGGGATCGGCTAGTGTAATCACCCTATGACTAATCTTAATACATGTATAACTTTAGCTCGGTCTGTGTGCGGATAGGGTTATAGAGATAGGGAGAAAATGGTAAAGAGTCACTGACACACTAGCTTTCGCATGGCTAAGAAACATAGGTAGTCCAGCCACTTGTTAAGAGTAAATATCACACATTTATTTCCTCTACTATATACAAAGTCTTCTAATCTCTACACTAACTTAAATTTCCAAATTTCACTTCGAATAGTTCGCTCCTTGATGGGTCTATGCAGCTACTGTTCTCGATATTTGTTACTATCTCATCATTTGGATATGAGTTCATTCTGTCCTATTATTCGTTTTTCTGGACGAGTAGACTATCGTAGATCAGTGTTTGTGCTCGGTTTCGGAGGACTAAGCTTTTATCGGCGATGTGCGGTGTTGTCTCTTCTTCTTGGTAGTTGACTATTGAGCTAGTGGAGCTCAATGCCCTCGCTGCTCAAGGTTGCAGGCCACGTGTCATGGTTGCCTCTCTGTAAGATTTCTTCCCTGCCGTGGACCAAGATGCCTGCTCGTCTGAAAAATAGGAGACGAATTTCTGCAACGCCTTGTATACAAAGGTTGTGCAGAGCGTCCCACTGTTGGCAGAAACAGCCCTCAGTGAGATCGCATCCACTTAAACAAATAAGTGACGACCAATTCTTCTAAGTCCTTGGTCCACTGGAATCTCCAAAATAATTCCTATACATATACCTACATCATGGCTAAACTAAACACACGGAGAATTATTAATAAAATACACATTGGTCTGCAATAATACACATAGGAGAAAAAACAGTTGGACAGTGGAGGCTACCTCGTGGTGCCGAAACCGGTTGCGTGTCCGCCACGTGGTCAGCAAAGTTTTACTAACAATCACAAATCTAAAACATGGCAAAACTTCACAAACATAAACAGCAATAATATCAATAAATCGCGATGAAACAGACGATTGATCATTTACCTTCTTGGCAATTTCAGGCCCTGGCTATACTGCGATGAATGATTTTCACCCGTCACCTGCTTTAGTCTTTCTGGGAGAGATTTTACAACTTGCGTCCTTCTACAGTGCTGTTCAGACAACGACTAACTATCCTTCCGCTGGGGTCTGCTATAGTGCGAGACTACGAGAATCGTAACGCCACCTAGTGGGGGTTGCTGGTGATTGGTCAGCTGGATGAGGTCACGGCTTATCTTAATGAAACGGTAGCCTACACATGCGTAGAACAACCTAACTTCGGTCGTCTGCTAGTCAGCGACTTAACTTACATAGGTTAACGCAGACTGAACGTTGGAGGCTTGAAGCCTTAGTGCAGGGTCTAAATAGTCTCTCGTGACAGTGTCTCCTCCTTGGTCTTTCGGAGCTCAGTGCTCGATGTTCCCCTGCAGGACGAATGTCAGGGTTGACTCTTAGTGGTCTATTTCCTGCATCGGACCAACAAGCCTGCTCGTCTGCAAAACGTAAGACGAGTTTCTGCAGCGCTTTGTATACTAAGGGTGGGCAGAGCGTCTTACTGATGGCAGAAACAGACCCTCAGTGATCGCTCTGCTTTTAAATATATAAGCGACGAACATTCTTGCTGCTCAAGGTTGCAGGCCACGTGCCAGGGTTGCCTCTCTGTAGGATTTCTTTCCTGCCGTGGACCAAGATGCCTGTTCATCTGCAAAATATTGGACGAATATCTGCAACGCCTTCTATACAAAGGTTGTGCAGAGTGTCACACTGTTGGCAGAAACAGCCCTCCGTGAGATCGCATCCACTTAAACAAATAAGTGACGACCAATTCTTCTAAGTCCGTGGTCCACTGGAATCTTCAACCTAATTCCTATACATATACATATCATGGCTAAACTAAACAAACGGAGAAGTAATTAATAAGATGCACATTCTCCGGTATAGCCACTGGTCTGCAATAATACACATAGAAGAAACAACAGTTGGACAGTAGGGGCTACCTCATGGTGGCGAAACCGGTCGCGTGCCCGCCACGTGGTCACGCTAAGTTTTACAAACATTCACAATGATAAAATATGGCAAGACTTCACAAACATAATCCAACAATAATAGCAATGCCCCGTGGGTTCGGGCACTGATTAGAATAGACCAAACGTTTCTCGACGTGTCGTAAGAGGCGACTAACAGGGGTGATGTCAGCACGGCATCACTGGGCGAAAGTCTTCTACACAGAAGTCACCGGCCAGGACGGACGAACCTCATGTTACTACAGGTTCAACGACCACGTGCTCGGGGCCAAGGCGAGCCACACTGTATTCGTGGATATCGGCTGTGGCCAACAGCCTGGAGAAAATTGGGTCCTGCCAGGTCTTTCTTGCCCAAGACACACTGCATGATGAATAAAACCATGTACTCCATGCCGGATCGGTCGTCGCCCGGGTCAACAAGGACCGCGCCTTCCGTTGGCCACCAGGACGGAGGTAATAAGTGTGCTACTGGTGGACAACTTTGCAAGATCCGCACCAGAAATAACATCGTCATAAAAACCTGGAATGTCAGGACCCTAAATGCGGAGGGAAAATTAGAAGAACTGGTCCACGAGATGGACCACTATCGATGGAACGTTTTAGGGATCAGCGAACTGCGCTGGAAAGGCTTAGGTGAAACAACGACCGACAAAGGCAACAAGTTTTATTTCAGCGATAGAGATGATAGGCACGAACGCGGCTGTAGATTCTTGGTCCACAAGAACATTCGCCACTGTCATGGGTTGCCGCCCAGCCTCCAGTCGACTCATTACCATCCGTCTGAGAGCAGCCCCTTTCAACATCACCATCATCCAGGCCTATGCCCCAACATCAGAATATGACGACAGCGAAGTTGAGGATTTCTATGAAAATCTACAGGCTGTCCTTGACCAAGTGCCAAAGAAGGACGTAGTCATAGTGGAAGGCGACTGGAATGCCAAGGTAGGCCAAGATGCGCACCACAACTGGGGAGACACATGTGGACCCCACTGCAACAATGAGACAAATGACAGGGGTCTGCGACTCTCGGAGTTTGCCAGATACAACAATCTGGTACTGGAAAACACGCTTGGTCTCCACAAAAAATCCAGACGTTGGACATGGCACAGTCCCGGCGGGGAGCATCACAACCAGATCGACTACATCATGGTCAAGAAACGCTTCAAATCAAGCATCGACATTGGCAGGACACGCACTTTTCCAGGAGCAGACATCGGAAGTGACCACGATCTCGTGAAGATGTCTTTCCGGGTCCACTTGAAGAGAGTAAAACCAGCAAAGTGCACCAGACTGAAGTCTGACCTGGACAAACTGCAAGACCCGGAGGTGCCGGAAATATTTCAGGCCACAATTGGAGGGAAATTTGCACCACTGCTCATTTTGGGAGCTAGTGAAGTAGATGTCAACACCATAACCACCACCTTCAACTCAGCTGTGACAGATGCCGCCACTGAGATCCTTGGAAAGCACCGGCCAAAGAAGAAGCTGTGGATCACACCTGAACCTTTAGACCAGTGTGATAAACGAAGAGAGATTAAAAAGAAAAAGAGCACATCACATGGAGCTGATGCCTACCGAAAAATCAACAATGACATCCGAAAAGGCATGCGCAAAGCAAAGAAGAACTAGATAGAAGATCAATGCCAAAGAAATAAGAGAACAGTTTGAACAAGAACAACAGCAAGAAGACCTACCAGACTGTGAAGCGGCTGACAAGTGTTAAACAGCCCAAGGTCTCCACGATCCAAAGCAAGTCTGGCATATGACTTACAGAAGAACAAGAAGTCTTGGGCAGATGGACAGAGTACTGCTCTGACCTTAACAACCACACACCAAACGGAGACCCATCAGTTCTAACATGTCCTGAGAACAGTGAAGAAGAAATCCTCCCAATTCTCCAGGAAGAAGTTGAGGCAGCAGTGCAATCGCTGAAGAAGGGGAAGTCAGCGGGAGTGGACAACATACCCGCGGAACTGCTTCAAGCAGGAGGAGAAGCGATGATTGACGCAATCACCATTATCTGTAACAAAATCTAGCAGAGTGGGGATTGGCCTACACCATGGACCCATCCCAAAAAAGGTAACCTTCAGGAATGTGAAAATTACCGCACCATCAGCCTCATCAGCCATCTCAGCAAGGTCCTCATGAAAATAATACTCAACAGGTTGAAACCTCAAGCTGAACAAATCATAGCTGAAGAACAAGCAGGATTCAGGGCAGGTCGAAGTACCACTGAACAGATTTTCAACCTCAGAATAATCTGCGAGAAATACTTACAGCACCATCAACATCTATATCTTGTGTTCGTAAACTTCAAAAAGGCGTTTGACCGAGTCTGGCATGCAGCTCTGTGGGCAACCATGAGAGTGTACAACATCAGCCCTAAAATTATTTAAGTCATCAAAAGCCTGTATGACAAGGCTACCAGTGCAGTCCTCCATAACAGCGCCATCGGAAACTGGTTCAGAATAACAATCGGGATGCGTCAGGGACGCCTACTCTCTCCAACACTCTTCAACATCTTCCTAGAGCGCATCATGTCAGATGCCCTTGCAGATCACGAAAGCACATTCAGGATAGGGGGAAGAGCAATCTCCAACCTTCGTTTTGCGGATGACAATGATGGATTGGCTGGAGAGGAACAAGAACTCGAACAGTGGTACAGATGCTTGACACCACCTCCAAAGCCTATGGAATGGAAATAAGTGCAGAGAAGACCAAACTGATGACCAACAACACCAATGGCATCAACATGGACATCAAAGTCCAAGGCCAATCCCTCAACACAGTGCATAGCTTCAAATATTTAGGAGCCATTGTATCAGACAATGGGCCCCGACAGGAAGTCCTCTCCAGGATCGCACAAACAACTGCTGCCCTGGCGAGGTTGAAGCCAATTTGGAAAGACGGAACCATCAGTCTACATTCCAAGGTAAGACTGCTGCACTCCCTTGTCATCTCCATCTTCCTATATGTTTGCGAAACATGGACCCTCACAGCAGATCTACAACGAAGAATACAAAGCATGGAGATGAGGTGGTACAGAAGACTTCTGGGCATTTGCTATACCCAACACATCACCAACGACGAAGTCCAAAAGACCATCACACAAGCCATTGGACAACACGATGACCTGCTCACAGTGGTGAAAAAACGGAAACTTCGATGGTATGGCCACGTCACCAGATTATCAGGTCTTGCAAAGACCATCCTGCAAGGCCCAGTGCAAGGAGGTAGAAGAAGAGGGAGACCGAAAAAGAGGTGGGAGGACAACATTCGAGAATGGACTGGTTTGACACTGAGCGAAACAATCAGGGTTGCTTAGGACAGGGAAAGATGGAGTATGCTGGTTAAATGATTATCTGTGGTGCCCCTACGACCTCCGAGTTACGGGATAGGATAGGATAGGATAGGATAGGATAGGATAGGATAGGATAGGATAGGATAGGATAATAGGAATATTAATAAAGCGCGATGAAACAAAGGATTGATCATTTACCCTTTTGACAATGTCAGGCTGTGGTTATACTGCGATGAATGAATTTCACCCGTCTCCTGCTTAGTCTTTCTGAGAGAGATTTTTCCGAGCGTAGCTCCTTCTCGTGTGAGGTTCAGACAAAGATTGACTACCTAGCCTTGCAGTCAGCCAAAGCCCGCGAAAATCTCGTCCGATACCTGTGGCGCACTCTAGCGGGGGTGGCTATACGTCTGCAAGATGAGGTCACTGCCTACCTATGCTTAGCACACAACAGACTTGTGTCGTCTTCTAGGCAGCTACTTTAATTTACAAAGACAACAGCAGGCTGAACTATTTAAGGCGTGAATCCGTAGTGCAGGGTCTAAATAGCCTATTGTGAAAGTCCCGACAGGAAGTCCTCTCCAAGATCGCCCAAACAACTGCTACCCTGACAAGGTTGAAGCCCATTTGGGAAAATAGGACCATCAGTCTACACTCCAAGGTTAGGCTGCTGCACTCCCTTGTCATCTTCATCTTCCTATACGCTTGCGAAAAACAGACACTCACAGCAGACCTACAACGAAAAAAACAAAGATGATGTGCTATAGAAGACTTCTGGGCATTTCCTATATCCAGCACATCACCAACGACGAAGTCCGACAGACCATCACAGAAGCCATTGGACAACACAATGACACGCTCACAGTGATGAAGAAACGAAAACTCCGATGGTATGGCCACCAGAGCATCAGGCCTTGCAAAGACCATCCTGCAAGGCAAGGTGCAAGAAGGCAGAAGAAGAGAGAGACAAAAAAGAGGTGGGAGAATGGACTGGCGTGACACTGAGCGAAGCCATGAGGGTTGCTGAGGACAGAGAAAGCGTACGCTGGTTAAACGATCATCTGTGGTGCACCAACGACCTACGAGTTACGGGATATGAAAGTATAAGATAGGGGTAAGACAGTTGCCCGGTTCCATACAACTCTTATAGCAGGCAGGCATAAAACCTTGTCCTGGCTAGCTATTTAACTGTACGGAGAACTGTGGCAAGCTTGGAAAAGCATATAGGAGGAAATGAGTATTGTTGTATGCATTAATATGTGCCATAAGTTGTATTAGCTTAACTGTCTACAAGGTAGTCTACGTATGCTCGGATTTGTATTCGATTCAACACTTGTGGTAAGTTCGTTATTTATTAATAGTAGTTTTGTACTAACGTCTAATCCTGCAATGCTACAACAACAACAACAACTACTACTACAACTACTACATCATTATTGATGCATTGATAATTACGCGCACATCACTTGCATTACAGTGATTCGATGCGCACAAACTAATGCTTAGGGTAGGGTAAGAGATCAATATTAAGAGAGAGAGAGAGAGAGAGAGAGAGAGAGAGAGAGAGAGAGAGAGAGAGAGAGAGAGAGAGAGAGAGAGAGAGAGAGAGAGAGAGAGAGAGAGAGAGAGTTTCAACGGTGATGCTGCCGTACATTCTAGCTATGTAAACTCGCAATGGAGTTTTAATGATCAGACATTGCTGGAACATTAAAGTTTCTGGTCCACTGCACAGTATACACATAAACTGATATGCATGAAAACCACAGGCAAAGAAAATTGCGCTATACCCATACACAGTTATAACTGATAGATGTACACGTTTTTGAACACAAAGTTATAACTGATAGATGTACACGTTTTTGAACACAAACACATATTTCAGTTTATGTGTTTACTGTGCAATGGACCAGAAACTTTAATGTTACAGTCATGTCTTATCAAAACTACATCGCGAATTTACGTAGCTAGAATGCACTCTTTTACAGTATACAAATAAACCGATATACTTCAAAGCCACAGATAAAGAACATTGCGTTAAACCCTCGCACCATCATAATATACACAGACGCACGCGTAATCGAATAAACATATTAAGTCTACGTGTAAAATTGAAAGAGGTGATGCGGGACAGGGGAGGTGGATATATATATGAGAGAGAGAGAGAGAGCGAGAGCGAGAGAGAGAGAGAGAGAGAGAGAGAGAGAGAGAGAGAGAGAGAGAGAGAGAGAAACACACTTCCTCGCTTATGCACCCAGAAATGCACACCGACACACACACAAATACACACACACGCAGCCACATGTAGAGGAGCGTGATTTGTGGGAATTAAATTTTATTATCAACTTCATTTGTTATTGTCATGTTTTACCAGATCGTATTTTTGAATAAGTATCAAGCGCAACCATCATAGTTAGATTTTCGAACTGCACCTCAGTTTGCAGAAAAGCGCGAGAAGCATAAAATTATAAAGCCGTTAGTCGTTATTGTTATTTTCTGTTTTGATAATCACCATGAACCGGTTGATTTGGTTATTTTCCATTACTTGTATTATTATTTTTTTTACATTCAAGTTATAAAATAGGAATTGACCGTTATTTGCGCAATCGGCCATTGTCGCATAGAGGAAATAAAATGAGTGTGAACTTTATTTTTTTGGGGGGGAAGGGTATAAATAATTAATGCATCACCCGCTATTTGTCACTATTTCCATGACTTTTTGAGACAGCAGCAGCAATAGCTTAGCCTAGTTTTATATATCTGTCTGGTGTAGGTCTAATCTTAGTGTTATTAGGAAGCCATGTTTGGCCTGAGCCACACTGACTTTATACATTATGTTTATCCTATTTTGTATATTGGTGCATTTCTTTGTTTATTGTGAATCAAAGATCGCGACTCGCGTATTTTGAATTCGATTTATTATTTTCATTATGATTTTCTTGATTCTCTTAGTTTCAATATTGATGTATGTCTATTTTTTGGGATGCTAGTAGTTTGCTGAGTTTTACACAATGTGGAAGTAATTTTGAATTAGTAATTTTTGTTGTTACGCAGATAGTATTTTTACCAGTTTTTTATTGGAAAAATCATATGAAAAGCAGTTTGGAATATAAGTTTGGTTTATATAAATATGTTTTATAGTTGTAAGCAAGTCTGGAAGCTTAAATTATTTCAAATAAGGTTTTCAATTTGAATTAATTTATAGTCTTGAATTTATATTCTTGAAGTAAAATTAAATTTATTGTTCAACTCGACTCTTTTGGATTACTAATTTGAGGTAAGATTTTTTTTTGTAATTTAATATTTTGTAATCGAGTCCAAATTGTGAACTTAATCTTTAAAACTCGGTTTAAGTTGTTTTTTTAATTAAATGAACTAAATTTCAAATAACGCATTTGTTTAGCGTCTATTTTCTCATTTATTTTGATAAGAAGTCCCTAATCATACAATGAGTTTTCCGAAGGATTTAATAATCTGTTATGCAGAATATTTCTTAATTTGCTTAATTGTTTGGTCATTATATAATTAAGATTATATAAATGCATCTCGGAACCTTTTCACTTCCGGTTTATACTATAAATTTAATCTTTGGTTTTTGATTAATTTCATTGTCGCTGAATCATTATGTAATATTTATTAAAAAAACAGTTTTATATTCCTAATCTAGAAACTTATTAGTCCTTTTTGTTTGTTTACAGGTCTTATTACTTCCAGCTATTACTTCCATATTCTACATACAGTATATAAAGAAATTTCACACACACACACACACACACACACACACACACACACACACACACACACACATGTGGAGTTTCATGAGTGTGTCACTGTAACGTCGTTTCTACATCCCCCCCCCCTACACACGCACACCCACACACACACACATCTACACACACACACACACACACACACACACACACACACACCTCCAGACAATTTAGGTTACCATGCAGCTGCATTCTGCTGAGCTACCTTATTCATGTTTAAAGGTAAGGACAGGCTCGACTATCTAAACTAAACGCTCTACTTTTCTGGATAAATAATACCATTGGGGGTTCCCAATAGCCCGAGTGGAGTGTGGATGATGAGGACAACGAACTATGATAATGAAGATGATTATGAAGATGACGACGGCGAAGATGACGACGACGATGAGGATGATGATGATGAGGATCATATGGCAGATTTTCGTCACTGCCATACGTTGTGCTGGCATATCATTGCTGATCGTCAAAACGCTGTCACCGTCCTTTGTACATGCATGCATATCACCGTATTGAGAGCCTTTGTTGGTGAAGTTTCCCCACCGAGATCAACATGCACGAGCTGCTTTTCACAAAAACTTCACGAAGTATGGACAAAATGTTGGAGTGACACATTTTCCTGAGCCTGTTGTCTGTCTATGGTGTAACTGTACGGACATCGGATCAGATAAGCTTACTCACAAGAAACACATAAAATATGAATGTCACTATGGCGGAACGATAGACCGACTTTTATTTCTTAAGCAATAAAAAGTTGATTCAATATAGGTTTACCACTGTTCTGGGCCTGTTGTCACGAACAAACACCTGGCGCACTCGTCAGGAGGTCGATCACATCACAATAGTTCCGCACTGGGAATCCCTCCTCTTTCCATTCTACCTCAATCTCCATCATCTATATCAATGATTACACTGACATTCGCAATGCATTACCAACTAATAATCCTTCCAGATAGTAGATGTAAGCTTATTGATCCCTATGTCTCACATTTTTATCTCAAAGCGCTGCTCAGGGCACTACCCATAGAGATTATTAATTCAACAATTTAAAACAACGTTTGATGAAGCCAGGATTGAAACTCACGTCGTTCCCAAAAAGGTTCAACTGCTGCAAATTGGTGCCATGAATCATTGAACCACGCTGGCTAGCTCCACAGTGAGTGGCACAGGTTTTCCCTAATACCTGTCGGTCTTTAAGTGGGACCCCTCTTTTATCAGCGCCAGCCTTGTAAGGTGCACGAAGAACTGCTAATTCATGAAAAAGATGGATTGACATAAAGTGACGCCTAGCTGAGACTAGACAAGGCCATCTCCCCCCCCCCTCCCTCTCTCTCTCTCTCTCTCTCTCTCTCTCTCTCTCTCTCTCTCTCTCTCTCTCTCTCTCTCTCTCTCTCTCTCTCTCTCTCTCTCTCTTTCTCTTTCTCTGCGTGGTCGTTTATTCTCAGCCAGGCTAGATGGAATTGATCGAATATCAAGACGTTAAGGATACTTTAACCATTTCAGCAATTTTTGTCTGTGACTTGCATGCCACAGCAGCATGAATTCCCAAGCTATTTGTCGGCCTCATTCAACCCGCACTTTGTCTTCCTGATATGGAATATCGCTTGAAACCTTTTTTTGTTTGTTCAACACCTGAGCAAGCGCAGCTGAAGAACAAGTGCAAGATCGCATTAGAAAAAATCAATATAGGCCACAACAAAATCCTACACTACCTTTTTAAATTGCCACATTTCTGATATAAAAATAGCGCCGAGAATAATTCTTTTTCACAAAAAGGAATGATTTTTTTAAAATGAGCAGTATGGACCATAAAACAAACTCTTATATAAAATCTATAAGTTATCCATGTCACGATTTTGGTGTCGAATAACACTAATTTGTGGGAAAAAAGGTTACTTCATGCATTCACCTGAAAATCTTTTACCAGTCCGCAACTTGTCCCACTTTAAGGAGTTTTATCCGGAGGCCAGGTTTTTATCTACAATCTTCTAGCCGTTTAACCTCATCACAGCCTGTTTCAGGTAGGTTTCCAGTTTTATTCCTACTTCATGTTATTGTTGAGATTGGTTCACAGAGTTTTCGACTATTAACCAGTTTCATTGTGCTAATATCGAGCTGCATATTTTATGTTTGTTTGTTTGTTGTTGTTGTTACCTTACTTTCAGGCTTGTTGAAGTTGAACGTTCAGTTAACGTTAACAATGTGTAGGGTACCGTGGAAATCTGGACCATGCGCATATACAGATGTTGCTTACAGTTACGAAGGCGTAACTTGTCAAACTTTAAGGCGTAATAGGTCTAACTCGTGAGTGTGGCTGAAGATATAGCTTGGTATTACTTAAGGCAAAGCAACCTTGTTTTTGCTTTTTTTTTTTTACAAACAGAGTCTACAGAACAAATTATGAAGCAATAATGAACCCTTACAAGCCAACCCGCACTCTTCGCTCTCAAGACGCTTCTCTTCTGACAGTTCCTCGCTACTCTCTTGGAACATTTGGCAAAAGAGCTTTTTCCGTCTATGCTCCTACCCTGTGGAACAAACTCCCATGCAGCCTTCGCCAATCTCCATCTCTTGACTCTTTCAAAGCCCAAATGAAAACCTATCTCTTCCTCTTACACCTGTAGAACATCCTCCCTTGCGGACACCCTGTTGCGCTGATACCTGAAATGTGTGTGTGTAGGTGTGTGTGTGTGTGTGTGTGTGTGTGAATATGGGTGTGAATGTGTGTGTGTGTGTGTGAATGTGTGGGTGAATGCGTGTGTACGTGGATGCATGTGCGTATGCGTGTACTTGTCTTAAAATTGTTTTGCTTTTTAAAAAGACATTTGATCCCTCTTAACTTGTTTTCACTGTAAATGAAATTAGAAACTGCTATTATTATTATTATTATTATTATTATTATTATTATTATTATTATTATTATTATTATTAATTATTATTATTATTATTATTGTTATTGGTGTTGTTACTATTATTATGTGAATCACAAATATGTTTTCTTTTTAAACCAGATTAATGCCATTACACAAGCTTTTATTCTCTTCATCTGGCCTGTCATACGTTGTAACGATGTTTAGTTATTCAACGATTATTCTACTTTTAAAACTGCTGTATTTCACCACCATTTACACTTTACACCTTAGATGAGGCATTGTTGATCTGCCTCTTTTGGTATTAACGTCCCTCTCTTAAATTTTTTCTGTGAAATTATTCATTTATTTTATATAAGTTTATTGATTGATTGACTGATTTTATACTTTTATTTGTTGGTTTGTTACCTTTACTAGGTTTACATGTTGTCTTGTTTTTAAATGCAGAATAGATTTATTATGCGTGTGTATCTGTGTGTGGCTGCGTGTGATCAAGCGCTTTGTGAAGCATTTTATGTTTGAATAGCGCTATACAAAATAAATTATTATAATGAAACTTGTTACAATGTCTTCAAGTATATTGCTTCCCAGAGAGACAAGTTTCAATGGTAACAGCGCAAAAAAAGAATTGCATGATTTTCGGGATATAAGGTCAAAGACCTTCAAGAAGGGATATAATACAGCTACAGGATTTTATCCTACTCCTACAAGTCATTCCTTGTTATGCTGTTCTATGGTATGCTTATACCTTTTCAACAAAGGCAATGATTTTCACAGAGTTAGAAAAAATTATCGACGTAAAAGTTGGTGGCCATCTGTTACGTTGAAACGTGAACGAAAGTATGTCGGAAGCGTGTACGATAGATCTAATCGTTTCGATTTGCAAAGTATTCAATAATGGAGCTTATTTACCTTTGATTTGAGAATCTTCTGGATATGCGTGTTTACTCTTGATGGAAATTTCCCGATGCATGTCGAAGCAAGAAGTCGTTCTGGAAGATATAAAAATATGTATTGACGTAAGTCAGTGATGACGATCTTTTATTCGATTGGTGGCAGTGCGTCATTTCTACAGTATTCGAAATCCTTCCGGAAAAGAGGGAGGTTATTTAATCGTGTGCCGAGTTGCTGTTGAGAGAGTAAAGTTGTTGATAGTGATTTGGAAAGTTGCTGTGAAAGTTGTTGAGTTGAATTGAGAATTGTATGCAGTTGTTGATGTGTGCTGAATAAAAGTGGAAAACTTCATACGTCGACTTTGTGACTTGTATGCTGTTTGGACGGGCTGTGTGAATAAACGAATCTGAGTTACACCCTATCAGGAATTCAAGCATCGGGGCTGAATCAGATACTGATAGAAAACACCAACATCAAACTGAGTGTAACATTTTTGGGGCCAAGCCGGGATTCACGCCATAGCCAAGGGTTCAACTGCTACAACAAGCGAGTCAACGTTACGAGAGGCAGTCATCGAGGGTAGCCGCCAACGAGTTGCGTCGAGAGGGGCCAACATACTGGGACTACATCACCGATAGGTTCGGGTTGACTGCAAGGGCGTGTAGTCGCTGAAGAGTTGCTTCGTGAGCGAACAACAGATCGGGACTACGTAGCTGCCGTAAGACTACGTCGAGGGACAGTCTCGGAGCTACATCGCCAGTGTTACAGAGAGCGGCGAGCGGACGTCGCGTATACTTCAGCACAGGAGCGTATACATCAACACCAGCGTGGTGCAGCGTCGCATACGACGAGGACAGCGGGGCCTGCGTCAGCGAAGGCGACTAGTGACAAGCATCAGCGCTACTGCAGAAAGCGTGCTGTTCTAGAACAGTCTAGAAAGGTACAGCACAGTCAAGAACTTTCCAAAAAAAAGAACTCTACAGTCAAGAACTTTCTAGAAAAAGAACTTTCCAGAAAAGAACCTTCTAGAAAAGAACTTTCCAGAAGCATCAAGATGGCTGACTTCTGGCAGAGAGGGGTTGAACTAAATCTAAAAGGCAAACAGCTGACGGAGTACGTCAAGTCTCAAGAGAGAATATGGCGCGAAGAAAAAGAAATAGAATTAGAACAGAAGCGTCTAGAAATTGAACAGCAGCGGCAAGAAAAAGACAGAGAATTCGAGCTGAAGCGTCTTGAGTTCCAGCTAGAAATGGCGCGTATCCAGCAACAGCAGAATGCGCCACAAGTTATCAGTGACAACACGGCTCCAAAATTGCCAGCTTTCGTCGACGGGAAGGACCAGATCGACAGCTATCTGGCGAGATTCGAAAGGTTCGCCGAAAGCTCCAATTGGCAACCTCGAGACTGGGCGATTCGACTGAGTGCACTTCTGACGGGGCAAGCCCTCGAAGTTTACACCAGACTGTCGAACGATGACGCCAAAAACTACGACGTCTTGAAAGAGGCCCTGTTGCAGTGCTACAACTTTACAGAGAAGGGCTACCGTAAACGCTTCCGTGAATGCCGGCCTAAGTCAGACGAGACGCCAAAGCAGTTTGTGGAGCGCCTGTCGTCATATCTACACAAGTGGGTGGAGTTATCAGGCGAAATGAAGTCTTACGACAGTCTCCATGACCTGATTGTGAAAGAACAATTTCTCAATGCCTGTCACAAGGACCTAGCGACCTACTTAGAAGAACAAAAGCTGCAGACGCTTAAAGATGTGACTGAGGCTGCTGAAAGATATCTCATCGCTCATGGGAAAACCCTGGGGCTACCCAGCGCGACGAAACATTTTCAGAAGACTGCAAACCATGGGAACCAGGTCCAAGGGAGCCAGACGAGCCAGAGACAGACAGACTCCACGCCTCCTCCCAGGGAAGGGCATTCAAGAGGCTGTTTCACCTGCAACGCTACAGACCACAGGGCGGCTAATTGTCCTCAAAACAAAAGTAGCGGACAGCGGAGCAGTACGGACAACGCAGCGGCGGGCAACCGGCAGAGGCGGTTCTCCAACCAACGGCAAACCAGTAGATCTGACCATCAAGTGTGCGGCGGGAGCGTCATTCTTCCGAGTGAGACCGAGCGCGCAGCTACTCCCGCGGACGTGCAAGAGTGCATAACCGATGGCCAACTTCTCCTTGCCAACGGAAAATCCATCCCCGTCGTCGCCAGCGCAGCTGTGACCGTCCAGAACATGCCTGTTTCCAAGGGACGCGTCGGAAATCATGAAGTGACTGTTTTAAGAGACTCTGGCTGCAGTGGGGTCATCATCAGAGAAGACCTAATCGCTAAAGAACAGTTCACTGGCGATTCAAAATGGACACTCATGGCCGACAGCAAATGTGTGAAAGCGCCAGTTGCAAAAATTCATGTCAACACCCCTTTCTACATAGGCGAAGTCGAAGCGGTTTGCCTGAAGAAGCCGCTGTATGATTTGATGATCGGGAATATCGACGGCGCGAGACGACCCGACGACCCCGATCCAGAGTGGAGTCCTGCCTCAACCCAACGCGTCGAAGTTGTGGAGGAGGATCCATTGCCGTTTCCCGATGGAGACCTTACAGAGCTGCTACGGGATAATGTGGCTACTCCGGCTCAGCCCTGCCGACCAGAGATCGTCGGTGCCGTTACAACCAGGGCCCAGGCCAAGAGAGACAAGACGTCTACGCCACTGAAGGTCGCCGACAACTCTAAAGCTGCCATCGTGGACAGAGATAAGCTGATCCAGCTCCAGGAAGCTGATAGTACTTTAAACAAGTACAGGAACCGCCAAGACCACGTGACCAAAAGCAGTGGTACGGTCTATTTCGAGGTGAAGGCCAAGATCCTGTACAGAATCTTCCAGCACCCGAGGGTCAACGGAGGTAAACCACTACGTCAAGTCTTGGTACCGTTACCCCTAAGGCGCCAGGTGATGGAAGTAGCGCATGACTCAATCATGGGAGGTCACCTAGGTATCAAGAAGACGTCAGACCGAATCCAGGCGGTATTCTACTGGCCAGGACTTCATGCGGACGTCAGCCGTTTCTGCCGATCATGTGACATTTGCCAGAAGACCATACCTCGAGGAAGGGTCCCGAAAGTGCCTATGCAGAGGATGCCTCTGATCGACCGACCTTTCAAGAGGGTGGCCTTAGACTTAATCGGCGAAATAAGACCTCCGAGTGAAGAAGGTCATCGATGGGTACTGACTTTAGTGGACTATGCGACTCGGTACCCAGAAGCAGTGCCACTGAAGAAGATTGACACTGAAACTGTAGCAGAGGCACTGGTGGACATGTTCAGTAGGCTTGGAGTGCCTGAAGAAATTCTGACAGACCTCGGGACGCAGTTCGTCTCTGACTGCATGAAGGAGGTCAACAGACTGCTGAGCATCCGGCATTTGACTACGACACCCTACCATCCAATGTGCAACGGGCTTGTCGAGAAGTTCAATGCTACGCTGAAGTCCACCCTGAAGAAACTGTGCAGCGAGCAGCCCAGACAATGGCATCGCTATATCAACGCCTTACTTTTCGCCTACAGAGAAGTACCGCAGGAGTCCACCGGCTTTTCTCCGTTCGAGCTGCTGTACGGAAGAACCATCCGAGGGCCGATGCACATCCTAAAAGAACTGTGGACGAAAGAAGTAGACACCCCAGAGGTGAAGAACAGCTACCAGTACGTGTTTGAGCTACGGGAGAAGCTGGAGCAGACTCTCGAGATAGCCAGAGAAAACCTGAAGAAGTCCCAGGACTGTGGAAAGCACTACTATGACCGTAGGGCTGTGAACAGGAAGTTTAAACCTGGCAACAAAGTGCTGGTGCTGCTACCTACTGATCATAATAAGTTGCTGATGCAGTGGAAAGGCCCGTACGAAGTGGAGACTGTGGTGGGGATCAACGACTACAAGGTGAAGGTCGGCCAGCATTCCAAGATATACCACGCCAACCTCCTTAAGCTGTACGTGGAGAGGCCGCCAGAGACTGTACATGCAGCAACAGCAGCTGTGACCGACGACAGCTTTGACAACGAAGAACTGTTGGAACTGGGAGACTTCCACAGCAAAGAAGGCATCGATGACGTTAAGCTAGGACCAGGCTTGACGGAAGGTCAAAAGATTGAGCTCAAGGACCTTATGGGCGAGTTTCCCCAGAGCTTCAATGATGTCCCAGGCTCTACGACTTTGGTCGAACATGAAGTCCACACCCAGACCTGGAAGGAGCATCTGCAGACCTTGAGGGAGCTATTCCACCGTCCCGCAGAAGCCAACCTGACCGTGAGACCCAGCGAATGCATTCTGGGAAATGACAACGTCGACTGCGTCGGACATCCGATGGAAGAAGGAGACAACGGAGGATGCACTGATCCCAGGGAAGCCCACGTGATCATCGTCTTTGACCCTGGGCCGATGACGACCGCAACTGACGAGGGCGTCGTTTCCTTGCGGATGAAAGAACATTGACTGTGTGGATGAACTAAGAATATTGGTAATGACAGACTTGAAAATGAAAAACGTTGACTGGGTAAATGATCTGAGAACATTGACAGTATTCAGACAGTCTGAAATAAGTTTTAATTCTGAACTCTGTTTGTGCATTACGTTTCAACGTTGTTGAAAGAAATTGGGTAAATTTCTTCTTGAGTGGGGGGTTATGTTACGTTGAAACGTGAACGAAAGTATGTCGGAAGCGTGTACGATAGATCTAATCGTTTCGATTTGCAAAGTATTCAATAATGGAGCTTATTTTCCTTTGATTTGAGAATCTTCTGGATATGCGTGTTTACTCTTGATGGAAATTTCCCGATGCATGTCGAAGCAAGAGGTCGTTCTGGAAGATATAAAAATATGTATTGACGTAAGTCAGTGATGACGATCTTTTATTCGATTGGTGGCAGTGCGTCATTTCTACAGTATTCGAAATCCTTCCGGAAAAGAGGGAGGTTATTTAATCGTGTGCCGAGTTGCTGTTGAGAGAGTAAAATTGTTGATAGTGATTTGGAAAGTTGCTGTGAAAGTTGTTGAGTTGAATTGAGAATTGTATGCAGTTGTTGATGTGTGCTGAATAAAAGTGGAAAACTTCATACGTCGACTTTGTGACTTGTATGCTGTTTGGACGGGCTGTGTGAATAAACGAATCTGAGTTACACCCTATCAGGAATTCAAGCATCGGGGCTGAATCAGATACTGATAGAAAACACCAACATCAAACTGAGTGTAACACCATCTACTCGTAAATTACCCCCGTTGGAGTCCCGGGGGTTTCAGTATAAATAGTATCCCCACTTTCTGGAAATTTAGTGCTTTAAATTCCCACTGTCGCTGTCTTTCTCATTTGTTCTTTCTCATTCCTGCTCTGTTCTATCAATCTGCTATACTATCTTCTTCTTCGCTAGACCAGTCACCTACCTTTTTTCTTGAAAACTCTTCCGGGACAAGACTCCTTATTTGTGTATGAGGTCTGTTGGATCAGCTTGGGAATATTGGACGCTTTCTGCCAGGTGGTCACTAGGGTTTCCTATGATGTTATTATTTAGCAATGTAGGCATTTTCTATGTATGTGTTTTGTTGATAATTTATAATGATATTTGTATTCTATTTTGTTTTTGTAAACGGGGATTCGATAAATTAGAGTACAGCCTCAGCGTCCCCTGCGTGGGATGTCTTTATTGTAAAGTGACTGGCTGGTGGAGAGCTTTCAGTTTTACCACTAGGGTTGTTTCAGCAGATCTTTTATGCGGATCAGGGGTTGTCCGGTCCTAATTTGGCTCGGAAGAGTCCGCTGGACCTAAAGCAATAATCATGTAATGTAATGTAACTCGTAAATTTGTAAATCTGCTGCGTTACCTTGTCATCTCTCGCTTGCGAAACATGGACCCTCACAGCAGACCTACAACGAAGAATACAAAGTGTGATGATGGGGTAGTTGTGGTTGTTGGTCGTCCGGTAATGGTGGTAGGTGTTAATAGGACTATACCTCTGTTTGACCATTGTCCGGAGTCACAACACATAATTTACAAATATGTTCACAAACAGAAATAAAACACGCAGGCTGGAAGGTGTGCGTTTTAGCTACTTTACTGAACACATCAACACATTTAAAAATTATTGTCCACAGCAAACACTGGAACACTCTAGACTACTAGCACTGACAGTTTTTACAAATCTATATTTCACTCTACAGTTCACAAACTCTATATTCTGAATACGACATTGTTCTACATTGGTTCCTACTTCCCTATCGTCTATGTTCCCGTTCTAACTAACTCTAACTCCACATCTTCTCTCGGGACCATCCTAGTCTTTCCATCTCCTTCTCTCTCTCTATCTCTCTTTGTCTCTCTTTCTAACTCTCTTTTCTGACCCTCCTTTCTTTCTGACTAATCTTCTCTGACCCTCTTTTCTAACTTTGGCCCTCGTCTTTATTCTTCTCGTTCCAGGGGCAGTTCGGTCCTAACCTCCGCTGTCCCTACCCCTTTGCGTCAATCAAACCTGAGGCCTATCCGTGATGGTACTTCGATTCGCTTAGCGTCCCGTTAAGCTCCTCATCTAAGCTATAGTCATAACTTAGGTCACCACCAGACAATGGACCCCTTCTGGCAAGTATTTAAACAAACGATAATCATTACTATCTGCATGGACGTTGGCGTCGTCTTTGAAGGTGGTCATGGACATTTACCGGGAAACATAGCTCGGCGCTCCATTATTGATCCTCGTGATCACCTGGCCTGATAACGGTACCTGAATCTGGTATAACCCTTTGTTTGACCCAAAGTTAAAACCAACATTTCACACTGCTAATCTTAGTTCGTCCATCCCTCTGTAGTAGCTGTTAACCTTCTAACGGGCTTAATCTTCTGATGCTGAAAGGCAAACGACCGGGTCTGCTGTAGTCATTGTCCTCCCTACCTGCTAGCACATAGCATCGTTAGTCCATTATCACCTAGTAATAAGAGCGTCAGGCAACTGACACTCTGGTCCTTGTATCATTACCTCTTTCTCCTCTCCACTAAACTTGGCATCGCACATATTAATTCTCCTAATATCTAACACATTAGCATTTATTTAGATGTAGAGTGTCTCCGGCAATAGCATAAGTGACAGATCAAACCTGTTTATTAATCAAGGCTCTGCCACTTGATTACAAAAGCATCGAGATGAGGTGCTACAGAAGACTTCTGGGCATTCCCTATATCCAGCACATCA
>CM072512.1:48247556-48361495 GCA_036898135.1 Oncomelania hupensis | reverse complement strand
AGGCCTGGTGGACATGTTCAGTAGACTTGGAGTGCCTGAAGAAATTCTGACAGACCTCGGGACGCAGTTCGTCTCTGACTGCATGAAGGAGGTCAACAGACTGCTGAGCATCCGGCATATGACTACGACACCCTACCATCCAATGTGCAACGGGCTTGTCGAAAAGTTCAATGCTACGCTGAAGTCCACCCTGAAGAAACTGTGCAGCGAGCAGCCCAGACAATGGCATCGCTACATCAACACCCTACTTTTCGCCTACAGAGAAGTACCGCAGGAGTCCACCGGCTTTTCTCCGTTCGAGCTGCTGTACGGAAGAACCATCCGAGGGCCGATGCACATCCTGAAAGAATTGTGGACGAAGGAAGTGGACACCCCAGAGGTGAAGAACAGTTACCAGTACGTGTTTGAGCTACAAGAGAAGCTGGAGCAGACTCTCGAGATAGCCAGAGAAAACCTGAAGAAGTCCCAGGACTGTGGAAAGCACTACTACGATCGTAGGGCTGTGAACAGGAAGTTCAAACCTGGCAACAAAGTGCTGGTGCTGCTACCTACCGATCATAATAAGTTGCTGATGCAGTGGAAAGGCCGTACGAAGTGGAGACCGTGGTGGGGATCAACGACTATAAGGTGAAGGTCGGCCAGCATTCCAAGATATACCACGCCAACCTCCTTAAGCTGTACGTGGAAAGGCCATCAGAGACTGTGCATGCAGCAACAGCAGCTGAGATCGACAACAGCTTTGACAGCGAGGAACTGTTGGAACTGGGAGACTTCCACAGCAAAGAAGGCATCGATGATGTTAAACTAGGACCAGGCTTGACGGAAGGTCAAAAGTTGGAGCTCAAGGACCTTATGGGCGAATTTCCCCATAGCTTCAGTGATGTCCCAGGCTCTACGACTTTGGTCGAACATGAAGTCCACCTCACTTCGAATATCCCTGTTCGATCCAAACCATTCCCGATCCCTTTCAAGGCCCGTGAATCCTTGAAGAAAGACATCGATGAGATGCTGAAGATGGGCATCACCAGGGAGTCCAGTTCCCCCTACGCGTCCCCTGTCGTGGTCGTGAAGAAGAAGGACGGGAGCAACAGAGTATGCATCGACTACAGGAAGGTTAATAAAATCACCGTCTTCGACCCCGAGCCGATGCCTACTGCAGCAGACCTCTTCCGCCAACTATCGGGGAGTAAAATATTCTCAAAGATTGACCTCAGCAAGGGTTATTGGCAAGTCCCCGTGCGTCAACAGGACATACCAAAGACTGCTTTTATAACTCCTGATGGGACGTACGAGTGCCTAAGGGTGCCCTTTGGCATGGTCAACAGCGGAGCTACCCTGAAGAGAGCAATAAAGAAGATGCTCAAAGGAATGGACAATGTCGTGTGTTACTGGGACGACCTGTTAGTCTACACCCAGACCTGGGAAGAGCATCTGCAGACCTTGAGGGAGCTGTTCCGTCTTCAAGAAGCCAACCTGATTGTGAGACCCAGCAAGTGCATCCTGGGAGCTGACAACGTCGACTGTGTCGGACATCCGACGGAAGAAGGAGACAACGGAGGATGCACTGACTCCAGGAAAGCCCACGTGATCATCGTCTTTGACCCTGGGCCGATGACAACCGCAACTGACGAGGGCGTCGTTTCCTTGCGGATGAAAGAACATTGACTATGTGGATGAACTGAGAACATTGGTAATATCCAGAGAGACTTGAAGATGAAAACCTCTTACTCTGTGTAGATAAACTGAGCGCAATGACAGTATTCAGAAAGTCTGAAATAAGATTTAATTATGGACTTTGTTTGTGCATTACGTTTCAACGTTGTTGAAAGAAATTAAGTAAATTTCTTCTTGAGTGGGGGGTTATGTTACGTTGAAACGCGAAGGATAGTTTGTCTGAAGCGTGCACGATAGATCTAATCGTTTCGTTTTGCAAAGTATTCAATAATAGAGTTTATTTACCTTTGATTTGAGTTTGCATTGTGGTTAGAGGAGGCTTTGTATAACGTTGGTAATTTTAGTTGGTCGATATTGTTGGAGAATTCTCTAGATTTCCCTGTTTACTCTCGATAGAAATTTCCCGATACATGTCGAAGTAAGAGAACGTTCCGGAAATGTGTAGAGAGATGCATGACGTAAGTCAGTGATGACGAACTTTTATTTGATTGGCTGTAGTGCGTCATTCTAGTCTACCGTGTTCTAAATTGTTCGTGAAGAGAGAGAGAGGCTATATATTTTATGCGCCGCACTGTTTTGTGAAGTTGTTGATAGTGAGTTGGAAAGTAAAAAGTTGAGAGTGAAAAGGCGATTGTATGCAGTTGTTGATGTGTGCTGAATAAAAGTGGAAAACTTCATCATACGTCGACTCCGTGTCTTGTTGCTGAGTGAGCAGGCTGCGTGGATAAACGAATCTGAGTTACACCTTATCAGGAATTCAGCATTGGGGCTGAATCAGATACTGATAAAGAAAAACGCCATCATCGAATCGAGTGTAACACATTGTCATCTGCATCATGCGCACCATCATAATCTCCATTCAGTGTATCCACTTCCAAGTTATCCAAATCCTTTTCAAGCAGCGTTTTAAAATGCTCAAACCACTTATCCACAGTAATCTGGCTTCTAATGGTATTACGCCTTGGCATTGCACTATTTACAGTGTCCCAGAATTCCTTTTGTTTACTTATACTGGCGACTAGTTTGTCACATATCATTACATTATAATTTTTCTGTTTTCTTTTCAACAAATGCTTATATTCCAAGAGAGAGAGAGAGAGAGAGAGAGAGAGAGAGAAAGACAGAGAGAGAGAGAGAGAGAAAGAGAGAGAGAGAGAGAGAGAGAGAAAGACAGAGAGAGAGAGAGAGAGAGAGAGAGAGAGAGAGAGAGAGAGAGAGAGAGAGAGAGAGAGAGAGCCTGTTACAGAAGACAGAACAGGTTTAAGAGATGTAGGAGGGCGGTATGGAGGGAGGGAGGGGGAGAGAGAGAGCAGCAACCACAGCAGCAGTTACAGCAGCAGGATCCAAGTACTAGGGTGCATTAGTAATGAATTGTTAATTCAGCCCAATCTTAATCAAGTAGCGACGCTAAAAAAAATGTTGAAATGTAACCGTACGGTGATTCTCTGCAAGTACACCTGAATGTCATGTCACTTTCATAGTAACTAACCGCACAGCGATACATCTACAGAAAGAGGTGAGGACATTTTCGAATTTCTACTCAGTGTAAGATAGGAAACGCCTGATTCAGTGATTGTTTATCTGATGATTACAACGTTGTTTCAGTTGTGTGTTTTTCCCCCTGGAAAACTGATTATCAACGGCAATCCGAGACGAATTTCAAGTTGTCTTTATATAATAAAACTACTTTTTTATTATTATTATTATTATTATTATTATTATTATTATTATTATTATTATTATTATTATTATTATTATTATTATTTGATTTTTTTAAATTATAGTTTCGCACGTCACTGCCTCAATTATACTTCTCTCTATCACAAAAGCAAGACGCCGTTTCCAAAGCCAGTTTTGTAAGGATGGTACCAGAATACTCTCGCTGCTTTACGTTCCTCATTGAAGGCCAGTAACCTAGCTGTATCATTCCTTTCGGCACGGTGGACAATCCTTCCAAGTACATGTACTAACAGCTCTGACAGGTGCTAAACCTTTCAAAATCGGTTATGTTACTCTTTAAAAAAAAAAAAAAAAAAAAAAAAAAAAAAAAACTGTCGCGCGATCCTCTGAACCTGTTCCAAAAAACTGTATTATTATTATTTTTTTAAACATTTGACGACGGCGACGAAGACGATGCTGCTGCTGATAATGATGATTACGACTGGGGCCTAATATTCCGCTAACATAGATGCTAATTTAGCAGTCTAATGCTAATTTAGCAGTCTAAGTGAGGCGAAGCATGTAGTTTGTTGTAAAACTGTTCGTGACTCTTACAAGTAACCTATTCGACGCTTAATCGAGTTTGGGTGATATATTTGGCAAACTGAATTCATTATTCACTTACCTTGTCATAGAGTTCTTTGGCCCTATGAACTCTGGGGTCAGAGGTCGGAAGAGAGGTCAAGCCTTTGTCTACGTGCACGAGGTTGCCAGAGCGACCCACAGGGATGAAGAGTAGATTCAGACGACCTGGTCGTTGACTCAGCACGTTGCCCACATACTCCACGTTCTGTGGCTGCTTGCCGTTCACCTCCAGAATTATGTCACCTGAAGGTGCAGGAGACTTAGGTTGAGACTATTAGGAGGCAGTGAGATGTTCTAACATTAGGCGTAACTACCAACAGATTTTCATTGGCTCACAAGTGAGAACTGGATGTGTTGTAATTTTGAGTTAAAATTCATGATTAAAGGTTTCTACTTACCAACTCTAAGGCCAGCACTGTGAGCAGGACCCCCAAAATCTACAGAGCCCACGACGACAGGTCTTTCGTTCATCACCCTGAAGCCGTAACCAGTCATAGGCACTGGCTCTAATGTCACACGGCTCAGGCAGCTCACCACCTGATTTAAATTTTGACACTTTACACGTAATACACGTACGAGACAAAAGTGCTATTTTCACGTTCTCGTGAGGATGAGGATGATGATGATAATGATGATGATGATGATGATGATGATGATGATGGTGTTGGTGAAGGTGATGATGTTGAGGTCTGATGATGCTGATGATGATGATGCTGGAGGCGAGGATGATGATAATTATGCTGATTATGATGATGATGGTAAAGTCTTGCTTTAGGAAGTGGTAACCCCCGTTGGGGTGCCGGGGGTTTCAGTATAAATAGTATCCCCACTTTCTGGAAATTTAGTGCTTTAAATTCCCACCGTCGCTGTCTCTCATTTGCTCTTTCTCATTCCTGCTCTGTTCTATCAATCTGCTATACTATCGTCTTCTTCGCTAGACCAGTCTCCTACCTTTTTTCTTGAAAACTCTTCCGGGACAAGACTCCATTTCTCCTTCTTTTATCTGCCTCTACTAAGAAATTGCGATCTCCAGGTTAATCACAGTTTTTTACGTATTACCTAACTGGCATAATGTAGATGGGACAACTATAAATATTTTGAGAATTTGCGGCTTGACAATGCATAACCAAAGAACGAGGAACCGATGCACAGAGGCTTTGATATTCATTAAAATCGCGACACACAACTCAATGCTGTGCCTCGAACTGGGAGCTGTAGCGCCCTTATGGGCAATGTTGTTGGGCAAGTCACCACTAATATTTTCCAGAATAAATGCAAACATTAAATCGCAACATAACGTCATACTGTACCTCGAGAGAGGGCGGCTGAGCTTTGCAGTGTCTGGCCAACGCCTTGACGGCGGAGGCTGACAAGGTGGTCACGTCCTGGTTTTCCACTTCCAGCAATTGGTCACCAGGACGTAATCCCGCTCTGCTGGCCATGCTATGGTTCTCAACCACCACGGCATATGTCGGCCCTTTGCCGTAGATTTCGAACCCGTAAGCCTTGGGCCATTTGCCTTGCCCTGCTTGGCCGTGTAAGAACCTGAGAGGCATCGTGGTTCTTGCCTGTGTCTTCGTCACCCTATTGGGTGTTTTCTTGCCTGTAGCTGCTGTTTTCTTCCCTGTAGCTTCGGTCTTTCGCTGCTGCCTCCTGCAGCAACACAAGACAGAACTCTCGGTCACTGGCGGAGAAGTGGACGGATCTCTGATATTCATGTTATGCTGGCTCTCGTCATCGTCGCGTATTTCTAACAAGTACAGAGGCGAACCGCCTGCGTTAAGATGCGGAATTTCCAACAACTCTAACTAGGCCTACTTGAGAGTTGTTAGAGAGGATAAAAAAACGCAACACTCAAAGATAAAAGTATCAGAATGTCGGAGTTTTATTCGAGATTTCTCACAGCAGTTGACATTCCATAGAGTCCATTTCCATTTCAACCCGACTTTGTTAGCGTTCTTACTATTAACACGTTTCCCACGGCCGATACGATTACCTATTAAATCTGATTATAAACGTCGCACGGCCTAGTCTATAATCCATATAATAAATTAATAGGCTTACTTTCGTAAACACGAATATCATGTCCAAATGTGTCCCAGAACTGTTATTACATTATGTAAGTCAATAATAGTGGTGAATAACTACATCGGTATTTATTCTGAAAAACAATAGTTGTGTTGGAGTAGATGGATCTGGTTGAGAAGGTCCAATATTCATCTGTGCAGGTGCATCAGGGCATACGCCTACATCTTAGCTAAGACTAGATAAAGCCAAGATGAAAGAAATGGAGCAGGCCATTTCCAGTCTCAGCTACGCAGGCTGATATGTCAGCTCACAATATAAAAATGCACATCTGGTGTCTCAGAGAGGGAGCGATTTGGGTGTAGGAATTTAACAATGTACGTGCTGTTGACATGCTGGCCATTGTTCTCAGGAATTCATTACTCAAATTATTTGCTACCATTGAATAAACATCCCCCAAACGTCTATTCTGAAGAAAAAAAAAATAACAAAAACAATTAGTGCAGCCTGCCTAGACAGATTCATTCACAGATGTAATAACTGCTGGCAATAGATACATGTTCTTTCTTTCACTTCCGAAAAAAGGATCACCTTTTCCTACTATAAAACGATTTGCCAAGAGATTCAAGCTATGATCGGAGAAGATTTTAAGTTCGAAGTAGGCAATTCTGATATACTTATGACGAGATTACCAGTTTAAGAGATTTTTGTAACATATGTCGAACAGCCCAAATGGAAATTTACTGTAATTATTATAACTGCTATAAAAACGAACAAAAAATAGTATTATGGTTATTGCTGGGATGGTGGCTGAACTACACTCGTTACAACGGGACGACTTAATTGTTACGATATTGATTAATTTTTCCAAGGTGTTATTCTTGTCTTTTTTTTCTTCTTCAGTATGTACGTACTAAATCTTATCATTATTTTTTTTATGATTATGTTACAAATGTAATAAACCGTTTAATATCTTTAGGTGTACTGACATTAAATGAAAAGACAGAAAAAGAAACATTTAGAAAGAAAAATACTAGCCTGGTGGAATATACAGCCTATGCATGTATATTATAGCATTTGTATTGATCATTGCATATAACCCCACAAATGGATAGAATTAAGTGCAGAATTGTAAGAAGACATAGTGTACACCTGCAAGAAGATTGGTTATCGATCTTACAGCGAGCAAATAAATGATTCATTTTATGTGGCCGTCCGCTTCGTAAGTTCGTTTATACCTTGCGGGACCGAAAACTGTGCAATTTGGATGAAGAAAACCCACAAATAAAATGTGATAGAATGTTTTTTAATGAAAGAAAGTCTTTTCAAAATTGATTAGTATGCATAACATTCTCCTTTTGCAATATCAAACGGATTAATTTTGCCTCTTACCTTACGCAGACGGTGAAAACATAGATCCGACCATCTGTTTCCAAAGTGTCGTCTGCATCGATTTGGATCACGTGACCTTACCCTTGTAAACTTCCGGTTGACCCACGTCTGTCTTCCGGTTTGTAAAATCGAAGGTTGTCTACTGATTATCGCGAGCACGGCAGCTGTGTGCCTCATGCCTGCGGACATTTAAATCACTTGTTTGCCTGCCACCATGAATCTTGATATTTCTGTTTGTGTTTTAACACTAGTGACTACATGACTTGGCTTCTGATTGCATTAGTATGTTGACATTATTGCACTTAAGCAGTGGTTTGAAAGGCGAGTACCTTGGCCACAGATTGTTCCCATTACAAGTTGTACGCTGGTAATTGATTTGCGCTAACGAATTTATCACTTTCGATTAGTCTTTTTCGTCAGAAAGTTTGTCATTGTATCTTATTAAGTAATTGCACATTGTCGTGCTTTTTACTTGTTGCAAAGTGAACATAGTGGTTATAGATCTCAACATAATACATCAGTGGTGGAAAAAAATGCACTGCTGACTTCAGCCTGTCAGGCGTTACGGTTTAGCCCTCATAAAAATTGCCTGTTGTTTCATATGGTTTAAAGCATGTGAGCCCTCATGAAAATAAATTTTGTTGTCACCTATAATTATTACCATAATTATTATTATCATTTTAAAAACTGAACTTCTTGCGTACCTTCTACGAATAACTTACGTGAGCACTCATTTAGTCAACATATACTCGTTATACGTACAGACTACAGGGCAATTTCATAAACAAACCTTTTGCCCACTTCAACTTTCAAGGGAGATTTTACCAGTGTTACAGTTTTCATTGTCAAGATCTATTAAAATTTGATTTTGTCCTTTGAACTATTTTGAAGATCGCTCATGAGATATAATATAATAATTTTGGTGATAATTAAATTAAGAGCCAGTACATTTGTGAAAACTGGAGAGTCTTAAACTGAAAATTTCCCTTTACTATGTTGCAGACTGAATCATGATGGATATCCTGAGTCTTTTCATTGGCTACACTGCGATGTTCATTGGTGGCTGTATACTTTATTTCTACCATGACAGCCACTTCTTCAACTCGGGTCCTTTGGGAGCTGTCAAGCATGCAATCTGTCAGGTAAATACAGTTTTGTTTCGTAAAATATTTTCCGTACGCTTTAGCCTAAGGGGAGCAATGCATAATTACTAACTACTTACAAGTTTGCACAATTTGCTCTTGTGATTTGTTCAATTTAAAAAAGATTTAAAAGTTACTTTGGTCTCCAGGACATAGTTACTTTGGTCTCCAGGACATAGTCCGGCTCTGCTGTCTATGCTATGGTTCTCCACAACCACTGCATACATCGGCCCTTTGCCATATATTTTAAACCCATAAGCCTTGGGCTATTTGCCTTGCCCTGCTTGGCCGTGTAAGAACCGGAGAGGCTCTAATGTCCTTTGGTTATTTTTCAATAGTGTTATGACAATCATTTTAGCATTCCTCATATATTTCAGCAGCAAAAACAACAAAATCATAATAAATTGTCTGTGAGAGGTGTTGAATTCACTCATCCTGTCACCAAATGTGAGTAAAAACCTCTCGGAAGAACAAAGTCTGACCTGTGATCTTTCTTGCTGCACTGTCCACCTATTATTTGTTAACTTTTACAGAATCCTAAACTCAAACATGCATACTGTTATGGTACAGCTGTATTTATTATGGAAAATCATAAAATAAACAGAATATTCAGAAAATATGGATTCTGCTCACCTGTTCTGGTCCGCCAATTTTCCTCCAAAACTAAAAATAAAAATGGCTGATTTTGTGTGTCAGTCAGCTAATTTCCCTACTGGTTTGCCAAAAAATGGTTCCCCACCTCATTGGACGTTAACCTGAGTTAGTGCTCATGCTCATTCTAATTCCAAATGAATGCCCATATGCAAAGTGGCTTCTCCAAACTTACAGAGTAGGCCTACTAATGGCTACCAAACGGCATATGTCTGTAGAAGAAGAGGACAGCAACAGAACGAAACAGCGAAGGATTCAAAAGTTTAAATTAGACTACACAGAAAAGTGGCCATGTGGTGGGTGACAAAGGGGAACCACATGTGAAGCTACTCATTACCAAGTCCAGCCAGGAGATGTTTTTCAAGGGAGCTGGAAAGAAGAGGATTACAGAGATCTGAAGAGTGCCTACTAATAGGTCCCTTTACAAACAACAGTAACCGAAGAAGACATTTCACTTTTCTTATGTCTTATGTATTAGAGTTCCAGAAAATCATGGCTTCTTCCGGAAAACACATTTTTTCCTTAAACTAATATTTTGGGGTAGGCATGTCTGTAAACTATTCTTATTTATTTTTTTGTTGCTATAAACATCATTTACTGACCACTGAGAAGTACTTGTGGCGAGTAACTGCTTGAATTACTAGCCCGATGAGTTAGTTGACATGAGTCATAACTGGCTTTCAGTTTCTGCACCCCTGTCGGTGAAGTAAACATGCAGTTCATCTTGCTGTTCCAGTAAAATGTAATTCATTCATTATGGATGTTTCAGGTGTTCCAGTATGTCTTCCCAAAAGTGCTTGTCAGAACTTTTCATCGTGTTGTTGACTACATTTTCTATTCAAGGTAAGGAAATTTAAAAAATGACAGCAAATAATTATTATTCATATATTGTAGGTCACAGATTTTAAAGAGCAGAACTTGATCATAAATCATTGTATACAAGAGATTGTAACATTTGTTGTTAATCTTAACTGCTGCTACAATCTGTGTGTGTTTTGTTGTAATTTATGGATGAAAATATTCTTTAAACATGTGTATTTGTGCACATTGTTTGTTCTTTGCTGTATTGTAATATCTGTTCTCTGAAATGATTTGGACTTAAATATAATATATATTTTACTGCTCAGCTCTGATACTGTGATAGTTATTTTCTTGAAGCTTTTCAGAGAAAAAAAAACGAACATCAGGGTTTGTAGAGTTAATTTTTTGGTGGAAAGTCTTCAGGCCAACTGAGCCCTTGCATGGAAAAAGAATGGGCCATTTGGAGATAAGTATTTGCCAAGAGACAACCCACACATTTGATTCTTTTTTTTTTCTTTTTTTTCCAAAAATCACACATGACAAATTCTTAAACTAATGCATACATTACACATGGAGAACATCAAAGAAAGTCTTATATGACTGATGAACAACCTGAAAAGACTAAATCATGCATCACGGATGATTATGAACTAAATCATGCATGACAAATGATCAGACTATATATCTCAAATTATGATAAGACTGAAATCATACATGGCAAAAGCTTATAGACTAAACCATACAGGACAAATGATAATCAGATCCTCAGGCTAAATCATGAATGACCAATGATCAACAGACTAGATCATACCTGATTAATGAATAGACAAAATCATACATTACAAATGATGCTCGGACTCAATCATGAAAAAAACCATGCTTGTCAGACCGAATTAAACATGACCAATGAATAATCATCCAGGATAACTAATTGTCAGACTACATCATACATGACAAATGATTAAATCGGACATCACGAATGAATATCACAATAAGCCTTACTTTATAATATAGTAACACAGGCTAACTTAAACATGACGTATTATTATCAGACTAAATCATACACGCACAACAAATGGAGAATACCTGCAGTCATTCAAGACATACGATCATCAGATTAAACCATACCTCACAAGGAATCCTCAAACTAAATCATAACATGACAAATTAATATCAGAAATCACAAACGGATAATAATCAGGTTGAATCATACACGATGCAACACAATAAGATCTTTGTGTACCAGACAGCTGTTGGGACTTGACTCTTAATGGACCCAAATTTCATGATTCTCAATGGACACACATTTCACGTGGCTGAACAAAAATACAAGACAAAACAGTGGAAAGATAAATTTTTTTTTCTCACAGGGCTATCAAGATATAACATGTGATACTACTGTATCTTGTATCTTCGCTACAGACATTAACAGCGAAACAAACAACTTATGGCAAAACTAATTATATATGATTAGTGACAGGTATGAAATAACACACCCTTGTTCTTTGTGGTTTTTTTTTTTTTGTTTGTTTTTTTTGGAAGCATTTTTTTTTTCAAGGTACATAAATTTTAAATTTTAATTTTTACAGCGGTGAATCAGAACACACATTTGATTCTAATTATCATTTTTAAAGTACAATGTTGACATTTGGAAATGAAGCTGCATAGCAGTGTATGGGAAATATATATCTAAAATGGCTTTCATGCATGATACATGGGAGCTGCCCTTTGTTAAGTCTAGCAGACGATACCGCAGTGATGAGCATGCTATTCACTGAGACAGAAGGAAATATTAAATGCTGTGCAGATTGATGCACTAGTTTGACATTTTCTGTGCCATTCTCAACTTTTATGCACCATTGATGCTCCCAAAAAGGAACACTGGATTTCTGGTAACATCATATCACTATCATCTGGTCATGGTTCTCATTTCAATATTTGCTGCAGGAATCACTTTATGCAGGCAGTATTTGGGTTGCTGGCGCTGCTGGGTCACATCACGCTCATTCTGGATATTTTGCCCATTCTGACCATCTTTGAGCCAGAAGTCAACCACATCGCTTGGCCCCTCAGCCTGTGGTTCATCAACCTGCTCTTCTATCACCTCAGCTGTACCACAGACCCTGGGGAAATTACAAAGTACAACGTAGAGGGGCTGCTGACTGTGTACAAGCCAGACGACCTGCTGTACAAGCCTGGAGTGCAGTGCCGAACATGCAAAATCACTAAGCCTGCTAGGTCTAAGCATTGCAGTGAGTTCATGCTGTTTCACTTTTTCTTCAGTCTGTAACAGTGTGAAAAATCTACTGTTGGCATCTTACATACAACTTGGGTTCGGTTCTGATGTATAACCAAATCATGGTTAACATGACAAAAATAAACAATTCTTTAAAAATAAAGACACACACACACTTCAGCCATGTAACAAATCTCATCCATAGGTTGTTCATTTAAAACTCTTCTAGTACAACATCGGCAAAATTTTCAAGACTTTTTAACTAAGGAGTATACGCCGTGCACTCCCAAAATTTTAAATTGTTCCTAAAGCTGACCCTTCGACCAACACCATAGACCAGATCTGTATCTAGAGAATGTTGTAATCTGTAATGACTTGCAATTGAAATGAGCCTTAATTGTGCCAAATTTAGTGCTTGTTAAATGCAAGTGACAAGCAAACAACACGATTTTGGGTAGCTTGTTAACGTCAGATTGCATAAAACGTACTATTAAAATAAATAACTGAGGTAATAATATCCAAGCATAGTGCAGCATTGTTTGTGTTATTTCTTTAAATAATTTGTGTGTGTGTGTGAAATAAGATTTTAAAAATCTATAGGTTTACTGATACAGGAACACATTTTGTGTAAAAGTGTTTACTTTTGATAGTAACGGTTACAATTTTTAATTCCAGGTTTTTGCAACAGATGTGTTCACAGATTTGATCACCACTGCATATGGACCAACAACTGTGTTGGGGCAGGTAACCTACGCTACTTCCTGCTCTTTCTGATCACCCTCATAGCAATGTGCATCAATGGGATACTGACGGCTCTGCACTCCCTCATGCTGGTCGTACGCAACCTGCGCCTGATGGAGACCTCTTACATTGATCCTGCCACAGGCAACGTCTATCCTGTCACTTTTCCTGTGCTAGTGCAGGTATGGTTTGGATGCTGAGGAAAGTGATTTGCTATTTGAAATGGTAGCACAGAAAAGATGGTGGGTGGGATAAGAATAAAAACAGACCTGGAAAGAAAGGCTTTGGCATGGAATGTTTCTGTGATTGTTTTGCTACCATGGTTAGTGGATTATAAGTTCTAATTAGTTTCCTGGTTTCCAGATGCATCTTCAGCATGTCCAAAAATTTTAGGAGAGGCCACAGCCTGCCTTATTTTGTGTGCAATTTGCCCACCATGATTCTTTAAGTTCAAGATAAAAGCAGCTGTCATTGACCATTGATAATACTATTTGCAGGAGCCACAATACGTACAGTCCTTGCTTGCATAGCTTGATGCTAAGCTTCCAATTGTTACTGTGTTGTTCCTGTAATTTTACTAGTGTCCACAGCTATATTGGAATATAATGTAAGCTGTGTGTGTGTGTGTGTGTTAATCTGGGATTTTAAAAGCTGTTTTGACATGTGGTAGAACCACTACGTAGTCCACATTTTGTATTGATTTGTTGTGCAGCACCTGTTCCTGCAGCACCCGCGCACAGTGTTCTTGGTGGGGTCGCTGGCCATACTGCTGTTGCTGCTGTTTGCCTTCACATCTTACCACCTGTACCTCATCTCCGTCAACCAGACAACCAACGAGCGCTTCAAGCTGGGCAGTCTGCAGGTCAGCAACAACAACAACTCCAACGAAGCATCTGCTGCCCCTCCGCAGCAGCTGTGGAGTTTCTATGACAGAGGTCTGGTCTTGAATTTGTGTGAAGTGTTTCGTCCGCTAAGGCCTAGGAAATCACTCCAGTCTGCTGTTGCTAAAGACCTTTCTTCCAACGGCCATGGCGCCCACTCACGCAGGGAAGTGTCAAGGGCGAAGATGAGAAGAAAAGTGTGAGCATTTGTTCGTACAAGTAAACTGCAGATATACGTTTTATCACGTCAAGTATTAACGACATGTTGATAAGTTTGTTTTTTCTGTCTTAACCTCTGTATTTGTTAGTCTAGTCCATGCAAGTAGAATTACGGAGTAAATGACGTTCTGTGCTATTTTTTAACGTAGCAGACCTGTATATTTGGCTGTATGAAGATTGTAATAGATCCACTAGTCCCAGAGCATTTGTATTGGGAGTGAGGAGAGGAGGAGGGTGGGGTGGGAATGTGGATTTGGGAATTTGTCAGGATGTGCTTGGATGACCAGTTTTGTGATTTTGTACACATTTCTTACTCCTGATGTTCAGTTTTCATTTTTAATGGATTCTGTTCAACCTCTAATTCCGTTGTTTCCATTTTGCCTGAAAATTACTTTTTTCATCCATAGTTTAATGCTGCAAGCTAAGTTTTTTCCCCTCATTGGAAAGTCTTTCTCCATACCAGTATGAACTACTATTTCTGCTCGTCAACAACATGTGTTTCATTTTGTTGAAATTTTGATGCTGACTATTTTACTGCTTATCAAATTGACTTCACTTGTTTGCATTTGTTAACTTTGTTGGTCAAGAGTCACTCCCCCAAAAATGGCTAGTTAAATGTTTGACACTATACCTTATGTTTGAGATTGAGTTTAAACGACTTTTCTGTATGATGCTCTGTAGCAAAATATTATTGATGTACTGAAAATACAGTTCTGTATCCATTATTTTCTCACATTTATAACACAATATTTTGTAGTGCCAGCTCTCAGGATTGAACATAATCATGAGAAATTTCAGAATTTTCCACATTTATTAGTCATGTCAGACTAATGTCAAAGCCTTGATTTTATTAAATTTCCCTAATTATTTTAATTTTTAAATGTTTCTTTTCAATAATTGTAAAAAGAGATCCCTTTTAGAATATACTATGTCTCTGAGTTTTGTGTTTTTCAAAAGTTTTACTAAATTTTTTTTTTTGAGAGATTTCCGCGAATCTGTTAACTGAACAATACCTAAAAATTAGTTCTTAGTTTCCATTAATTTGTTTTAGACTTAGATTGTTTGTTTCAAATATTTGCAAAGAAACCATTAAGAGAATATGGCACAGAAATATGTTTTTAGAGTGGCAAATTTGCTCTTTAATGGTTTCATCACTATTTTATGATAGTATTAGCAATGGACATGTCTGTTGATGCTTTAGCATGCTGAAAATATTTATTATGTTTGCAATTTTGTCTCCCGGAGGTTGCTGATCACGCAATGTACTCTGATCCGTTAGACCTGGCATTTGAGGAATAATACTTTTGACTAGATCATGACTAGCCATTTCTGTAAAATATTGACATGAGTAAATTAATTGTTTTGATGACCACAATCAAGAATTCTTCAGACTAAATCTCATGAAATTTTGTTAAAAATTATTTTGTTCTTGTTTTTATTCTGAGAGTGCTAATGTCTCTTTTTGTTTATTTATTTTTTGAATCAGTGATCAGTATGCATGATGTTTTAATTATTTAATTCTCAAGTTTTGAATTTACTTTTACCTTTTTTTTAATGCAGAATGTTTGTGGTATTTAACTAGCTTTGCCAAGTATATACACGTAGGTGTTCATTAATTCAATTAATGTATTATTTCATGTCTGTTTTATGGATTTATTTTTAACAACATGTATTTTATTACTTGAGCTTCCAGACATTAACTTTATGTTGTTCTGACCGAACGTCTTTCTGGTTTGACGAATCCATATCCATGTATAAGAGGCTGAAAAACAGGTTAGGGGAAGAGGAAGTTAGATTGAAATTATACGCTGCAAATCCATAGATGCGAACTTACTGGCGAATATCTGTAGTGGCAAATAGAAGAGAGAAAGAGAGAGAGAAGAAGAAAGAGTGATCACCTCCACTACTCCTTCTCCATTCCCCATGACACAAAGAACATTCAACATGGCAAGACATGGAAAACATTTGGCTCTGACTTTGACTGAATTTACGCTTTTATGGATTTGCATCTTTAGGTGTTTCCACCTGTTAACGTTTCAACCTTTGTTTTGTTGTACTTGTTCCAACGTTGCTGTATATACACTGCTCGGACAGATTGTTCTTGTTTAAAGAATTTGTTTGTTTGTTTGTTGGTGTGTTGTTGTTGGTCTCACTGGTACACAACCATTCCACTTCTGCCCAAGGGTGTTCAAGGCGTTCCTTGCCCACTCGGCAAAGATCTCAACCAATTCATGAAACGTGCACGCTTTTCTCCTGAGTCCACCTACATCTTGCATGTCATTGAAACGAATGGAAGCTCACGTTGTGGTCAAACTCTTGAAGTAGATAACTGTGTTATTTACTGTGTTTTAGTTAAGAGTTTTCTATCCAACAAGAGTTCATAATTCTGCTACTGGTAGTATTACATATACATAATGTCTCTGAATTGGAAGCTTCATATATTTTTTGGTGATAAAGTATTCACGAAACTAGTGTCCAATTAATTCTGGTTGAGTTCACTAATTCAGCTGTCCAGATTGACAACTCTGCTGGCTTTATTGTGATACTTACATCATGCATGTACGTAATTCATTGAGTAAGTATGTAAGCTTACATCCTTATGTCTTAAAATAGATCCTGTAATATAACAATATTGCTTCTATGTGGAAAACAGTTTCTTGTATCATTCATTGTCAGAGTTCCACAGTCACCATTGGTATCCTTACCATATTCAGTCTTACCATCTCGTTTTTGGTTCTCCTGTGTACAT
Source organism: Oncomelania hupensis (assembly GCA_036898135.1). Taxonomy (NCBI): domain Eukaryota; kingdom Metazoa; phylum Mollusca; class Gastropoda; order Littorinimorpha; family Pomatiopsidae; genus Oncomelania; species Oncomelania hupensis. Next base: position 48,344,680 of record CM072512.1, on the reverse strand, counting down.
TCCCAGATCACAGATTTTAAACGGGTCATCATGCCAAATTTTAATAAAGATTTTTGTGTTGCTTTATATTTCCTTTCTATTATTTATTTATTTATTTGTTAACTTTTCAATCGTTGATTTGATTCTTTTTAAAATTGCTCATTTCTTTATATTAAATATATAATTGGAAATTTGTGGCTACTTTGTTGCTGGTTAGCTATGTAGTTTTAATCATTTCTCTGCTTATGAATTTTGTGTAAACTACAAAGTCATTTTATTCACAACTTTCCGGCACCTCTCATAAAAACTCGTGGGTATCGCCATTATAAATTAAAATGAGGTTATATGAAACCAAGTTCCGGTTTGGCTTGTTTTGCTTTTATCAAAGCTTGATGCGTGACTTTTAAATATGGCAAATTGCCGAAAACGACGATTGTTAGAGCCAGAAAACGAGTGGGATAAGTATAAAAACAGTGGAGGAAGTACATGCTCAGTGAAAGAATGCAAAAAACAATCGTAGAGGCCTGTATTTGTGGCGACTTCGGAGGTGCGTCGATCATCGACAGAAAGTGAAGCAGGACCTGAAAACTCTTGTAGTTTTCCATAGCTTCGCCGTCGCAACCTTCACAAAACACGAAGTAACTGACTATGTTAGGCTAGCGTTGTGGCCAAGTGGGCTAAGGCGGGACTAACTTGCCTTGTCCACAAGCCAGAAACCAATGGCGCCTGACAGGTGTGGGTTCGAGCCAGCATCTGGGCGTTATGTTTTTCCGAATATTTTTCAAAAATTCACAAATAATGTTAGGTAGGTAGGGTTTAGGTGCGCCACTGGCGATAGAAAGGGATAATAAACTGCAGCAAAAAAAATAAAAATATGTGAGGGTACGATACAGGTGGCCAGTGACACATGTTATTATTCTTGAATATTTGGAAATAACTCACTAAAACACGCGGAGAAAAAAAAACGGAAGTATTTTTCATAGAGGGGATTCCCGTTGGTGCATAGGATAGCAGAAAAGTGTGAATAGTTCTTTATTGTAATCATGATGGGAAAGCTGCCAAGTTCATAGATTAAAAAGTGGAGGTTAAAATTTGCTAGAGAACTTCATTCTCTTCAGAGAAGCAAACACAAAAAAAGCATCAGCATTATTATCTTTGCATAAACCCACAGAAACAAGCATTTTTGCTTTGGATTTATGGAGTGATAATAATAATAATAATAATACTGGATGCTATCACGCATTATTCCTAAATCAGACTCAAAAGCATGATGACCTATAACCAACATACACACTCACATGTTTACACACACACACACTCCTAAATACATAATGAACACACAAGCATCACTCAAAGATGTGGTTGTAAATGAGAGTCGCTATTAGAAGACTGACCGGAATTTTTTTTATTTTAATTTTAATGTTTTTTGGTTTGCTTCAAGTACTATCCTTGAAGTCATAATAAAGTTGAACGGGCATCTTTTCTTTTTATGTAACCCAAGAAATGTTTGCTAGCAGTTATAGGCCTCAAATAAGCATCTATACATTTGCAGCTTCTTTTTTTTTTTTTTTTTTTTTTGTATTGCTGATTGTGGTTTGCTTGCTTTACCTTATCGTTGTTCCATTGTGTCTTTGCTGAGGCCTGAGTTTTGATTTATGTCATTTGAGTCCTTCCACTAAATCATTTATATTATTGAGTTCTGCATGGCATGCGTTTATGTTACTGACATTGAATCTTTCCTTTTCTTTCAGTAGAATGTTGGAAGTGCTGGTGGGAAGCGAGGGGGATGTTGAATTTTATTTTATTTCAAATGGTTGAATGACTGACGCGAACATTGACACTATGTCTTTTTTTAGACTGTAAAGAGATGTTGAATTTCTGGCTGTTGTAATGTTGAATGATCGTATCAGCATTAGATATCACATGTATAGTTGTGTAGTGGGGTGTAGTGGGTTTGTATGCCATATTTGCTATCACGATCTGTATGTAGAAAATGCCAGTGGGACAATGAATTGCCATATGCTTTCTGATATCACTGTTTTGTGTTACATTAGTCTTATTGTTTGCTTGTTCTGTCACGACCTGAAACTATCAACACTGTATTATTATTCGGAGGTACCAGTCTCTTTGTTTAGTTCGTAAGTAGTGACTGAATAGATACTATTACTTCAGGTAAGACTTGAATCCCTTTTTTTTTTTTTAAAGCCTAATTTTGCTGTTCTTCCTTATTATTCTTGGAAGTGGAAAATTTGGTATGAAATGGCAAGTTATGTCAGAAATAACTCCTGTGCATAAGTTTGCACTGTGTTGGGTGGAAATCAAGCTTCAGTGCATAATGTCTGTCAGGTTGCTTGTCACAGGCTGCTGTTGTAGTCTCAGAGCCGGCCAATTTTCAATAAGCTGTTATATACAATACAGCACAACACATCTTTAGTACCCCAAAAGTAATTACAGCAAGCGCCGAATCCCATTTTAAATTCATATACATGAAGAATTCACATATAATGAAGAATCCCATTTTAAATTCATATACGTCAAGATACACAATGATCACATTTTAAATTCATGTACATTAAGAATTCACGATAATCCGCTTTCATCTTTCAGAGCAGTTGCATGCCTTGTAATAAAAGTGCATTACAGAGCATATGTGACACGGTTATAATACTGATATTGTAACAAGAAAACAAACTTTACTATTTCAGTGAGGCATTACAATGATCACTTTCATTGATACAATTTTCAACTTAATAAAAATCACATTTGAAACGCATGCACCCTTCTCACTCAATACAGTACTTTACAATCAAACCAGTATAGCTAAAAACTAAGACAATAAATCAAAGCAAGAATCAATGACATGTTCAAAGGTAATTATCAGAACTCTATACCATAAAATTAGATAAGAGAGGCGGCTCCCAGCAAAGCCATCAGCGCATGTTACCCCGTTGGGGTGCCAGAGGTTTCAGTATAAATAGTATCACCACTTTCTGGAAATTTAGTGCTTTAAATTCCCACTGTCGCTGTCTTTCTCATTTGTTCTTTCTCATTCCTGCTCTGTTCTATCGATCTGTATACTATCTTCTTCTTCGCTAGAACAGTCACCTACCTTTTTTCTTGAAAACTCTTTCGGGACAAAACTCCTTATTTGTGTGTGAGGTCTGTTGGATGAGCTTGGGAATATTGGACGCTTTCTGCCAGGTGGTCACTAGGGCTTCCTATGATGTTATTATTTAGCAATGTAGGCATTTTATATGTATGTGTTTTGTTGATAATTTATAATGATGTTTGTATTCTATTTTGTTTTGTAAACGGGGTTTCGATAAATTAGAGGATTGGCTCAGCGTCCCCTGCGTGGGATGACTTTATTGTAAAGTGACTGGCTGGTAGAGTGCCTTCAGTTTTACCATTAGGGTTGTTTCAGCAGATCTTTTATGTGGATCAGGGGTTGTCTGGTCCTGATTTGGCTCGGAAGAGTGCGCTGGACCTAAAGCAATAATAATGTAATCAAATTAGCGCATGTGAAGAGAGGCATTGATCAGATATTGCTGTGCGCAAAAGGATGTACTTGTATATTTGTGAAGATCAAATATTTGAAAAGGGACAAGTCCAAATAAAAGCGAAAACATTGGAACCTCATTTGCTGTACGTTTTAGAATCATGAACGAAGGACTGCCAATATGTCTGACATAGATAATTACTCCATATTGAACTATTATAATGGCTTGGCGTACAATGAGTAGTCTGTAGATTGTATCACATTCTTTGCATGTAATAATCATGTTTTGCACAGTGTGACAGTATTGCTTTCATACATTGATAACCTCAGCTGTTTTTTATTAGATGTGCATAGTATTCATTGCAGAATAATTATGTGAACCTGTACACCAGACAGAAACTCTCGTGAGGGTGCTGGGGGTTTCTGTATAAATAGTATCCCCACTTTCTGGAAATGTATTGCTTTAAATTCCCACTGTCGCTGTTTTTCTCCTTTGTTCTTTCTCATTCCTACTCTGTTCTATCAATCTACTGTACTATCTTCTTTTCTAGACCAGTCACCTACCTTTTTTCTTGAAAACTCATACAAAACTCCTCATTTGGGTGTGAGGTCTGTTGGGTCAGCTTGGGAATATTGGATACTTTCTGCTAAATGGTCACTAGAGCTTTCTGTGATATTATTTAACAATGTAGGCATTTTATATGAATGTGTTTTGTTGATATTTTTATAATGATGTTTATATTCTATTTTGTTTTTGTAAACTGGGGTTCGTTAAATTAGAGTTTAGCCTCAGCGTTTACTGCGTGGGATGTCTTTGTTGTGAAGTGACTGGCTGGTGGAAGCCTTCAGTGTTACCACTGGGGTTGTTTCAGCAGATCGTTTATACGGATCAGGAGTGAGTCCTCTTTTAGTTAAGTTGGGGTCCTGATTTTGTAGTCCTGATTCAGCTCTTTTTCAGTCCGCTGGACTCTATAAACAATGAATACCTATCTAACTCTCACTTTATGAGTTACGCACTTGTAGCATTTTATTTGTCAAAATATAGAAATTGCTTTTGTTAGACAGCATTCTTCATCCACTATTGCCCATGTGATTATGTTAAAGTATTTTGTAATTTATTTATTTTGTTTATTTCAAATGTAAAGCAATAGAAGTGATGAGAGTATGAAAACCTGTAGAGAAGTCAAACGGCCAGCCCATGAATAATGTAGATAAAAGCTGTACTTTGGAGACAGCTTCTTCAGTGGGCTAAGGGTGAATTCCCATGGAAGATTAAAGCCTGGGAAACCATTCAAATTGTCATTTTTGTTGTGCCTGACATTTTCTGCCCGCCTGGACTGATGGTTCCAGTCGGCAAAGTTGGAATGTTTTTGCGTTGAAAGATAAACTGTTGGTAGACTAAGAGGTGACAGGAATGATTTATTATTTGTGACGTAATGTAATTCATGTGAGAATGAAGATATACTTCACCTTCTCCTGTGCAGTTTTCAGGAAGTGGAGTTGCATGTTCATTGTATTGATCATTATGTGTGTGTAGTTATTTCGTATGTGCACACAGTTTTAGTGACGATTGTTGTTGATGTGTGTGGTCTTCCTTCTCACGCACTATTGTGTAGTGAACCGTGCATGACAAAACAGTTTGTGTTGTGATTTGCAGTCATTATGCACATGTAATGAATAGCGGATGAGCCTATACAGAATATTGTTAATCTAGTTGTTATTATATAGTGTTCACCCTTGTCAAAATGCTTTAGTACATTTGTGCTCAGGCCATTAGCATATTTAGCACACTAGCATGCATTGAGTTGATTTCAATATTGTATTATGCTGTGCTTAGATGTACTTCCAGGTTCGTGTACTACTACTACTACTACTACTACTACTATACGAAGTTGATAGACTTGTAATGTACAAACTAATAATGTACTGTTGCTTTTTGTGTGTTTTAAAAAAAAATTGTTTTAGTTAGAATTGTTTGCTAGACCATAATACCATAGAAAATCTTCATAGATGTACTTCCAGGTTAATTCACGATTTAAAAAGCTGTTATAGTTGTAATGAAATATGATGTGTAGTTAAAAAAAAGAAGCAACAAAAGAAATGAACGTAAACTAATGTAGCTCGAAACTCCTTTATAGCGAAATCTAAATAACCATGTGTGCGTAGAAGCTGGATGTTTTTTCCAGGTAGGTTAGCAACAGTTGTTATACATGTGACGAAGTGTAAGGAACTAAATAATTACCAATTTACATAGAATTTGATTACTAATAAAATACTAGAATCTCTGTACCAGGAATTCTTCATGATAATCTGTTGTGAGATTTACTTCAGGTGTTAATTTTGTTTAAATGTATGAAATTGTTATACTTGTGTAAAAAAAAAAGAAGTAAAATTTAGTTACTAATAAAACACTAGAATTTCTGCATAAAATCTCCCCGCAAAATCTTTGACTGAATATAGATCTAACTAGAAAATCTACTATAAAAAAAAAAAAGTTTAAAATTCTGTACTATGAAAGCTGTACCAATTTAGTTTGAAAATCTATTAGTAATGTAGTTTCAATGTGTGAAGATAATGTGTTATATTTATATCCTATGTACGGACAAGGGAGTGGGGAAGGGGGGGGGGAGGGGACCTCAGTGTGGGGATGGCGGTACTAGTTTGAATAGGATTTCTACTTGTGTGAGCCACTTGTTTCATGTCAGTTTCACCATCCTCCCCCTGCCCACACTGCTCCTCTCATCTCCGTGGGAATGCTGAGGCTTCTATATAAATAGTATCCCCACTTTCTAGAAATTTTGTGCTTTCAATTTTTACTGTCTCTGTCTTTCACCTTTGTTCTTTCTCATTCCTACTCTGTCCTATCGATCTACTATACTATTTTTTTTACTAGACCAGTCACCTACCCTTTTTCTTGAAAACTTTTCCAAATCTCCTCATTTGTGTATGAGGTCTGTTGCGTCAGCTTGGGAATATTGGACACTTTCTGCCAAATGGTAACTAGGGCGTTATATGATGTTATTATTTAGCAATGTAGGCGTTTTATATGTATGTGTTTTGTTGATATTTTACCCTCGTTGGGGTGCCGGGAGTTTCAGTATAAATATGTATGATTTGACTCGGAAGAGTCTCTTGGACCTAAAGCAATAATCATGTAATGTAATGTTGATATTTTATAATGATGTTTATATTCTATTTTGTTTTTGTAAACGGGGGTTCGATAAATTAGAGTATAGACTCAGCATCCCCCGCATGGGATGCCTTTATTGTAAAGTGACCGGCAGGTGAAGTGCATTCAGTGTTACCACTAGGGTTGTTTCAGCAGATCTTTTATACGGATCATGGGTGAGTCCTCTTTCAACCAAGTTGTGGTCCTGATTCGGCTCTTTGCGGTCTGCTGGATTCTATAAACACTGAATAACTAACTCAAGTCATTTTGATAATGCTTACAAGGTCAAAAGAGTTTGGTATGTATTGAAAGCAGATATGTGGGGTTGCTCACTTTGATGAAACACTATTGTAACTCTTGTGGGTATAGTTGCCAGCAAAAAAGAAACAAACCTAAATATACAACAAACTAACAGCAACAGAAAGTGTTTAACAATATTTGACGTTATCAGTCAGAAATCTTAATTTTTTTTTTTTTTTCGTTTTTGTGAGACTGAAGAACTGTCTTCCATAAACTTTTGTTTTTCCTTAACTTGGAACTGTGCGTATTTGTAAACTATTTGCTGGCCTTGTGTTTGTATCCTACAATTTGCATTTTCTGGACGATCGGCTTGGTCGGATTGTCTTTTTTGTTTGATCCGTGAGGTCGACGTTGTTGTGTGGGGATGGGGACGATAGGGGTTTGTCACGTTTGGAAGCTGCTTCGCTGTTCATTATTGTCTGTACATTTTGTGCATGCAGTTTGGTGATATCGTAATAGGGAAAATAAAGTTTAATAAAACACGGTAGAAGTCGTGTAAAATAAAAATTGAGAAAAAAACTGAGATAAAACAAATATGTTAAAATACAAATTTATAAAATTCAAACATGTTTTTTTTAATAATTATTTGAAAAAAAGCATGTATTTAAAAACATTTAAAAATGTACGTTAAAATGTTAACAGTAGATTTTTTTTTTTTTAGTTCGTAAACATCATTGATATTATTAATGAATATTTGATAGGACCGGTTTAACAGTTCAAACTAAATTGTTGGTGATTAATCTGTAAATTTTTACGTTGGAATGTGATGATTATATTTATTTTTGTATTACAAACAACACCTCATTGTTATAGTTTGTCTTGGTTAAGTATTAAACCCACCTTTCCCCATTTTGTGTTGTGTGTTATCACATTGTAGGGTATTGGTTAGTTATAGAATTGTGATACATGAATGATAATGATGTGATAGAGAGTGTCGGGGATGTGTAGTATAATTGTAAACCAGTGATATCTTTAGTCATGTATCAGGGTTAGTTCAGTCTCACTGTATTGCTTTGCTGTCGAGTCTTCACACAAAAAAAGGTTTCAAACAAATCGAAAAGAAATAAAACGTTAAAAATTCCTATCTGTCATCAAGTTAGTGGGGAGAGAGAGTGTGTGTGAATGGGTTGTGTACCGGACAAATCTTATATTCTGTAAAGAAAATTTAATGTGTAATTTTTTCATACTTCATCCAGTCATATATATATATATATATATATATATATATATATATATATATATATATATATATATATATATATATATATATATATATATATATATATATATATATGTATGTATGCGAGGGCAGTCCGATAAGTACTTAGCCTCACCGCCCGATGGCGCCAGTATCGCAAAAGCATCTTACTACATGTATCTATCGTGTAGTACATTCTCGTAGACGGCTACTGTCGAAATTTCAGCCGGATCGGACTCGTAGTTCTATTTGGACCGCGTATGGAAGCGGGCGTGTCCGCGGATTTTAGAAAACGCACCGGCTCACACCTCCGCCCTCGCCACGGTCGAATTGGGCTACGAACTGCTGCCCCATCCACCGTTTTCTCCAGAAAGTGCGACTTCTTTTTGTTTCCAAACTTGAAAAAGTGACTCGCTGGGCAGAAATTTGAGTCAAATGAGGTCGTCATCGCCGCCACGGAGGCCTACTTTGCAGACCTCGAGAAAATGTATTTTTCAGACGGGTTAAAGAAGTTGGAGCATCGCTGGGTCAAGTGTATTTAACTAAAAGGAGACTATATTGAAAAATAAATCGCCACTTTTTTAATACTTCTTCTTCTTCTTCTTCTTGTTGACTACCACCTTCATCGTTGTGAAGATTACGTAGACATAATGGGGTTTTGCGCTTAGGTATATTGGCTATTGAACTTGAAATTTGAGAAAACGCTGCCCGGGTGACCAGCTTGTGGGGTCAGGGATAGGGGGTTTGGGGTGGAGGAGGGGAGGGGAGGGGAGGAGGAGGGCTAGATCCGGGATTTAAACTCTTCCAGAGTTTGGCTGCAAACAGCTTCTTCTGGGAGAGCATTCCACTCGGCAATGGTGCGTGGAAAAAAAGTTTGTTGCCTGTGTGCAGTTCTGCAGGAAGGCAGCAGGTATTGCTCAGCGTGCGTCCGACGGGTATTCTTCAGGGGCGGGGCAGGTGTGGGTTTCCTTGAGGATGTGATTACTGTTAAACCTTTGTGCTGCTTGTAAAACAGGCAGAGTCTGGCTTGGCGGCGGCGATCCTGGAGTGTGGGCCATTGTAGATTTTCAAGCATTTCAGCCACACTTGAAGTCTGGCGATAGCGGCGCACAACCCATCTGGCGGCACGGCGCTGTACCGCTTCAATGCGCTGGATATCCTTGTTGGTATGAGGGTCCCACACTGGGCACGCGTATTCCAGGATGGGGCGGATGAGTGAGATGTACGCTTGGCGCTTGATCTTCTGGCAGCCGATTTTGAGATTTCTTCTCAAAAAACCAAGTGTTTTGTTGGCCTTGTTGATTACGCTGGTGATATGGGTGTCCCACTGTAGATTGCTCTCAATGGTGACCCCCAGGTACTGGCTTTGTCAACTGTAGGTAGAGTGTGGCCGTGGAGGTGGTATGCACAAGGCAGAGGCTTCCTTTTCCTCGTGACACGGAGTGTCTGACACTTGTCAGGATGGAAGCACATGAGCCACCGTTGCTCCCACTCTGCCAGTTGGTTGAGGTCATCTTGTAGGATGGACTGATCAGCAGTGGTGTTGACCGTTTTATGGCACATAGTGTCGTCAGCGAATAGCCGGGTTGTTGATTTCACCTTTTCTGGGAGGTCGTTAATATAAAGTACAAAGAGGCTTGGGCCCAATACGGATCCCTGAGGCACTCCAGACTCCACAGGAACAGGACCTGAGACAGCCCCGTCCACCACTACGCGCTGCTGCCTATCAGCAAGGAAGGCCTCTATCCAGCCGAGCACTTTACCGGTGATGCCATAATGTCCGAGCTTGTGGACTAGGAGCGAGTGACACACCTTGTCAAAGGCCTTGGAGAAGTCCATTATTAGGGCGTCTGTTTGCTTCCCCCTTTCAAGGTCATCCGAAAGTTCATCCACAAGCCCAACAAGTTGGCTCTCGCAGGAACGGCGTTGCCGGAAACCATGCTGCGCGTCTGTGATGATGCCTTGGGCCTCTGCGAAGGACATGATGGAGCTGGTGATGATGTGTTCCATGATCTTACAGGGAACACTTGTTAGGGATATGGGGCGGTAATTTTCAGCTTTGTATCGTTCTCCCTTCTTGAAAACAGGTGTAACATTGGCAGTTTTCCAGTCTTGAGGAACTACTCCAGAGTGTAGGGAACTTCGGAAGAGGATAGTAAGTGCGGGGGCGAGTTCAGTGGCAAGTTCTAGAAAACAAGACACAACTTTTTTTTAATGCCCACACACTTCTATATATATATAATCGCCACTTTTTGAAAATTTTCGTTTTTCTTTTGTAGGCTAAGTATATGTATCTTATCTTTTTTTCGTTCTTTAAACGTAACATGTAGGCTAATCGTTCTATCCTATTTTATCCTATCCCGTAACTCAAATGTCGTTGGGGCACTACAGGTGATCCTTTAACCAGCGTACTCCATCTTTCTGTTCTCAGCAAACCACAATGTTGTTTTCCCACCTCTTTGTCTTGTCTTGAAGATTGTTTTAAAGATTGTGTAAACAAGTTGCTATACTGTATAGTAACATCTCGGATGTACAGTGGCATCTTCCAAGATCTGCTGGAAACCGCAAGAATGATTTCGAAGCGCCACATTTAAACAAGGCAGCTAACTTCTCCAGGCAAAGGATTAATTAAATTTGTTTTTGTTACCTCCCTTCTCGCTTCCTTAATCGCACGAGTAACGTTACGGTTGATTGCATCGTATAAGGTGACGACCGCTTAAAAGTTTGATATATTTAACTTGTAGGATTTAAATCAAGATAGCAGAGTGGCGCAGTGGGAGCGTGCTGGGCCCATAACCCAGAGGTCCGTGGATCGAAACCACGCTCTGCTATACATTTTTTTTTCTTTCCGCGGTTTGTTAGTTCGAGTGCGACGAACCGAATATTGATTATTTATTAATAGTCTTTGATCTTTCCTCATTCCCCTTAAACACACGTACATCCCTCAGCCTTTCCATTAATCTACCATTGACTAATCATTACCTTCATAATATAATCTGAGTATTATTTATTTATTTATACTTTAATTATTTTGTACCATTTTTCTTATGGAATGAGCAGTCTTACTAAGCTCGTTCACAAGACATATATTTTTACACACGCACCTAATCAATGAAACACACCTAGATCTAACTTGTACATACATATAGATATATATATTTTTTTCTTTTCACACACACACACACACACACACACACGCACGCACTCAATCAATGAATCAAACCTAGAACTAACTTACAATAACATACTACATGTTTCTCAAACAGCAATATTTCATTCAGTCACAGTAATACACATAGTCAACATAGTTATGAAACAAATAATACAAAGGATAAATTGTGAAATAAAACAATATTACAAAGTAACCTATCCTATCCTCGTATCCTATCCCGTAACTCGAAAGTCTTTGGGGCACCACAGATGAACTCCATCTTTCTCTGTCCTCAGCAACCCTCATGGCTTCGCTCGGTGTCAAACCAGTCCATTCTCGAATGTTGTCCCCCCACCTCTTTTTTTTTGTCTCCCTCTTCTTGTCTCCGTGCACCGTGCCTTGCAGAATGGTCTTTGCAAGGCCTGATGCTCTGGTGACGTGCCATACCATCGGAGTTTCCGTTTCTTTACCACTGTGAGCATGTCATCGTGTTGTCCAATGGCTTGTGTGATGGTCTGTAGTGTAGCCTATATCACAGAAAGCAGAACATATGACGAAATGAAAGCAAAAAACCTTCCTAACATAATACCAATGATATTGCACACATACTCCGCCTGGTATTGCACTGAAAGCATAGTAATCATAATATTTTACTACGGAATAAAACAAAACTTCACGCTACAGTAGGCCTACTATCATTTTAATCGAGCCAGGAAGTGTCAGAAGTGTGTGGGCATTAAAAAAAAGTTGTGTCTTGTTTTCTAGAACTAAGCACAATGAAAACAACAACTTAAAACCCTTCTCCACACTGCGTCGCTGAGATTAACCGAGAGTGACGTACGCTTTGGCTACTCTCAACTATGCAGTACGCTCTTTCCTTCCTCGGCTATCAACCTCACCACATTCAAACAACCGTCATGTGCAGTACCACTAGCCGATTACCAAGGAGAATAGATCCGAGAAAACTAAAAGGAGTTGGATCCTCGCTAGCACAGCGGTATCAGTAATAGCGTACAGCCCATGTCTTATAGACGCTTTTACAAATAATATTTAAAGCTCGGAAAAAGCATACCGTCATGTATGGTTTTGGGAGAAATAGGTCAGTACCCCTTAGATTTAGTAGATCAAAGTCATATGTTAAATTTTGGGTACAAACTTACGTTTGAAACAAATAATAATAAGATATCTTGTGTTGTTTACACATTTTTGTTCAAGATATATGAAATTAATTTCAAAGACATCCTGCAGTTCACGGTGCAAGGAGGCAGAAGAAGAGGGAGACAGAAAAAGAGGTGGGAGGACAACATTCGAGAATGGACTGGCTTGACACTGAGCGAAGCCATGAGGGTTGCTGAAGACAGAGAAAGATGGATACGCTGGTTAAAGATCATCTGTGGTGCGCCAACGACCTCCGAGTTACGGGATAGGATAGGATAGGAAATTAATATGAATCTACTTATTTAGACTTGAGCCAAGAATACCCTGGAAAAATTAGGAAAAGGAAATATTTGGCAGGTCAATCTCGAGGAACAAATTTGTCTGACGAACTATTTACGGAAGAAATAAAGAAAAGATTGCAAGATCAATGTGTACAAACTGGCACTCTGAAATTCACGCAAATGGCCTAATTATAAAATGTTTAAAGATTTTTTTTTTTTTTTTTGGGGGGGGGGGGGGTGGGGAGAGAGGGGAAGAGTATTGACCCGTTCTTCCCGCCAATCTAGCCGCCATGTAACAAAATTTAGAACGTTAAATCATAAACTACCAGTTCAAAGGGGACGATCTTTTGGAATTCAAAGATGTGACAGAACTTGCAATAAATGTAGTACTAATGATCTGAGAGATGAGTTTCATGTTATTTTTACTTGTCCATCTTTTGCTGATGTCAGAAAACAGTTGCTCAAAAGGTTCTATTATGTTCGTTCAAATGCAATTTTAATTGTGTACTTTGTTTGCATCAAATAAAAATCTACTGTGCTAAAACTAGCCAAGTTCATGAAAATAGTAATGGAATGCTTTAGAACGTAATGATAATCCTAGTTGTTGCAAGTCTGGTAGTAGTAGTAGTAGTAGTAGTAGTAATAATAATAATAATAATAATAATAATAATAATAATAATAATAATAATAATAATAATAATAATAATAATAGTAAGAAGAAAATAATAATAATAATAATAATAATAATAATAATAATAATAATAATAATAATAATAATAATATTGATAATAATAATAATAATAATAATAATAATAATAATAATAATAATAATAATAAGAAGAAGAAGAAGAAGAAGAAGAAGAAGAAGAAGAAGAACAACAACAACAACAATAATAATAATAATAATAATAATAATAATAATAATAATAATAATAATAATAACAATAACAATACTACTACTACTACTACTACTACTACTACTACTACTACTACTACTACTACTACTACTACTACTACTACTAATAATAATAATAATAATAATAATAATAATAATAATAATAATAATAATGGGTGATAGTATGGCTAATAATAATGATAATACTGATGATGACGTTGATAGTGTCTTGAAATCTTCAATGGCAAACAAAACCCTGCAATGTGATTGCATCCTAACCTGAAACATGAATACAATGGATTCAATGGAAGCGTATTTGCATGCTAAAATGATACATTCCACTTCACCATTTATCTGAATTAAGTTCATATAAGCTTAAACCTTTCCAATCAATCATTCATGGATTATTTATTCTTTTGTAGACAAATAATTTATTCTTTCTTATGGTTTTTATTTTCATACTTCATACCATTCTAATTCAGTTGAGTTTAAAATATTTAATTCAATGTGAAAATTTTAAAAAATCCCTTTAATAATTTTATCCATTTAAATATCTTTCTGACGGCTCTCTTAGATCTATACTACCCATCGCATTACGGTCGGAAGTGACGCTGCGTATCTAAAAATAAGTTTTCACCTCCACGTTTGCTTTGCTTAGTACCATCAATTACCATGGCCGCATTTCCGCCTTGTTTCTCGCTTGTAACCCTAACCCTAACCCTAACCCTTGAATTTTATGTGTCCAAGGGGTTTTCCAAGGGGTTTTCCGCGAAAATTTAGTCTTACATACGCAACGTCACTTCCGTAATGGAGTGGCTAGTATCTAAGAGAGCCCATCTGATCAGTTGGGGCATACCGTTTTTATATTTGCTGACAATGGTTTCACATGCAAAAAATATTTTCTTCCTCATTTCACTTACATAACAGGGCAGTCACAGAAAGCTCCTTCAACAGCGTTTACTATCATACTTCTTACTATGAATGTCGTATTTTCCGCGCTGTCGTCCTCCGTGCCACAAATTCCCATCACGCGCACGTGTCCATCTTTGAAAAAAAAAACTGCTCTCAGCGACTTGAAAGATCCTACTTCATCCCACCCATTGCACATAGCTACGATCGAAAGAAAGTATACTCCAGGCACACGCTGCGCAGCAGGCCAAAGTATGTCCCTTGTCCCTTGAAGGGATACTTTGGCGAGGTTAGCAGCCTGCTCAGTTACAGTGTCGCTGAAAGACTAGAAACGGAAAAGTAAGTTTCGTCTCCTCTAGGCGACGAATTAAGTCAACTGTCTGTTACGAACCGTTTGAGAATCTTTTCGAACCGTTTAATGTCCTCACTTGGTTTCATAGGATTTAAGAATCCAAGAAGGCAACTGGTTTAGGGTTAGTTAGTTAGATAGATTAACGTCCCCGGACACATAAGCGTATAGGAAACGATCCTGGGTTTAACATTTTAAAGATTTTAGATTTTAAAGATTTTTAAAGATTTTTTTAAAAGATTTTAATGCTTCATTGTCCCTTTTTATCGGGAAATTCTGGGCCGCCTCCCCTGTGGAAGGCGTAGGCTGTGGCGCGCCCAAACCCAACCTACCTAACATTAGTTGTGATTTTTGAAATGTAGAAATTCTTTAAATTTTTGAACTTTTTTGAAATTTTGCTGGGGGAGCAAACCGGAGTACCCGGAGAAAACCCCAGAGACGTTGCCCGAGTCGAAAGTAAATAATATTCGGAGAAACATAACGCCCCGATGCAGGATCGAACCCACACCTGTCAGGCGCCATTGGTTTCTGGCCTGTGGACAAGGCAAGTTAGTCCCGCCTTGGCCACAACGCTCGGACTTTTAGGGACGGAAAAAGAGCATTTTTGTAGAGAAAAGGGTTAGGGCAAGGGCTAGGGATAGATCTACAACTAACCCTTACCCGTACCCTTGTAGCAATATTAAGCTCTTTCCGTCCCTTTTAAACAGTACTGCGGTTCGCATCCGCGGCTAGCAGTGAGCCCAAAGTAGTCTATACTTTGAAGGGATGGAGGGAATACTTTCACCTGCTTCTAGCGGGAGTTTTGGCGATACTTTCTACCGATCGCAGCAATGTGTATTACCTCTTCATCCACGGTTTCACTGATGACGCTCCCCTTGACAACTTCAGTCCATTTACCGTCGATGATTTTCGCTTCGCTTTCCCTCTCCCTCCTCCCCCACCTCCTCTTCCTCCACCTCCTCCCCTTCTCCCCGCTTTCAGGTTTTCCAAGAGCGATAACTCCAAGCACAGTTTGCTTTCAAAACACAATTTTCCTTCAATTCGTAGCATGATATGTACAAAAGATCTATTGGCTGTGTGTTATCTACCACTGCGCGATCAAGAATCCACTTTTAAAAATTATTGCTTTCGCGGATCCATTCTGCTTGGTCAATATCCCTTGATCCGATCTACCAGCATCAACACTGACCAACAACAAATTCGGACCATCCTGTTCTGTCTTGCAGAAATGTACCCTGCCAGGTCGGTCTTGGACTCAACAATGCGTAGCAGCTGAGACTGACCGAAGAATCTCAGCTGCGCTGTGTGTCTTGGGCTAGATAACTCCATTAGACACCGTCCTGCCACATGACTGGATTAATAGGCCCACTCCAAACTGCGTAACGGAGACTAGCCGAGTTTGAACGTTTGCCTCTTCCCCACAGTGAGGCGCTTCCTCCCTATAGTGAGAAGAAGGTAGTAAGCCTCGGGTTGCTACCCAGCGTGGGCCCACCAAAGAGCTTATTACGGAAAGAGGGGGAACTTCCATTATGTCCTATACAAAAATGCGAGACGCTCTCACGGATTATTTCCCTTTGCTCGGGCTGGCTATATTTAATCATCTGCTATATGAATGATCTGTGCGTGGTAACTTATTGAGCCTATGCCATTGCAAAAGAACATTTTTATGGCAACGTTTGCAAAAAAACAAACTTTTAACCATCATTATTATTAACATTCCGCTACTGCTGTCTTTTTTTTTTAATGTTTACTTATTGACATTTATTATGTGCTTTTATGCTGCTTATGTGTGTATGCCATAGGTTCGTTTTCCGCCCTGGAATTTATTATTTTTTAATCAACGACAGATATTTTAAAATTAAAATATGCATGACAGACTGTTTCATTTATCCGAAACTGTGTAAATCCGTAATCGTGAGAGAGAGAGAGAGAGAGAGAGAGAGAGAGAGAGAGAGAGGTTAGGGGAAGAGAGAGCTCTGTCATTCAATCAATTGGGGGAAGAGAGAGCTCTGTCATTCAATCAATTAATCACAATAAAGCACAATAACAACATGTTTCACTAATATTGTGAATTTAATTTATATCAGGTCTCCCCCTAACCCCAACCCTCTCACCTCCCACATCACTGGCTTAATAACATCAGTCACTTCATGGAAAATAATTAATTAATCAGACAGAACAATAAAAACCTAGACTACAACATTCCACGTAATATAGATCTAATGCGCACAAATTCACAGATCAGAACAAGGACTGAGTTTCTACATTAAATTTTTTTCCCCGTTTACACTCAAACGAAAAGGGATTACAACAGATCAAGGACCATTTTTGTGCCTAGGTAAGGGGTTATCTTGCACAGTATTTGATCACGAGGAGAAAACAGACTTAGTCTAATTCAACTTGTTAACATAAGCAGTTTGACGAAGCCAAACTGCCAATCTGACAACATCTACTTTTGAAATGTAAGCACAAATATAATAGTCACACAACCTAGAAACAACGTAAACAGTGAGCGACCTTTTGAACGTAAACTGTCAGCAAGCAAACAGTTTGTGTTTTAGCACATAGAATAGATATAACATGAATCACTGAAGCCTCTCCCCGATTGTTTTAACAACACTGCAGCGGTCTTGGTTTAGGCCTATATAAACACACAAAAAAGAAGTTTTTCGATTGCAATTTACCTTTCTTTGTCTCTTGGAAACTTGAAAAAGAACTTGCCATCACAACTTTTCTTGTATCTGGCATTACGGCAATTGATGGCTGTGCAAAAGTCACCGCCCTGTTTTACTCGGTCGCCTTTTGTCTTTCTGCCACGAGCCATTTTTAGCATGTCGACAAGGGAGCGTAACTCGTATCTTCCGTCTCGCGGTTCTGGACCAAGTTTCTCCTCTTTCTATAATACGCTCTTTGGGCCCACTGATCATGCCTCTCTCCTCAAGGGCTTGTCCGGCAGTGGTGAACTCTTTGACCTTCGAACCCGACCCGAGACGGCCTCACACGGCACTGGGAGGTCAGAGGTTAAAAGACTGATGCGAGTTTGATGGTTTTGCACGCTGAGGGTTGGAAAGGGTGCGTGTGGTCCACTACTACAGGTGCATTCTGTTGACAAATATACGACTGTGCATTCGACGACGATCTTCTAAACAGATAATAATAATAATAATAATAATAATAATAATAATAATAATAATAATAATAATAATAATAATAATAATAAGAAGAAGAAGAAGAAGAAGAAGAAGAAGAAGAAGAAGAAGAAGAAGAAGAAGAAAAGGGGTATTTATATATCTCTTTTTCCTAATGACATCAGTTCAAAGCGCAGTTTCCACGCATTTATACCTAACGTTAACATCGAAACACATGCGATCGAGAAGAAGTGAAAGAAAAAACGAGACATTAATAAATTATGCAAAGACATAATACGAACATGAAAAAGAATATTTACAAGTATTGAAGTGGGCTATGATCGGAGAGCTGCGAAGAGAGAGAGAGAGAGAGAGAGAGAGAGAGAGAGAGAGAGAGAGAGAGAGAGAGAGAGAGAGAGAGAGAGAGAGAGAGAGAGAGAGAGAGTTCCAAGTTGAAGGACCAAGCACTGCACTGAGAAGGATCTACAGCCTGCAAAGGGGAGTTTCTAGCGGGGTATTTGTAGCATGAGGTTTCAGACGATACCTCGTAGAGGAAGAGAGTTCCACGTTGAAGGACCGAGCACTGAGAAGGATCTACAGCCTGCAGATGAGAGATTGTAGCGGGGTATTTGTAGCATGAGGTTTCACACGATACCTCGTAGCTTCTGAAGAAATAGAATATAACCTGGTTGAAATGGTGTTGACGGGGGTTGTGGCGATGATTATGACGGTGATTATTATCGACGACGGCGGTGTTGTGGCTGGTGCACGTTGAGTTCTCAACGACAGAGACTACCCATTAATCTTAATCCCATGCATTTGTAGTTTTTAGCTATTGTTATTTGCGATTGAAGAAATGTTAAGACGTTTGTTACCGTCCCGGAGCTTGTTTTCTCGATCCTATCCTATCCTATGCTATCCTATCCCGTAACTCGAAAGTCGTTGGGGACCACAGATGATCGTTTAACCAGCGTACTCCATCTTTATCTGTCCTCAGCAGCCCTCATGGCTTCACTTAGAGTCAAGCTAGTCCATTTTGGACACCTCTTTTTCTGCCCCTTCCCCCTCCCCCTCTTCTTCTGTCTCCTTGTACCGTGCCTTACAGTATTGGTTTTGCAAGGCCTGATGCTCTAGTGATGTGGCCATACCATTGGAGTTTCTGTCTCGGCCCACCGCCGTAGCTCAATTGGTAGAGCGTTCGCCTGGCACACCGATGACCCAGGTTCGAATCCCGTGGTGGGTGATATAAAATGTGGCCATTTTCACTGTCCATTTTAGCAGTATGATTGCTTTGGTGGTTCAGTGTTGATTCAGATCCCTACCCCTCTTTCCCTGGGATGGTTATCCCCGTCTGCCATATCGCCAATGGTGGGTGTAGACGTTAAACCTCAATGTTCATTCATTCATTCTGTCTCCGAGTTTCCGTTGCCTTGATATGAACACTTTAAGCACGTTTTGCATAAACTAACCTCTCTCTCTCTCTCTCTCTCTCTCTCTCTCTCTCTCTCTCTCTCTCTCTCTCTCTCTCTCTCTCTCTCTCTCTCTCTCTCTCTCTCTCTGAATCATTGGCTGATGCCGTGCGGATTATTTTACCATGGCATGTAGGGGTTG
The DNA here is from genome assembly GCA_036898135.1 of Oncomelania hupensis. Classification (NCBI taxonomy): domain Eukaryota; kingdom Metazoa; phylum Mollusca; class Gastropoda; order Littorinimorpha; family Pomatiopsidae; genus Oncomelania; species Oncomelania hupensis. The sequence goes on along the minus strand of CM072512.1, from coordinate 48,325,053 downwards.
GGGCGATAGTTTACGACCACAACGTGGGACGACCGGACAACCACCTGTCAGTCTGTCAAAGGCATCGGATACGGAAGGGGGTTGAGGTGAGCTGTGGGAGAAAAGTTTGGATGTCTTTATCTAACGTGAAGGGAGGGGTTTGGGGAGACAGTGTAGGGAAAAAGGGATCAACTTGGGAAAAAGGTTCTACGTGGTGGTGGGGACTTTGACGTACAGGATAATGACCAAACGATGGAAGGTAATAAAGAAAAGGGTAATGGTGGTAAATGGGAGGGACGGGTAGGGGAGGAAGAGGATGAGGGGTTGGGGACTAGGTGAGATCAGTTTCCTCTTACTTCAAACCGTGACGAAGAAAGACCTCAACTCAGTCGACAAGGGTTTACAGAAATCAGACAAACAAAATAATGGCGACGCTAGGTTTACACACAGAAATGGAAGTTCCATTTTCAATATTATTTGAGAAGCGTGAATGAAGAGGTTTAGAGTTGAGGTGATAACCTTCTTTTAATTCACATAATTCGCACTACCAACTTAAGAGACAATCTTGAGATGTATGTCTAATTTTATATGACAAATAGCCAATCTTAAAGCTTCTGTGGGTTCCTCTCGTAGAACTATAATATGAGCTATTCACACAAAGTAATGAATATTAAATATTGCACATACTTACTAAGACGATGTTCCGAGAACAGCTCAGTGGTAAACAGTAAGTTTATGTGCTGGTGTTTATTAACTGTTTTGTATCCCAACCACTTTCAGCTGGCCTCTGTTACTGAACAATAAAGCTTATTGTATAGCCCGCAGCTATGATGTGCCCTTATTCATCTACATCAACGGAATTAACTGTCGAAAACGAATATAATAGAGACTACTACAGGATTGAGAGAGAGAGAGAGAGAGAGAGAGAGAGAGAGAGAGAGAGAGAGAGAGAGAGAGAGAGAGAGAGAGAGGAAGGAAGAAGAAGAAGAAGAAGAAGAAGAAGAAGAAGAAGAAGAAGAAGAAGAAGAAGAAGAAGAAGAAAGAAAGAAAGAAAGAAAGAAAGAAAGAAAGAAAGAAAGAAAGAAAGAAAGAAAGAAAGAAAGAAAGAAAGAAAGAAAGAAAGAAAGAAAGAAAGAAAGAAAGGAGGAGGAGGAGAAGAAGAAGAAGAAGAAGAAGAAGAAGAAGAAGAAGAAGAAGAAGAAGAAGAAGAAGAAGAAGAAGAAGAAGAAGAAGAAAGAAGAAGAAGAAGAATAAAGAAGAAGAAAGAAGAAGAAGAAGAAGAAGAAGAAGAAGAAGAAGAAGAAGAAGAAGAAGCAGAAGAAGAAAGAAAGAAAGAAAGAAAGAAAGAAGAAGAAGAAGAAGAAGAAGAAGAAGAAGAAGAAGAAGAAGAAGAAGAAGAGAAAGAAAAAGAAGGAGGAGGAAAAAGAGGAGGACTGTGCTTTTACAAAGCAAATTGCACCGTGAACAGTTTTGTAGCAGATGTACATCTTGGACAGAGGAGTGGGGAGGGGCTGCATTCAACCCTTGAGGCGGTCTTTGATCTGGTAAGTGCGGTATGCAATAAAATTATCTCCAGATAAGTCTGGAAATTCAACAACAATTACTTTTACCTTTACTGCATAATTACCTTTATCATGGGCTGCTCTCTCTCTCTCTCTCTCTCTCTCTCTCTCTCTCTCTCTCTCTCTCTCTCTCTCTCTCTCTCTCTCTCTCTCTCTTCCTCTCTCTCTCTCTTCCTCTCTCTCTCTCTTCCTCTCTCTCTCTCTTCCTCTCTCTCTCTTCCTCTCTCTCTCTCTCTCTTCCTCTCTCTCTCACTCTCTCACTCTCTCTCTCTCTCTCTCTCTCTCTCTCTCTCTCACTCCCATATAGAGATAAAATGAAAGCACCCTACGAGGACAAGGACCCCTATCAAAAGGAATACGACGTGATAAAGAAAAAAAGAAGTCGGCCTGAAGAATGACTTGCATGTATTCTGGGGCGAAAACGATGTTACAAAACACACAATACTAATTTCAGTTGATAATCTTTAACATCGCCGCCCTCCCATTCACGATGCCCCACTACGGCTTTCAATGTTATATAGTCTTAAGATATCGGTAATGACAGACATTCAACAGGCAAGAGGCCAAGGAAAAAGCGCCCGAACAAACAGCAGGGGCCGTATGCACGAATAAATGAATACCTTTATGCTAGAATATTGGCTAAACCGGGATAGCTATTCCAGAATATTCGTTTGTTTAGCGCAAATTGATAAGCCTGACGCCCTACAGCGGAATAGGTATTCTTATGTGCTATATTTAGAACAGGAGAATTCCTGCTACTGCGCATGCGCCATTTCCCACAAAGCTTTCTTCCGGCTTCATTAAGTCTTAAGGGGTAGAAACGCGAGAGCGCAACACACATTGGAGTTTGGCCGAAATGCAAGTTCTTTTAGAAGATAATGACTAATGTCGTTGATGGTGGACGGTTGTTTAAGGCAGTAACGCCGGAAAATACCCACAAACACAAAGTCGGTAGGTGGATTGCCATCTCCGAAAAAAATTTCAGTGGAGTATGCATCAAAACCTGGACACAAGTGAAGGCCAAATGGAAGAGACTTCAGCAAGATTTGACCCACAGGTTCCTATCAGACACACATAGCTGATCACAATTAGCATGCAGTTAGCACAATGGTCTAAATGGTTGTAAGGTCGTGATGAACGTAGCGACGTCATGATTTGTCTTTAAAGAAGTTCATGCAATAAATAGAACGTGGCGCCATTTTTTATTCTCCGAGAAACCGAGATAAATATTTTCCTGTATCCTCTGGGTCACAGGGGACACCAATATTCTCAGGGAAAGTTTTACGAAGGTAATCTCTCTCTCTCTCTCTCTCTCTCTCTCTCTCTCTCTCTCTCTCTCTCTCTCCTCGATCTTCTCTTCTCTTCTCCATCTCTTTCGAACTGAATCTTAAAACTGAAAACCATCATCATTTACTTTTACGTAACAGTCGCTTTTATTATCATCATCATCATCATCATCATCATCATCATCATCATCATCATCATCATCATCATCATCATCATCATCATCGTCATCATCATCATCATTGTCGACGTCGCCTGGTCTTACTTCCCCTAGACCCACAATCTTCATCATTATGGATGAAACATAGTTTCTTGAAAACTCTTCCGGGACAAGACTCCTTATTTGTGTATGAGGTCTGTTGGATCAGCTTGGGAATATTGGACGCTTTCTGCCAGGTGGTCGCTAGGGCTTTTTGATGTTATTATTTAGCAATGTAGGCATTTTAAATGTATGTGTTTTGTTGGTAATTTATAATGATGTTTGTATTCTATTTTGTTTTTGTAAACAGGGGTTCGATAAATTAGAGTACAGCCTCAGCGTCCCTTGCGTGGGATGTCTTTATTGTAAAGTGACTGGCTGGTGGAGAACTTTCAGTTTTAATACCTTGGAACTGTCGTTCCCAGACGACTCTCGTCTCCCAACTTACAAAACTGCATACTTATAACTGAAGCCTTTCGGCGCGCCTGGTATCGGCGATCCCTGATCAGGGGTAATCACTCGGATACCAATGTCATGATCGGTTAGTTCCCTTGCCTCTTGCATTGACGGATGAGTTTTGGTGAAGAGTAGTGTAAAGAAAATGATTCAGACGTTTTACCATGGAGATTAACGTTACATCATATGCATTATTATTATTTTTCTCTCCATCTTTCTTATGTAAGTTAATAAAGAGAACCGCAAAAATACTCGTCTCTTGCACCCCTTGTTGTTGTTCTTGCTGCTTATGTTGTTGTTGCTGTTGTTGTTGTTGATTTTGTTGTTGTTGTTGTTGTTGTTGTTGTTCTTCTTCTTCTTCTTCTTCTTCTTCTTCTTCTTCTTCTTCTTCTTCTGCTTCTTCTCATCCTTCTCATGATTTTGGTATTCAAAACTAATCCACAGACCGGCCGGGGGAGAGGTGTGTCGGGGGTAGGGGTGGGGTGGGGTAGGGTGGGGTGGGGGGTCTGGAGAAGACACTTAACGCTGGGTGTTTATGTTTGTATCTGACAACTCACCTTGTTAGGACAAGAGCGTCAGGATCTTTAAAGTCGGTGCTATAGAATGGAATGCGTGATTGCACAAACTTGTCCTCGGGTTATACTCTCATTCGAAGTAGTATATGATGCGCTTTTTTTTTTCTCCGACAGTTGAAGCCGTAAAACTTTAAACATTTGGAACCACTGCTGCAATGTTACCGCTCAACACTCCATACTAGATTTTTTGGCGTTGAGCTACCGCGCATCCATCCGCTTTAAAGGGACCCAGTTCAAAGACTTTATTATTATTTTTGCGTTACCCTAAAATTGGCATTGTTTTTACATTAAATGACGATAAAGTGGTCTCTCGTTGATCCAACCAACCGCTAAAGTTTGAATTTTCAATTTCTTATTCTGACAAGGAGTGTTTTTCCTTGTTTTAACAGTACACCAATACGCTGTATGATACTACTACTACTACTACTACTACTACTACTACTACTACTACTACTACTACTACTACTACTACTACCACTACTAGTACTACTACCACTACTACTACTATTACTACTACTAATATTACTACTACTACTACTACTAATTTATTTTTTACAGCGCCAAAAAAACCACCACTTAAAGCTTGCTCTAAGCGCTTGCACACACACACACGCACACACACATAAGCTCGCAAGGATAAATAATAATAATAATAATAATAATAATAATAATAATAATAATAATAATAATAATAATAATAATAATAATAATAATAATAATACAAGATGCTATATACGCGTCTTTCCCCAAATCAATCAGGCTCAAAGCGCGGCGATCTATACCAACACACACGCTCACCTGTCTCATCCACCGTCACACACACCAAATACACATCCATCACTCAAACAGGTGGTGTGAAGGCAGGGAGATCGCTATTAGAAGACGGAAAGAAAATCGGATTTTTATTTTTTGAATTTTTTTTTTTATATTGACTGCGTCCTGTACCATTATTGAAGTATACAAACAATGTAGTAAAACATTATGAAATAAAACAGTTAAACATCGCAAGAAATAATACAAACATCACATCTAACAAGGAAAAATATTTTAACAAAACGGTACAACATTATGAGATAAAATACGTTAATCATCGTAAGAGCTAATAACACACATCACATCTAAGTACAAAAGGGCATGTTTAAAGAGAGCCATACATACACACACACACCCACACACCCATCCTCACACACACACACACACACACACACACACCTTAGTGACACGGGGAAAAGAAATAAAAAAGACAGTAATAAAAACAATATTCAAAAGCCCTGCGTAATAATTTCTTTTATAAACCAGAGTAACATTTAACTAACATTATTTTAAAACCACACAGTGCCAACCCCAATAAACAATAAAAAGACGTGTACAAGCAGTAAAGCATTTAAACCAAGTACATTACACACATACACACACACACACACACACACTCTCTCTCTCTCTCTCACACACACACACCACTATTCACTCACTCACTCACTCACTGATTATTCTGGAAGTATTTGAACTCAAGCGAATTCCCCTAGGAATTGAGAGGAAAGCTGCATCTTGTGAACCGAGTGATCGAGCAGGTTAGTAGGGGCCGAAAAAATGTGAAAGATATGAAGGACAAGAATCAGTTTGCAGACAGTGAAAGCAAAGAGAAGCAACTTTGCAATCGATACGAGCCTTTACAGGCAACCAGTGTAAGGAAAGAGAGCGGACGCTGCATTAGAATGACGAGGTTGACGAAGGACGAAGCGAGCAGCATTGCTCTGAAAGTGCTGAAGTCTGGAAAGATTCTTATCAAGAATCACGATTTACTAGATTTATTTTTCTAGCGCTACAGCGGTACATAGCGGTTGTTATTAATAGACACAGCAACTTCAGAATGTATTGATTTAACAAAAATGTTGGGAGGGGAGGGGATGGGTGGGGAAGAGTTGTTGTTTTTGTTGCAGCAAGCAAAATTTTGACATACCCTGTGAAGGTTAAACGAATCTGTCGAGGGGGCGTGGTCATCATCATCATCATCATCATCATCATCATCATCATCATCATCATCATCATCATCATCATCATCACCACCACCACCAGTCCCGCACCCGGTCAGGCCGTTGGGAAGACATGAGGGATGCTGAGGCAGAGTTTTCTCCACTTCAATCTGTCGGCGTCAGGAGGCGTCAGGAGGCGTGGCATGTTCAGCACCGTCCACGTTTTGACATCCTCTGTCCAGCACTCTCTTTGTCGTACTCTGCTCCTGCCTCCTTCCACTGCAGTTCATTGCATGCAGGACGGTTTTTGCAAGGGTGTTGTGCCGCGTGACATGGCCAGAACCACGCCAGCTTCCTCCTCTACATCATGGCAAGGAGTGATTCTTGAGGGCCTGTATGTGCATGTGAAGTGACCAGGTTTTTGACGTGGTCATTCGTCTCGCGTCCATGCCAAGAGATTTGCAGTAGTCTGCGATAGCATTCCATTTCATAGTCCAAATGTGGTCCAAGTAGGTCCCTTTAACACACACACACACACACGCACACGCGCGCGCGCACACACTCACAATAATAAAAAATAAGGTAAGGTACAGAAGTGCATGCATCATAAGGACAAAGTGGTTTTTTTATTGACACTCTCCTTCCCCCTCCCCCCACCTCTGTACCTCTGTCTCTGTCTCTCTCTGTCTCTCTCTGTCTCTCCCTCTCTCTCCTTTGCTCCTTCCCACTACCTCACCCAGTCCCTATCCACCTCCGCGGCCCGGTCAAAAAACGTGTTATATATGGACAGAGTGATTAAAATGTTGACAGGCTGGTGGAGAGCGCTACGCAAGCCGTCCAAGGGCTTGTTATGATAATGCCATCGTCAACACAAACCCCATTCTCCTCAAACTCTATACTCTCACCCTTATCCCCCACTCTCACCTTACCCCCCCCCCCCCCCCTTTCGCCCCCCTTCTCCTCCCCCCCCCCCCCCCAAAAAAAAAGGACTGCCACTTTCTGTACTCCTGTACTTCCCACACCCGTAGGCGTCTTGTTGCACACCCCACTCCACTCTTCCCACTCCCCCCCACACACACACCAACACCACTCCACACACACACAAGTCAATGGCGGCTCTCAGTGCAGCAAACTTGCAGCATGGGTGCGGACTGGGCGGTGTGATGGATTTGATCGAAGATTCCAAATCAAGCACACACTATAGTACGAACTAGGCACTGCGAAAGTTACGGTTTGAATGCTGCAGACAATCTTCAGCTTTACACTACAGTTTCACTACCCCACAAAAATTACTAAAAGGCTGAGATCTATCTCCTTTCCCACTAAATAAAATTGATTCATATAGCACAGTGGAAAATTGGTTTATCCTGAATGTGACAAAAAGCCTATTAATTGCTAAATGTGCATATTAAGGGAACATAGACGATAATACTGGCGCGGCCAGTGTGTTTCTTGAGTAGTCCTTTGAGAGGGGAAAGTTATGAAGAAAATAGGAACATTCCTCGCACACATCCATTTCCAGTCTTCGATACGAGTTCATCATCGGTACCACTCCTCCTTTAGACTTATACTCAATCAATCCACCCGCCCAAAGTCATCCCGCTAAGCTTCATTCTGTCTCAAATAACTTCTAATAAACCATGTTTATATACTACTACTACTACTACTACTACTACTACTACTACTACTACTACTACTACTACTACTACTGCTGCTGCTGCTGCTGCTGCTGCTACTACTACTACTGCTATTAAACGTTTGTATAGCGCCCTTTCTCATATGAGCTCACAGCGCCATCGTCTCCACCATCTCACCCCCACCCCAATGTCTTTCACAATTGGCAATCATAATTTTTCTCCAATCAGCCATGCATCATCTTCGCGTTACCCGGTGTTCTTTTTAGCACAAGAGCTTACCAAGAGATACGACTAGCCAGCTGGCATTAATCCCTCTGCTTATGGATTTATTACGGGCGAGTCACATCTCCCCTCTGCCCAGCTTTCGATCCTAGATCTATTCCCCCAATAATCACCCCCATGGATCAATGTCCCACCTCCTCACTCTTCAGACTCACACATTCACACTTGTCAATCACGCCTTGCAACTCCTACGTCATCTCAACACGTCAAACCACCTCCCCCCCCCCCATCCTAACCCCCAATCCCACTTCACACTCTTCACCCCCCATCCATGAAAGCGGTAACTCCTATACTTACACCGTTAACGGGAAGGGTACCTAACAAACCCTGCAGGAATGTGAATGGAGTAATTTATTTTTAGGTTGATACTACAGACCCATCAATCCCCCAAACTCCCAAGATGCACGCTTTCAGGCGCGTGCCTTTTTCAGAAGTAAGAGTCAAAGGTCACTATAGATATTATATTGAGTTTAGACATTATGACTGATCAGGTGTCTTTAAAAAAATGGTATTTTCACCAAGTACAGAGAGAGAGAGAGAGAGAGAGAGAGAGAGAGAAAGGAGGGGGGGAGAGAGAGATGGGTTGGTGGGTTAGGGAAAATGGAAATGGGAAAAAAGCTGCAAAGTACTCTCTTTGCACACACAAAAACCCTAGAAAAATGAGACCTGCGGAACGCCAATCCTCATCCACACCCACACGCATTCACACACTGAGAGAGAGAGAGAGAGAGAGAGAGAGGGGGGGGGGGAAAGAGAGAGAGAGAGAGAGAGAGAGAGAGAGAGAGAAACGATGAGGATGGTGAGATGGAGGATGAAGATGATTCAACTAAAGTTTCACATTTTAAATATGTTATTCCTTCTATTCTACAACCTAGGCGTAAAACGTTCGCCGCAAATTTACTTTATTCATGTACATGTGTTTGTGTATGTGCGTGTGTGTGTGTGTGTGTGCGATTGTGTATATGCGTGTGTGTTGGTCTGAGTGCGTGTGTGTTTGTGAGAGTGGGTGTGTGTGTGTGAGGATCATTTGTCCTCTAGCTAGAAATAACAAATTATTTTAAACAATGGAAAGTAATCGAATATAACTGTTATTTACAAAATCCGAATGAATCTTACATTTTAAGAAGTGAGGGGAGTGTCACTTTAACATGAATTCTACTTACCAACGATATTAAAGGAACATAAAAAAATCAGGTTAGTTCAGTCAGAAAACTGCTAGAAGTAAGGGCTCACAACATGTCAGCTCAAACAAATGTGTAGCCGCATGACAAAACCCGGCTAAAGACGCTAGGATTGATTCGCTGCTACAGCCGTAAAACACTAAAAATAGGCTACCCCATCAATTTTAAGATTGTTGCCTCTTTGTCTTTATTTAAGACTTTTCTTTAATATCCCAAACGGATTTTGTTCAAAAATTACTAAAACATTGTTTATTTTGTTGATTTTGATAAGGGTGTTGATCACACCTTGCTAAAACAATGGCACTAATTGACCTCCGATACCCCAACTTTTCTTGTCCGACTATGAAGGGAAATCCCCAATGTGGATTGATATATAACGTCTGGAGGGTGAAAAGTCCCTATTGGTACTACGTTTTGGTACATAAAAGTGTGTGGCGTATGAATTTTTCATGAAATTCCTTGTTCCGAAGCTTGCTTGTGACACAAGTTGTGTTCGAATGTGTCTATAGCCGGTCGTGAAAAACTGAAGTGTTTCCTATAGATTTTCGACGATTTTTAGTTCAAAGTGAATTTTTTAATGTAGATAAACTCATCAAACATCTATTTCAAGTGTTTTCTTGCAATATTTATGTTGCATTTGTTAGAAACAATTTGTCAAAGTAAGTGACCGATTCTTTTTGGAAACCGGAAGTGATGGCTTCGTCTCCAGCGTCAGTAGATGTGTCGTCTGCTAGAGTAGCTAGGGCCTTGAATCGACCCGGTTTTGCTTCTGAAGAGCTCCAAGACCTGCTTTCAGACTATTTTTATGATGGTGCCAGTGGGAACTGTGATGAGGATTATGATTCTGACGAGCAGAAGCTTGATCCCGTTATTAAACGATACTGTTTGTTTTCATTCAATGATTCATGTTTCGTAGGCCTCTTCGCTATTGGCGTGTCTTTAATAATCCGTCATTCTACTTGCATAGATTCAGGTAAAGGTTGAAAAGGCGATATCAGTGAAAGAATTACAGTAGGAGTGTGGAAAATATTTCAGTAGTATATTTGGTTGGGTGGAGGTGGGGTGGGGTGGTTGAAAATGTAAGTAGTCTGGCCTGCATTCAATATTACTAGCATGACAAGTTGACTATGTTCTCAGTATTTATTATTGTTGGTTTGTCTGTTTTAGGAAATGAACATGAGGACTATTTACCAAATCACTAGTAATTAGTATTTGCTTTGATATTTGTGTTTATTTAAACTTTACAGAGCAAAATGACATGTTATTTTGATTTACACCTGTGACGCGACAGATTTATTCGACGTGCGGAAGGGAGTGGAGAATCGGGGAATTATTAAAGCTTGATTATTAGGACTGAAAACTACCTAATGAAACTTTTGTTTTAGGTTTGTAATCTTTGTTTGACTATTTGAACTGAGCTGATGTAGCTGCTTGCAATTAAACAAAAGATTACTTGACGGACGAGGGATTTAAGAGGGAGGGGGGGGAGGGAAGGGGCATTATGATAGGGTTTATTTTAGAAAAATGATTGATTCAGGCCATGTTCTTGATATATTATTATGTGTTTGAGTTATTATAGACTTGCTAAACACTTGTTTTATTTCTAATATGTTTAAAAACACTATGCATTATGGATGGGTACAGAATAAAATTGTGCGTAGTGTTTTAATTTGTTTATGTTCAGTATTGTGTGAATGGTGTATAATGTGAATGTTCTCATCTTATCTCAATTCACTGCCATATTGCTGCCATCTTCCCGATTGTTTTGATACCAAATACATGCATGGGAAAATTCTGGTTGTGAAGTAATGATCATTTTACAATTCAAAACTTTGAAGGCAATTTCTGGAAATTAGCCCCCGAGAAAATAAAATATTTAAAAAAATCATAAAACATCAACCAATAAAGATAAAACAATTCTGTTTTTTGCATTTTGAAGATTATTTTTAGTACTTTGTTAATAAATAAATAAGTAAGTTTTCATATTTTGACACTTTAGCCTGGTTTTCTCATGCTGCAACACAAATGTGAAAGTATTGAATGCATGCAAATGCAGAACCTTTTTAGCACCTTGAACTAGGCTTTTCAATGTATGCAAATAAATATAGTGTTTGGAATTTTTAAGAAAGAGATTACTCTTATATAGCGCACTTATAAGCTCAGAGAGCTTCTCAAAGCGCTGGCCACTACTATACAGCAATCACAAAATAGTTTGCTGAAGTCAGGATTCGAACGCACGTCGCCCGAGACGCACGTACACAGAAAAAAAAGTGTCATGAACTACGAAAACGTTGTTGTTGAAAATGCTATTTCAGGGGCAACAATAGTAGATGATTTTATTTCACTGAATCAACAATAGATATTTTTTAAAAATATCAAAATAGACAGTTTGCATGATAATAGGAGGCACTTTTAAAACTGAAAGAGCTATACTCACATTCAGCATGTACATAGATTAGTGAAGGGTTGAACCTAGGTCATCCAAGACAGTCGTGTTGGATATCATTAGTTTTATCATTAACGTTTGCGCCCGGAGAAGAGGACAGAAATACGTTAGTCGATTATTGTCAAATCTGAAAGTGACATGCGCGAAAGAGAAGCTACATCTTTAATGTCTGCCATTCAGTGAAATGAAAATGAAAGGAATTAGCTGTGGAGATTAAATTAACAGCGCTAACAGCATTATTATTTACACTGCAGTGATTAAGGGCAAAAAACGAACTTTCTCTCAGAATCTGACTTGCAATGGATTCTAGCGAAGTAAGCGCGAGAGATTAGCATTCACTTGTAAACTAAAAAAAAAAACAACAACCTCTTCTTCCTCTCTAGCTCTCTCTCCTACTCGTTGTCAAAAAGGGGGACGGACTTCGCGCGGGGACCAATTTTTTTTATAGCTAACAAGCGCTGCGTGTGTGCTGAACGGCAGCTGATTCTTGTCGGGATATTTTTTCTGTTTTATTTAAAAACTTAAACACCCAATCTCCAGCGGAGTATGTTATTTGTAATGGGATGCTGTCAGTGAATTGATGCTTTTGTTGTGCAAACCTTCATTTACAACTGTACTACTACTACCCATTCGTCGTCGCCACAATGTTTTTGGGAGTTTGTGATTTTGCTGTTGATTGCTGGTGAAATTGAAAGTGAATAGGGAAAGAAAACAATTGTTGATTGTTTATAATCTTATTGCGGTTATCGAGCTGAGTTTTGAAAAAAAAATTGTGTGAGTTGTTGGTGACAGTTATTTTTAATTGCAGATTTTGTTGCTGTTGTTATTTTTCAGTAAGTTCGAGTTATTCCGAAACTTTTTGTTTTTTGTTTTCTTTCGGTAATTATAAAGATAATTATTTAAAAAAATGTGAATAGTTTATGTTCATGTCTACAAATACCACACACATATCGTTGCAGTGAGATTTTTTTTCCAATTCGATGCACATTGATGCTGATGTTTTGTATAGCTCGATCACCCACGTCGGTAGGCACACTCACGGCGCATGAAATGGGAAAACATTATTTAAGTATTGTACAAATGAAACTCCCCAGTTATTTTTTGTTTATACAACAGAAACATAATTTAAAAGAAGGTAATCGCAACAACAAATCCCGGATTGGTCAACGTGCGATCATATTAATTTCCCCTTTACCAACAACTGGCCCGCTGGTGTCAGTATAAATCGGTCCAGTAGTCACCTATATGCGAAAGTGTCGTGTGACTATAATCTACAAAACAAACAAACAACCCCCCCCCCAAAAAAAAAAAAAAAAAAGAAGAAGAACTAATTGTGGGTTATTCTTAAGCAAACATTGTTTCGTAAAAAAAGTGTTACGGTACCGAAAACAGAAAGGGTGATCATAAAGAAAAGGTTGGAGGTAAGCTTACAAGCTTTTAAAGAAAGCAGCGCGTAGTACTGTCAACTTGGACGGGGATTCTTTCAGTTTCTACATGTACACTATCGTTCCGAGCATTGTCATGCAGAGCAGTTCGATTTTCGCACAGTAAAATCATATCAAACCGACTGATCATAAGCCTATACTTTCTATACGAGTATGTACTGATATTTAGATATAGAATCGCTGTAGACTTAAGATTACTATTATAGAGTTAGCGTCACACTTCATTTAATAAAGGCATGAACTAAATTTTCAAATTCGGTGTAGTTTTTAAAACAAAAAAAATAAATTTCTTGCTTGTTTGACACTTTTTCTCCCCTCCAATCATTCCCCAATCCCACTTTTCCAAAACCCCCACACAAACAAACAAACAAAAAATACAAAAATAATCAGTTACCCGTGTAATTTCCATGTATTTTGATTAATAACCATATATGCGAAGGTTTTAATGTGCCCTCGACCTCTCATCTATTTGTTAACTCAACTACAATTCACAGTTCCAAAGTCATTGACAAAAATAGCGTCAAAATAAAATATATTTCATGCTAAACTACGATATTCAATTAAGAAGAAGTTACTTTTTTATGACGTAGTCTAATTGATGAGGTTAAAAGGAAATTTTTAAAAAAATTCTTTTAAATTTGTTTTCATTTTGCACTTTTTTTTTAAATTTCTGAAAGTACAGATTACTGTTTATATCATTACATAAAACTAAATTTAAAATGAATTGAATTGAATTAATGAAGTGAAATTTAATTATAATATACAGGGTGTTCCAAAAGTCTTGGGCACATTTTGACATTGAATATTTCCGAAACTATTAAGGATATAAAAACGCATCTGGTAAATTCAGAAAGCTTGTAATTTCAATTTTTACATGGAATGTTCAAAGATGTTCAATGTGAGCACCATTGGTCACACGACACACATGAAGCCGATAGTCAAATTCTTGCCAAACCCGTCCCAGCATTTTCTGGTTGAGTGAACGCCATTAATGGGTCTGAAAAGAAATAAAAAAATCAACAGCTTTACAAAAAACTTAATGTAATTAGCTTTAAAATGGCACAACTTTTATCTTACTGCAATTCATAGTAATTGACATATGGGGACTTCAAATGTGCCCAAGACTTTTGGAACACCCTGTATAACATAACATAAAATTAGATTAAAATAAACTAATTAAATTTAATTTAATTTGCAGTAAGAATGTATATAAAGGTAACGCGAATAATAATAATAATAATAATAATAATAATAATAATAATAATAATAATAATAATAATAATAATAATAATAATAATAATAATAATAATAATAATAATTATTATTATTATTATTATTATTATTATTATTATTATTATTATTATTATTATTTGCATAGATTTACATAGCGTACATATCTCACACCAAAAGAGTGATTGAGGCCACATAATCAACACCATTCTGTGACTTCATATATTTTAAAAGTATACAACAAAGTAAAATAACCTAAAATACCAATGCAAAAAAAATAAAATGATATTCTAAAACTAGTGAAGGTGTCCTCGGATAAGTTTCAGAAAATAATCCATAATTTGGTTTTACTCTTAAATAGGACACCTATTAGGTGTTGCTTCTTTGAACAGTGAAATGCAGCTTTCGCTGGTTTGATTTTATATAGATGCCAGAATGAATAAAACTGCCGCGTGTTACGTTAGCAAAATAAGTAGTAAGAATTAAAAAGTTTTGGGAGAGAGAAGTCGAAGTCGAAATCGAAGTCGAAACCTTTAATAGGTCCGATGGACCGTACTTAAAAAAACAGTTGTACAGTCGTACAGCTAGTCCTTAAAAAAACAATTAAGAACAAAAGAAGTAACATAATATTATTTTGAAATCTAAATACCAAACTACGCATACTACTCCCTTCTTTTCTTCTGCTCCCCCCCCCCCCCTCACACCCATTTGCTCTATCCCTGCACACACACACACACACACACACGCGCGCAAATTCACACATTCTCAAAAACTTGTCGCATGGTAGGAAGGAACAAAAGTATATAATCTTAAATATTTGTGCATTCTAGTTTTAAACGATGTTAATGATTTTCTTTCTTTGACCTCTTGTGTTAGAGAATTCCACAGGTTTGAACCAGAATACGACAGAGATGTTTTAAATATGTGTAAGCGTGGTTTTGGAAATGGTAAATTGTGTCTGAAAGATAAATAACGAGATGATGATTTGCAAAAAGGTGCTTTTAAATAAGCAGGAGCTTTAACGTTCAGTATTTTGTTCACTAAAACGGCTTTATTGTAAGTTAGATATTTGTTGGGAGGAAGCATGCCAGCTATTTTAATTGTGAATTAGTTGTGATGGAAGTATTCAGGATAACAAATTTTGCAGCTCTGCGATTAATAGAATTATTCTTTTTAAACGAGGCATTACTGCTGCGGAGAGAGACAGACAGAAAGACATAGACAGAGGCAGACAGATGGAAAAACTAGACAAATAGACAGACATAGGGGAGAAAGACAGACAGACAAAAGGGAGATAGGGTCAGAGACAGACACAGACAGATGAAAAAAAGAGACAGACAGACACAAACAGACAGGAGACACATATACAGACATAAGACATAAGATTCTTTATTCGCTTCAAATGTCACACACAGAAGAATTTGCTTTGCGCGTCTGGGAATGGCATAAATCACTGACAATAACAATTTAAAACACAATTGGTCCCGACATCTGTGAGTAGCTCGGGACCTAAAAACAATTTCTACATTCACTCACATCCATAAAGCATCAGCGAACTGCACACAAATGTCAAGAAACAAAACAAAAAAGCAGACTACCAAAAAAAAAGAAAAGAAAACAACAAAAAAGCATGCGCTCACACACACACATACACACCCACACCCACACCTACACACACACACCCACACACACACACACACACACACACACACACACACACACACACACAGAGGGTACATCCAGCTGCACAACCCCTCACGCATGTCACGTTCATAAATAATATAGGCTTATTGTATAGTGTAGTTGTGACATTATATAAAGGAGAGACAGATCCGAGAAATAGAGTTCTAAGTGGAATCGGACTCACGCTATGTCCCTGCCAGGGGACAAACCTCAAACAACAACAACAAAATAAAGCTGTGAAAAGTGAAGTTACACACTGGATTACTTGGGATACTATTACTGGATGTACAAGTACCAGGAGGGATGAGAATGCTGAAATTCCACAAAAGGGAGGATATGCCATTGTTTGTTTTCCTACTAAGGAAGTTATTCTACACTGATGGCTCTTACCGGTGACCGTGATATTTTTATGGCTTATAAGCAGGTCATGAAGAAAGGTAATGTTCCTATCCTATCGTATCCTGTCCCGTAACCCTGAGGTCGTAGGGGCACCACAGATCATCGTTTAACCAGCCTACTCCATCTTTCTCTGTCCTCAGCAGCCCTGATGGCTTCGCTCAGTGTCAAACCAGTCCATTCTCGAATGTTGTCCTCCCACCTCTTTTTTGGTCTCCCTCTTCTTCTACCTCCTTGCACTGTGCCTTGCAGAATAGTTTTTGCAAGGCCTGATGATCTGGTGACGTGGCCATACCATCGGAGTTTCCGTTTCTTCACCACTGTGAGCAGGTCATCGTGTTGTCCAATGGCTTGTGTGATGGTCTGTCGGACTTCGTCGTTGGTGATGTGTTGGGTATAGGAAATGCCCAGAAGTCTTCTGTAGCACCTCATCTCCATGCTTTGTATTCTTCGTTGGAGATCTGCTGTGAGGGTCCATGCTTTGCAAGCATATAATAGGAAGATGGAGATGACAAGGGAGCGCAGCAATCTTACTTTGGAATGTAGACTGATGGTCCTGTCTTTCCAAATGGGCTTCAACCTTGTCAGGGCACCAGTTGTTTGTGCGATCCTGGAGAGGATTTCCTGTCGGGACCCATTGTCCGATGCAATGGCTCCTAAATATTTGAAGCTATGCACTGTGTTGAGGGATTGGCCTTGGACTTTGATGTCCGTGTTGATGCCATTGGTGTTGTTGGTCATCATTTTGGTCTTCTCTGCACTTATTTCCATTCCATAAGCTCTGGAGGTGGTGTCAAGCCTCTGTACCAGCTGTTCAAGTTCTTGTTCCTCTCCAGCCAATCCATCAATGTCAACCGATTGTTGTTCTGAAACAGTTCCCGATGGCGGTGTTATGGAGGACTGCACTGGTATCCTTGTCATACAGGCTTTTGATGACTTCAATAATTTTAGGACTGATGTTGTACACTTTCATTGTTGCCCATAGAGCTGCATGCCAGACTCGGTCAAACCCCTTCTTGAAGTCTATGAACACATGATATAGATGTTGATGGCGCTGTAGGTATTTCTCACAAATTATTCTGAGGTTGAAAATCTGTTCAGTGGTATTTCGCCCTGCCCTGAATCCTGCTTGTTCTTCAGCTATGATTTGTTCAGCTTGGGGTTTCAACCTGTTGAGTATTATTTTCAGGAGGACCTTGCTGAGATGGCTGATGAGGCTGATGGTGCGGTAATTTTCACACTTCTGAAGGTTACCTTTTTTGGGAAGAGTGATGACAAGCGACTGGCTCCATGGTATAGGCCACTCCCCACTCTGCCAGATCTTGTTACAGATAATAGTGAGGGCATCAATCATCGCTTCTCCTCCTGCTTGTAGCAGTTCCGCGGGTATGTTGTCCACTCCCGCTGACTTCCCTTTCTTTAGCGATTGCACTGCTGCCTCAACTTCTTCCCGGAGAATTGGGAGGATTTCTTCTTCTCTGTTCTCGGGACATGCTAGAACTGATGGTTCTCCATTTGGTGTATGGTTGTAAAGGTCAGAGCAGTACCCTGTCCATCTGTCCAAGTCTTCTTGTTCTTCTGTAAGGCATATGCCAGACTTGCTTTGGATCGTGGAGACTTTGGGCTGTTTGACACTTGTCAGCCGCTTTACAGTCTGGTAGGCCTTCTTGCTGTTGTTCTTGTTCAGACTGTTCTCTATTTCCTGGCATTGATCTTCTATCCAGTTCTCCTTTGCTGTGCGCATGCCTTTTCGGATGTCATTGTTGATTTTTCGGTAGACATCAGCTCCCTGTGAGGTGTTCTTGTTCTTTTTTTTATCTCTCTTCGTTTATCACACAGATCCAAAAGTTCAGGTGTGATCCACGGCTTCTTCTTTGGTCGGTGCTTGCCAAGGATCTCAGTGGCGGCATCTGTCACAGCTGAGTTGAATCAGGGCCGGACCTGCCCTAGAGGCCCGAGGGGCCCGGGCCACTACCCTTTTTTGAAAAAAAAAAAAAAAAAAGTGGGGGAAAATATTAAAAAAAACAAACAAGAAAACCACACACACACACACACACACACACACACACACACACACACACACACACACACACACACATAAATAAAAACAAGTGATACAGAAACGAGAGTCTCTCTGCAGAAACAAACGAAAACACTAAACACACAAACAAAAAACAAAAACAAAAATGTTGCAATTTACATGCTCAGATTGCACCATTTTTTCTCCCTTTTCAAAACATTTTCCGGGGGAGCATGCCCCCGGACCCCCTACCAAACTAGGCGCTTCGCGCCGTCGGCTCGGCGCTTCGCTACTACCCTAAAATATATTTGGGCCCCTACCCCTGAAAAACTTAGGTCCGGCCCTGTAATGAAGGTGGTGGTCACATGTACAGGTTAAACAGAAAGGTAATGTTAGGGTGGGAAGATTGTTGTGTAAACAAATAGGCCTGAAAGACTCGCCGAGGGGATAAGGTTGGGGATAGGAGAATGATTCAATTAAAATAACTCAGAGTGTCTAGTTCATTGAAGTCTTCCGGATGCTTCGGGAAAAGTCCGAAAACTGAGGATCACGAATGAAACTTTTCGCTTTTGATAGGAACTTGAAATCTGACATTGAACCAACATTAACTTTCCTAAAATAATATTATAACACAACATCACGTGCATATAACTATAGGCGATGGAGTGGACGATTATCACAGATTTTCTAGAACAGGAAAACGATAGTCATGTGCAGCTCATAACGCGGTTTGCATGATTCTAGAACATTATTGGCGATTTGTTTTGAATTATTATAATAATTACGAAATAAGCAAGGTTTCTGTTTGTTTTTTTAAAATTCTTACTCGTATTGCACGCGTGTGTGATTATTCCACAACCGTTGTATTTTAGGTCAAGATAGGTTCTACACATGTACAGTTAAACAGAAAATAGATGCAGTCATCCCGACGTCAGTGTCGACTGTGGTAGGCCTAGTAGTATCATCATGGAATCCTAATCGTCATCATCACCATCATCATCATTACATCAGCAATATATAAATACCGATATCTACAAAAAGACAATGACCCGCAATGGTCTTCAGTAACAATAAAGTGTCTACTACTATTAGTATCCAGCAGTAAGACAATGACAACGCTAAACTTAGAAACCACGAGGTTGTCGAGTCAAGAATTTCAATTCCTGCTCTCTGGATCTGCCAGTGTTTTAGCGACAGTAGGGTCAAAGAAGAGAGGGTTCCAAACAGTGCAGAACGGTTCCAGAACGTTTGGGGGACGTGGTGGACATGTCCTTAGCTGAGGACCATGAAGCGCGCCATGTGGCAGGAACAGCATGAGTGTGCCGGTTAGACGGTTACTCTCCGCACTCTCCCTCTGCCTCCTATTCATCGTCATCGCCCTGCCTCCCTCCTCCGTACAGGCCTTCTTCGGGTAAGTGCGCTCTTTTAAAGCGTTCTCTCCTCCTAGTTCTTCTTCTGTTAAGCTTTTGTCAGTTAAGTGTGCTTTTATTTACATTTAACGTGTGTTCACGCTAGGTGATTCAGAATACAGAATACATAATTTGTTCAGCAAGATAACAACAAAACATTTCAAATGAAAATGACCACGATGTTGGTAAGCAGTCACACACACACACACGCACACCCCCCTCCCCCCCACACACACATCCACTGAAACATCTCAGGCAAATATCGTAATGAATACTGATACTATATTAGACAACAACAATAAAAAATTAAAATAAAATAAATTTAAAAAAATCTACGAACTGCTGATTTTAAAATTATATGAATAATATCAACAATATCCCGATATATAATAGATCTTTCTTCCACTGGTCCTATTTCTTAATATTTACACCCTGTTCTTCTACTTTTCTTTGAAGTTTTAGTTATTGTTCTTGCACTTTTTTACTTTGAGACTCGCGCGGCGGTGCGAATGGGACGCGCACGATAGATGCGATCGTTTTGTTTTGCTAAGCATGCAGTAATAGAGTGTAATTATCTTTGATTTGATTTTGCGTTGTTATTAGAAGAAGCTTTGTATAACGTTGGTAATTTTAGTTGTTTGATATTATTTGAGAATTTTTTTAGTGTTGGTTGTTTACTATCGATCGAAGCGTATGGATAATTCTAGTGGTAACTATAGAAGCTTCCATTCCAAATAAGGTTGTATGACGTGAGACAGTGATGATGAAATTACTTCTGATTGGTTGTGGTGTGTTATGCGGGGGTATTCTCGCCTGCTCTGGAGTATGTAGAGACTATATATTGTGCCGCACTGTTTGAGTAGAGAGAGTTGTATTGTAAAGAGTTGAAAGTTGTGTTGAAAGTAAAAAGTTGAGAGTGGAAAAAACGATTGTATGCAGTTGTTGAATAAAGTTGGAAAACTACAAACGACGACTCTCCGCCTTGTTGATGAGTGAACAGGCTGCGTGGATAAACGAATCTGAGTTACACTTATCAGATCCCAAGCATCGGGGCTGAATCAACTGATAAAAAACAACATCGAGTGTAACACACTTTTTCTTGTTAAAGTGCGAATACATACTTCCGGATGACAATGCAAATGTAAATGGCAGTTGTTGTTTTTCTAAGTCCGAGGCGAAAGGAGGACAAATAGTGTTTAAATGTCACCCTATAAAGATCCCAACCTATTATAAGAATAAAGTTTTGGGCAAAGCACCTGCAGTGTAAAGTTGAAGAATTTCTGGCGCAACACATCGGTACGAATAAATATCAGGTATAGGCTAAAAACCATTACGTTTGCTTTTATTTCTCACTCAATGACTACGTACTGCTTAGGCAAAAAGTAGCCGTCTGATTAATCTGCTAAAGTGTGTTCGATGACGTCATGGATAGAAGGTGGGTTTGGCTGATGGATGGATAGGTAGATGAATGGTTTGAGTTCTTAATTCATTATCTGATCGGCAGTTTTTGACGAAATAGATACACTTTGTACTGACTGCTTAGAGATGTTTGTGTGTGTGTGTTTGTGTGTGTGTGTGGGTGTGTTTGTGTGTGTATTGGGTGTGTGTGTGTCTGTGTGTGTGTTCTTGAGTGTGCGTGTGTGTGTAGGTAGGCTTATGTCAGCGTACCGCGTGAATGCGTAAACTCTGTAGCGCAGGTCACTATTGTGCGCGCTCGGTATAGACTACATCCGTTTTGATTTAAATAAGCAAACTGTTCATTGAGTAAACATCATTTCAGTACCAAGCCTCATTTCTTAATCATCATAATCTCTGCGTAATTTTTATTTTTATATTTATGAATGGACATTCTGCGGATCGACTTTCTCACGACTTTTTTCTCCGCGCCCACGACGCTGACCTATATTTCGGCCAAAATTTCCCCTCTCTTATTTTTATTTTGTCGGAGATAAGTTAAATTTTTGCGTGTACACTATCAGGCTAAGTTTAGTACTGAAGGCATGATTGTCGGCTATGTTTCCGGTTGCTTGCGTGATCAGCTGTGGTGCCAAGGATAAGACGTGGAATTATGATAAAATATGCCGATTCTCATTCGTTTCATTTCTATTCTAATTTTATGCAGGTGGGTAGTCGTGTGCGACTCAGATTGTTCGTCATTTGTATTCTAAAGAACTGAAATACATATTTTTTAAAACTATTTTTTCTTAACAAAGAAAAATTGTGAACAATAAAAATATTTAAATCTGTTTTTTTTTTTTTTTTTTTTTTTTTTTTTTTTTTAATAAATGTTCCGGTATTGCTCAGAAGACATAGGCAAGGCCTACAAAGCAGGAACACAATGAAATCAACCAATATTAACGATTTTGGGATAGAATACATAGACTATGCATCTTAAACTACGTGGGTTCGAACCTAATTTCACCCAAGCATCCCTGTGTGGAATTACCAACAGAAAAAGGAAAGCCTTCGGAGGATTTTAGAAAATGTTTTTTTTTATATCCTATCCTATCCTGTCCTATAACTCGGAGGTCGTAGGGGCACCACAGATGATCGTTAAACCAGCATACTCCATCTTTCTCTGTCCTCAACAACCCTGATATATGGATATGTGCGCCATACAAGTGGACATCATCATCATCATCAAACCAGTCCATTCTCGGATGTTGTCCTCCCACCACTTTTTCGGATCCCTCTTCTTCTACCTCCTTGCACTGTGCCTTGAAGAATGGTCTTTGCAAGGCCTGATGATCTGGTGACGTGGCCATACCATCGGAGTTTCCGTTTCTTCACCACTGTGAGCAGGTCATCGTGTTGTCCAATGGCTTGTGTGATGGTCTGTCGGACTTCGTCGTTGGTGATGTGTTGGGTATAAGAAATGCCCAGAAGTCTTTTGTAGCACCTCATCTCCATGCTTTGTATTCTTCGTTGTAGATCTGCTGTGAGGGTCCATAATTCACAAGCATATAGGAAGAGGGAGATGACAAGGGAGCGCAGCAGTCTTACTTTGGAATGTAGACTGATGGTCCTGTCTTTCCAAATGGGCTTCAACCTTGTCAGGACAGCAGTTGTTTGTGCGATCCTGGAGAGGACTTCCTGTCGGGACCAATTGTCTGATACAATGGCTCCTAAATATTTGAAGCTATGCACTGTGTTGAGGGATTGACCTTGGACTTTGATATCCGTGTTGATGCCATTGGTGTTGTTGGTCATCATTTTGGTCTTCTCTGCACTTATTTCCATTCCATAAGCTCTGGAGGTGGTGTCAAGCCTCTGCACCAGCTGTTCAAGTTCTTGTTCCTCTCCAGCCAATCCATCAATGTCATCCGCAAAACGAAGATTGGAGATTGCTCTACCCCCTATGCTGACTGTGCCTTCGTGATCTGCAATGGCATCTGACATGATGCGCTCTAGGAAGATGTTGAAGAGTGTTGGAGAGAGTAGGCATCCTTGACGCACACCGATTGTTGTTCTGAACCAGTTCCCGATGGCGCTGTTATGGAGGACTGCACTGGTAGCCTTGTCATACAGGCTTTTGATGACTTCAATAATTTTAGGGCTGATGTTGTACACTTTCATTGTTGCCCATAGAGCTGCATGCCAGACTCGGTCAAACCCCTTCTTGAAGTCTATGAACACATGATATAGATGTTGATGGTGCTGTAGGTATTTCTCACAGATTATTCTGAGGTTGAAAATCTGTTCAGTGGTACTTCGCCCTGCCCTGAATCCTGTTTGTTCTTCAGCTATGATTTGTTCAGCTTGGGGTTTCAACCTGCTGAGTATTATTTTCAGGAGGACCTTGCTGGGATGGCTGATGAGGCTGATGGTGCGGTAATTTTCACACTCCTGAAGGTTACCTTTTTTGGGAAGAGTGATGACAAGCGACTGGATCCATGGTGTAGGCCACTCCCCACTCTGCCAGATCTTGTTACAGATAATGGTGAGGGCATCAATCATCGCTTCTCCTCCTGCTTGAAGCAGGTCCGCGGGTATGTTGTCCACTCCCGCTGACTTCCCTTTCTTCAGCGATTGCACTGCTGCCTCAACTTCTTCCCGGAGAATTGGGAGGATTTCTTCATCTTCTCTGTTCTCGGGACATGCTAGAACTGATGGGTCTCCATTTGGTGTATGGTTGTAAAGGTCAGAGCAGTACTCTGTCCATCTGTCCAAGACTTCTTGTTCTTCTGTAAGGCATATGCCATACTTGCTTTGGATCGTGGAGACTTTGGGCTGTTTGACACTTGTCAGCCGCTTCACAGTCTGGTAGGCCTTCTTGCTGTTGTTCTTGTTCAGACTGTTCTTTATTTCCTGGCATTGATCTTCTATCCAGTTCTCCTTTGATGTGCGCATGCCTTTTCGGATGTCATTGTTGATTTTTCGGTAGACATCAGCTCCCTGTGAGGTGTTCTTTTTCTTTTTTTTAAATCTCTCTTCGTTTATCACACAGATCCAAAAGTTCAGGTGTGATCCACGGCTTCTTCGTTGGTCGGTGCTTATCTGTCACAGCTGAGTTGAAGGTGGTGGTCATGGTGTTGACATCTACTTCACCAGCCTCCAAAATGAGCAGTGGTGCGAATTTCCCTCCAATTGTGGCCTGAAATAATTCTGCCACCTTCGGGTCTTGCAGTTTGTCCAGGTCGAACTTCAGTCTAGTGCACTTTGCTGTATTTACTCTCTTCACGTGGAGCCGGAAAAACATCATCACCAGATCGTGGTCACTTCCGATGTCTGCTCCTGGAAAAGTGCGTGTCCTGCCAATGTTGATGCTTGATCTGAAGCGTTTCTTGACCATGATGTAGTCTATCTGGTTGTGATGCTCCCCGCCGGGACTGTGCCATGTCCATCGTCTGGAGTTTTTGTGGAGACCAAGCGTGCTTGCCAGTACCAGATTGTTGTATCTGGCAAACTCCAAGAGTCTCAGACCCCTGTCATTTGTCTCGTTGTTGCATTGGGGTCCACATGTGTCTCCCCAGTTGTGGTGCGCATCTTGGCCAACCTTGGCATTCCAGTCGCCTTGCACTATGACTATGTCCTTTTTCGGTACTTGGTCAAGGACAACCTGTAGATTTTCATAAAAATCCTCCACTTCGCTGTCGTCATAGTCTGATGTTGGGGCATAGGCCTGGAGTATGGTGATGTTGAAAGGGGTTGCTCTCAGACGGATGGTAATGAGTCTACTGGAGACTGGGCGGCAACCCATGAAAGTGGCTAGAATGTTCTTGTGGGCCAAGAATCCAACGCCGTGTTCGTGCCTGTCATCTCTACCGCTGAAATAGTGCTTGTGGCCTTTGTCGGTCGTTGTTTCACCTAGGCCTTTCCAGCGCAGTTCGCTGATACCTAAAACGTTCCATCGATAATGGTCCAGCTCGTGGGCCAGTTCTTCTAATTTTCCTTCCGCAGTTAGGGTCCTGACATTCCAGGTTCCTATGACGATGTTGTTTCTCGTGCGGATCTTGCAAAATTGTCAAACCCTGTGGGTTCGGGCACTAAATAGAATAGACCCAACGTTTCCCGGAGTGTCGTAAGAGGCGACTAACAGGGGTGATGTTAGCACGGCATCAAGGGCGAAAGTCTTCTACACAGAAGTCACCGGCCAGGGCGGAGGAACCTCACGTTACTACAGGTTCAACGACCATGTGCTCAGGGCCAAGGTGAGCCACACTGTATTCGTGGATTTCGGCTGTGGCCAACAGCCTGGAGAGGATTGGGCACCGCCAGGTCCTTTTTTTCCCAAGACACACTACATGATGAAACTATCCACTAATTCCATACCGAATCGGTCGTCGCCCGGCTCAACAAGGACCGCGCCTTCCGTTGGCCACCAGGACGGAGGTGATAAGTATGCTACTGATGGACAATTTAGCAAGATCCGCACGATATATATTAGGTATATTTACCATTTATCAATATGGTTGACTAACTCATTACTTCAGTCCACACATTCAATTTTTTTCATATATATATATCGCCCAGACGACTAAGCACAATCCTGGGCGACCGAGGATATGATGGGACCTAGTGCATGTTCGCTGTATTTGTGTAGCCGGCACACCACCCGCCTAGTACATGAGCGTCAGGATCTTTAAAGTACATGCGATGGAATGCGTGCGTGCACAGACTTGACCTCGGTTTACACTGTCATCCGAAGGAGTAGGGGTGCAGTACCTCAGGGTAATACGAAGAAATCGACCTCGCCAGCCTATGTAATACTTTTGAATGTATTTAGTTTAATAATTTATTGACAGCGTCAGTCTAGGCCTATCCCCTCCCACCCCTACCCCAACCTGACCTCTCCTTCCCCTTTTCACTTTCTGTTAAACAGGATTGAGCAACATTCGGATGGGAGACTATCCTGCAAAATGTTTCACACTGATGTTGCGAGCGCCATTGTAGAAGAGAGAGAGAGAGAGAGAGAGAGAGAGAGAGAGAGAGAGAGAGAGAGAGAGAGAGAGAGAGAGAGTGTGTGTGTGTGGTGTGTGTGTGTGTGTGTGTGTCAAGTAACAAGTCGTAACTATACTGACGAGACCCCTGTCCCTACTCCCCTCCCTCTCTCTCCCTCCCCTCCCTCTCTCTCCCTCCCCTCTCTCCTCCCTCCCTCCCCAGCCTGCTCGTCGGGAGTTCAAACACAAACCAATAATAACCATAGAAACAATGGCGTAAATTAACAAATAGATACGTAGCTCCAATAATGCAAAATTATCATTTCAACACATGTCAGCGCATTTCCACGGAGAAGCAAAGTAACAGTGCAACCCTATTAATTTCAGAGTGATTGCTTGTGTGCGGACATTGCATTGCTGGTCAAGGTTAAGGTTAACTGTATAGATGATAGTCACACGACACCTCCGAGTTTAGGCGATTACTGGTTATATCATTCTGACACCAGCGATCCAGGTGAGTTGTGGGTACGCAGAAAATAAAATGGTCACACGTTGGCTAATCCGCGATTCGAACCAGGGACCTTTCGATTACTAGTAAGTCGCTCTACCAACTGAGTTAACCGGCCCTTCAGTTGTTCGTCACGTCTTTTTATGGCATAATAAATAAACATTGCTACGGGCCTTGCACTATGTTATAATTTTTGTAACATGAAACTTAGAGGTGGCTGATGCACGTTTGTGTATGTTTGAAAATAATTATGTTTATATTAAGAGGCCATCTATTGTATTATTTAGTAAGTTCTCTTTCTTAATTAATTAATTAATTCTATTATTCAGTCATTTCTTTCTTTCTTTCTTTGTTTCTTTCTTTCTTTCTTTCTTTCTTTCTTTCTTTTTTAATTAATTCATTAACTAATTAATCCATTCTATTATTCGATTACGTTTCTTTCGACCTTTCTGTATTTTATAATTAATTAATTCATTCATTCCTTCTATTATTCAGTAATCTTTCTTTCTTTATTTTTATTAATGAATTCATATATTTTATTATTCAGTCTTTTTTTTTAAAATACTAAACAATTTTATATATTTATTTATTTTCAAATCAGTCAACATGTTCCATTGTGTGATGTCCTTAGGCTGACGGCCCGGGAGCCGCTGGCGACACTGAGCTGGGAGGTTCAGGACAACGTCATGGGTGCCGAGCAGCTCCAACGCCACCACCGCTACCGCAACCACCACGTCGGTGGCAGTGACAACGACCTCAGGACAGGCAACAACGGCGGTGGCGGCGGTGGTGGCGGTTCTGATCCTGACAAACCCGGCGGGAAAGCTCTCAGCCGAGGCGGAGGAGGAGGAAGGCGAATAAAAGGAGAAAGACGAGGAGGAGGAGGAGGCGACAGAGGAGTAGGAGGAAGTGTAGAACTGCACCAGGACAACGAGAGGCCTGGCTCCTCCAGACATCTGTGCAAGCTGCTGAAGCTACACCGAAGACAAACCAGGATGTGTCGTCGCGGCAAGGGGATCCCCGAGACTCTGATCCGCGCCACGCGACTGTCGGTGATGGAGTGCCAGTACCAGTTCATGGACGAGCGATGGAACTGCTCGCTGGGACAGTACAGGCAGAAAATCCTGCAGAAAGGTGAGGCTGTAGTGAACGTCATGACCATCGGCAGTGTCATCGTCCTTAAGGGATCTCCCTTTTTCATTCACTCACTTATTCATTCATTGGGTCATTCACTCACTTTTTTATTCCTTTCTTCTCCGTCAATCAGTATGTCTTTCTACAAGGGGCATTAAACAAGTACAATGGATCCTCGATAGAAATTCGGGAGTTTATCCACGACAGCACGGCGGTAGCAATCCTATCTATCTATCTATCTATCTATCTATCTATCTATCTATCTATCTATCTATCTATCTATCTATCTATCTATCTATCTATCTATCTATCTATCTATCTATCTATCTATCTATCTATCTATCTATCTATCTATCTATCTATCTATCTATCTACCTACCTACCTACCTACCTACCTACCTACCTACCTACCTACCTACCTACCTACCTGTCTGTCTGTCTGTCTGTCTGTCTGTCTGTCTGTCTGTCTGTCTGTCGCTCTATCTATCTATCTATCTATCTATCTATCTATCTATCTATCTATCTATCTATCTATCTATCTATCTATCTATCTATCTATCTATCTATATTCGTTCGTACGTTCCTTCTTTCATTTTCTTTGTTAATTTCACTACCTCTTTCTATAATTATTAAATATCGAAGGAAATGTGGTCTATGCATATGTCATTGAACTGTTTCTTCGCCTGTGTGTTTTATGCCTGTCTTTCAAAATCATTTCTCCTATTTCTTAAAGTAGGGTCAAAATAATTACAATACGATTATGTTCAATATTTGCATGGTAACATTAAAAAAAATCCTATCTATTCTATCCTATCTTATCCCTTTACTCAAAGGTCGTTGGGGCAACACAGATGATCGTTTAACCAGCGTACTCCATCTTTCTCTGTCCTCAGCAACCCTCATG
Source organism: Oncomelania hupensis (assembly GCA_036898135.1). Classification (NCBI taxonomy): domain Eukaryota; kingdom Metazoa; phylum Mollusca; class Gastropoda; order Littorinimorpha; family Pomatiopsidae; genus Oncomelania; species Oncomelania hupensis. The sequence goes on along the minus strand of CM072512.1, from coordinate 48,296,370 downwards.
GCTTTACTCAATGTCAAGCCAGTCCATTCTTGAATGTTGTCCCCCACCTCCCTTTCTGTCTCCCTCTTCTTCTGCCTCCTTCCACCGTGCCTTGCAGGATGGTCTTTGAAAGGCCTGATACTCTTGCGACCAAACCGTACCATCGGAGTTTCCGTTTCTTCACCAATGTGAGCATGTCATCATGTTGCCCAATGCCTTGTGTGATGGTCTGTCGGACTTCGTCATTGGTGCTTGGCTGAGTATAGGAAATGCCCAGAAGTCTTCTGTAGCATATCATCTCCACGCTTTGTATTCTTCGTTGTAGATCTGCTGTGAGGGTCCATGTTTCGCAAGCGTATAGGAAGATGGAGATTACTAGGAAGCGCAGCAGCCTTACCTTGGAATGTATAAAAATATAAAAATAAAATGAAACAAAAATTACATAAAATCAGGGCTTGAGAAATCCTACTTCCCGTTACCCGGGGAAGTGTAAAATGTTGTCGGGTAGTACACATTCATCAAGTACATTTCCCGCGGGTAATACAGAAATCACAAATTTAAAAAAAATAGAGCTTCACCATTTTCGCTTTCCTGTGAGCTGGCATTTTACCATGAACCAAAAGTATTTCTTTTGTGCGAGATTTCCATCGCCACGAACAACTGTTTTGCTTTGTGTCGTCTACCTGCTTTAGTAAAGAGTTACTTCCCTTTTGGCCACCTTCCGACGTGTTTTCTTTCATAAAATTTCATTGGTGCATTGTCGATATTTTAGCCAATGGGGGATCAGTTAAGTTAAGAGTTTGTTATAGTAACGTAAACTCAATAAACATCCGGTGAATTTGCCGGCGACTTAGAAAGAAAGCCATGGGTAATGTAAAAATTTGGAGGGAATTACAGAAATCAAATTTACATTACCCCGGGAATTACAGAAATTTGAAAATTCGGCAAGCCCTGAAAATTATAACAATCTACCAACTGGAGATTTTAAAATAATATGAACAATAGTACCAATGTGTGGATTATATAAAGTGTCTTCCTTTGATTGTCCGTATTTCGTGGTATTAATACCTTGGTCTTCTAATTTTGACGAAACAGTTGGGCATTCAAACAAAACATGTTCTTTTATCATGGTTATTTACGCAGTGAACACGCATTTTGCCTGCAAATGTATTTAATTGTGTTTCCTTTCCTAGACAACATTAATTTTGAAATGATCAGTGTGGGTGTGTGGGTGAACTGTCAAACAGTAACATAAATTTTAAAAAGTATCATTCCTGAAAACGAAACGAAACGAAACAAACTTTGCGAATTGTATCATAACTGTCAAGTTTTAATTTGTAAAAAATCAGCCCGGAAAATGAAATGAAACGAGCTGTCAGTTATTATCATAGCGGTCAAGTTTTAATTTTGAAAACAAGGATCTTGAAAATGAAACGAAACAAGCTGTACTGTTATTATCATAGTTGTCAAGTTAAAGTCTGTAAAAAAATAATTCCTGAAAATGAAACGAAACAAGCTGTGCTGTGGCCTTTTTAAAAATCATTGTTGTCAAGTTTTAATTTTGTTAAAAATTTCTTGAAAATGAAACGAAACAAGCTGTGCAGTTATTATCATCATACTGTCACCATGTACGGTTCTAATGTCTTTCCTGTTTTGACGTCTTTTTTCACACTCAAAGTTTACTCGTACCTCATCGCTATAATTATATACAAACATACGGAGTAATTGACAATGTCAGAGGATGCTCGGAATATTATCATTGAGCTGCATGCAGCCTCGGAAACTCTGCACGCATCATCGCTGCACGCGAGCTCCCTAATTATCATCATAGCACACATCTGTTGCTGACAGACAGAATTCTTTTTGCACAGAATAGAGTGAAAGCTCGTTGCTCGTTATTTTGAGCTTTCACTGTCTGTTTGTCTGCCTGTACTTGTTTCAGGCTGCTTTTCTTCCTGTCTGTCTGTCTGTCTGAGTATGTGTGTGTGTGTGTGTTTGTCTATCTGTCTGTGTGTATCTCTACATTAATTAATTACGTGTTGTTTAGAGCAGGTTATTAGGCAATGATTTTAAGCCTAAGATCTTTATCCAATTGAAAGTTCTCATGTTTAATGTTTGTTCAATGTTTTCTTCTTCTTCTTCTTCTTCTTCTTCTTCTTCTTCTTCTTCTTCTTCTTCTTCTTCTTCTTCTTCTTCTTCTTCTTCTTTTTTTTTTTTTTCTTCTTCTTCTTCTTCTTCTTCTTCTTCTTCTTCTTCTTCTTCTTCTTCTTCTTCTTCTTCTTCTTCTTCTTCTTCTTCTTCTTCTTCTTCTTCTTCTTCTTCTTCTTCTTCTTCTTTTCCTTCTCCTTTTCCTTCTCCTTCTTTTTCTTCTCTTCTTCTTCTTCTTCTTCTTCTTCTTCTTCTTCTTCTTCTTCTTCTTCTTCTTCTTCTTCTTCTTCTTCTTCTTCTTCTGTTACTGCTGGTGCTGCTGTTACCATTCAAAACTCACCACCTGGCTAAAGATCCCGACGCTCATGCCCTAGATGGGTGAGTGCCAACCGCACAAATACACCCTAGGGCCCTTCTTGTCCATGCCCGGTGGCCCAAGATGGTGCTCAGTGGTCTAGCAGGGCGTCAGACGATGCCTCCAAAGACAGCAAGTGGGCAGCTTGATTTAAATCCTGTATCCCCCGTTGGGGTGCCGGGGGTTTCAGTATAAATAGTATCCCCACTTTCTGGAAATTTAGTGCTTTAAATTCCCACTGTTGCTGTCTTTCTCATTTGTTCTTTCTCATTCCTGCTCTGTTCTATCAATTTGCTATACTATCTTCTTCTTTGCTAGAGCAGTCACCTACCTTTTTTCTTGAAAACTCTTCCGGGACAAGACTACTTATTTTTGTTTGAGGTCTGTTGGATCAGCTTGGAAATATTGGACGCTTTCTGCCAGGTGGTCACTAGGGCTTCCTATGATGTTATTATTTAGCAATGTAGGCATTTTATATGTATGTGTTTTGTTGATAATTTATAATGATGTTTGTATTCTATTTTGTTTTTGTAAACGGGGGTTCGAAAAATTAGAGTATAGCCTCAGCGTCCCCTGCGTGGGATGTCTTTATTGTAAAGTGACTGGCTGGTGTAGAGCTTTCAGTGTTACAACTAGGGTTGTTTCAGCAGATCTTTTATGCGGATCAGGGGTTGTCCGGTCCTGATTTGGCTCGGAAGAGTCCGCTGGACCTAAAGCAATAATCATGTAATGTAATGTAAAATCCTGTATCGGCCAGTGCCTTGAGCAGTTCTTGAGCTAGAAAAGCGATGTTTATGTAATAGCGATGAAACAATAAACTGCAAAGTATCTCATCCGCGCCCTATCATTCCAGTTCACTTGGTCATAATCGGTTAAGTCCTGTTATAATTGAAAGCTTCGTAAAGGGTTCGTGGAGGTTCCCCAACCTTTTTTCTGAGGATATCAAAACCCGAACATAGGTTCGTGAACCTTTAATTTTCAAAAAGGTTCAGGAATCCAGTTTCCAGATCTGAGAACTTCGAATACAAGTTTCGCGAACAACCACGAACTTTCTAATTAGCCGTCTTATAAATGGATATAATATCCCATTTCCAATGTCATTTTGGCGTGCGGAGGCGTGTAAACCCCAACTAATGTAGAAGCAAACTTAATTTTTGAAGTGTTTCGGAGCAATGGGTTGACGTTAGCATCAGTCAGTGAGCAGTACTGGGCTATCTTTCTGTGGATTTCAGTTATCGCACGTTTGCCGCTTTTTCCACTTGAGTATTTCAGTATGTTTAAATAAGAAGAAAGTTCAATGATGAACTTGGAGGCCGTGAATTAGTGTCACAACTACTTCAGCTGAGGTGTGACCGATAACAAGTCTATTAAAAATGCTGTGCACTAGATATAAGATGTCTGAAACTGTTTGGTCATTGACTTCATTGACCCTCAATGTACAACAAAATCTCCTTGCAGAACACTCGTACCTTAAAAAGGTTGTGAGGTGGTCAAACGACTTTTTTTTTTAAAATTGGAGACAGAAGATAGGTAGAAGGTAAATCGCAAATCTATTAAAGAAAAGGAAGCTTCATTCTCTTTAAATAAATTAATAGAAACAATCTTGACAGATTTGAGTGCTGTTTCCTCTTTCTTCTAACCATCTACGTAACCTCCTCTTCCCCTAAACACCTCTTTCTGTCTGTTTCTGTCTGTCTTTGTCTCTCTTTCTCTCTTTTTCTCTGTCTCTCTCTGTCTTCCTCTCTCTCTCTCTCTCTCTCTCTCTCTCTCTCTCTCTCTCTCTCTCTCTTAATGTATTTTCAGAACATATCCTTTATCAAGGATTAAACAATACTTAAATCTGCAGTCTCTTAAACTATTCTATTTGGGACATATTCAGTCATTTATTGATTATTCTTCAACTATTTGGGATTCTGCTAGTAGCAATGCCACGAGGCCTTTATTTGGGATTCACAAACCTGCAATTAAAATGGTTATTCTTAAAATCAAAACCTCTCGGAACGATTACAAGCAGATCAACATACTACCTCTTGCCAACAGATTAAAATTTAATAAAGGAATTTTCATGCACAAGATCCTTTCTGCTAATACATCCTCTTATCTTTCTTCTCTTTTTTTAATAGGAAAACTGACAGCTTTTCTACCAAACTAAATATCCCATTTCCAAGAATTGGTCTATTTAAAATCAGTCTGTCGTATTCAGGTTCCACTTTATGGAAAAACTTTTCAGAAGTTCTCCGCATTGCAGTCACTAAATACACATCCTTTAGAAACCATCTTTTACAGCACATTAAAATTAGTTCATTAGCTACTTAAAAAGAGTTCTACATTCATAACTTTAATTACATTGTTTTACATAAGTTGTGTGCGTGCGTGCGTGCGTGCGTGTTTGCGCGCGCATAATTATATATCTTGATTATATTGTTACATTATGATGTTACTGTTATGAAGTTAATTTGTTTTACTAATTGTTATTGTTACAAGCCCCAATGGCATGATGTAAAAAAGCGCACACAGTGCTTAATCTTTTACCCTTGTTAAATAAAATTGTTATCTTATCTTATCTTATCTTATCTTATCTTATCTTCTCTCTCTCTCTCTCTCTCTCTCTCTCTCTCTCTCTCTCTCTCTCTCTCTCTCCCCCTTCATCCGTTTTCTTCTTATTATTAAGAGTTCTTGATGACTTGTTGTTGTTGTTCTTCTTCTTCTACTTCTTCCTATCCTGCTGCTGCTGCTGATGCCACTTTACATCAACCATCTAACTATCCAGCTAAATAAGCCTACATCGCTTGTGCGTTTGACATGCTAGCTGTCATTACAATATGGATAACCGATATAGTTTTGACTTTTGTTGTTCTTCTTCCTCCTCCTCCTCCTCCCTCAGCTCCTCTTAATTTTCTCGTCATTAATGTAAGCCTCCGTCTCCTCCTCTTTGTAGAATCATCCTCTCCCATGGACCACCTCAGTCATTCATGAGTAATCCGCTAGGTGGGTGGCGAAAGATGCTCACAGGTGAAGGGGGTAGGTCTACAATAAGCAAAGGCCTGGTCAAAACGTAACAAGGATCCTCGGTTCTCCGTGCCCAGCAAAAGCAAGCCAAAGGGGGGAAAGTCTTAATGGACACACACACAGATTTCTATACGGGGCCATGCAGCAGAGCTGAGATTTCTTCCTCCCTCCATTCCTCCCTCCCTTCATCCTTCCCTCCCACTCTCTCTCTCTCTCTCTCTCTCTCTCTCTCTCTCTCTCTCTCTCTTTCTCTCTCACACACAAACAAACACAAATCCCTAGGGAGGAAGCCTTGGCGAATCTCTGCTATGCTGTATGAGTTTATTTACAACTAAAATGTTTTATTAGTTCTCTCGCTCCCCCCTGGGGGTGCGGGGGTTTCAGTATAAATAGTATCCCCACTTTCTGGAAATTTAGTGCTTTAAATTCCCACTGTCGCTGTGTTTCTCATTTGTTCTTTCTAATTCCTACTCTATTCTATCAATCTACTATACTATATTCTTCTTCGCTAGACCAGTCACCTACATTTTTTCTTGAAAACTCTTCCGGGACAAAACTCATCATTTGTGTGTGAGCTCTGTTGGATCAGCTTGAAAACATTGGACGCTTTCTGCTAGGTGGTCACTGGGGCTTCCTATATGATATGATATTATTTGGCAATGTTGGCATTTTATATGTAGGCGTTTTGTTGAATTTTATAATGATGTTTATATTTATATTCTATTTCGTTTTTGTAAACGGAGGTTCGATAAATTAGAATATAGCCTCAGCGTCCCCAGCGTGGGATGTCTTTATGATAAAATGACTGGCTGGTGGAGTGCCTTCAGTGTTACCACTAGGGTTGTTTCGGTAGATCTTTTATGCGGATCAGGGGCGAGTCCTCTTTCAGCGAAGTTGTGGTCTTGATTTTGTGGTCCTGATTCGGCTATACTGGTCCTGATTTGGCTCGGAAGAGTCCGCTGGACCTAAAGCAATAAACATGTATTGTAATGTAATGTTCTCTCGCTGTTAGTATAATGGGAATAACTGATTGCGTAAAGAAAGGGTGTTGAAGACAAACATCTTGGACTTTCAGCAAGCAGTCCACGAGATGTGGTCTTTGCCCGTTTACTACTTTAACACACAAACTAAAACTGTAATTGTTCTACACATGATCAAGAGACAGTGGACGATTCTCCCAAACCCTTGTGTGCATTGTCAGCAATTTTTTTAATGGGATGGAGGAGTGAAGAAAAAAAAAGGATACAGAAGGAGACGGGATACAACATACAGTATTGCTAAGTGAACACACCAGGAATGCATTTGGTCAATGCTCCAGGCCCACCGTATGAAGACGTACACATAAAATATGGTGAACAAGTTGACAGCACAAACGCAATAAAAAAAGAAGATTAGATTAAACGATGCAAATATGAAGAGTACGGTACAAAAGATTGTCCTTCTGTCAAGTGGGTGCCAGCAAAATAGACAGTTCTACGGCATATAATTGGGATTGGTTAGGTGTTGGATTGATGCGCGTTAAAGTTTGACATCATCATCAATGTTTATTCACATATTTAAAGGATATTTTGGTTTGTTTGTTTTATTTTGTTCTGTACTTACGCAAGTTATGTAATTATCTGAAGCACTATGGTTTGTGTTCGCGTGTGTGTGTTAATATTATTATTATTATTATTATTATTATTATTATTATTATTATTATTATTATTATTATTATTATTATTATTATTATTATTATTATTATTATTATTATTATTATTATTATCATTATTATTATTATTACTGTATTATTAATATTATTATTATTATTATTAGTAGTAGTAGTAGTAGTATAGTAGTAGTAGTAGTAGAAGTAGTAGTAGTAGTAGTAGTAGTAGTAGTAGTAGTAGTAGTAATAATAATAATAATAATAATAATAATAATAATAATAATAATAATAATAATAATAACGGATTTTTATATAGCGGGTACTCCAGCCTATGACCAGACTCACCACGCTTTACATAGTCATTACATATAAATACATGCACTCGATGAAACATCCCTTTTGCTACAATACACCAAAAGACGGGACAGTAAAGGTGCAGACTATTTACAACTATGTACATAAATTACAAAAAAGACAAAAATAGACTATTTACAACTATGTACACAAATGACAAAAAGACAGAAGGTATAGTAGTAGTAGTAGTAGTAGTAGTAGTAGTAGTAGTAGTAGTAGTAGTTGTAGTAGTAGTAGTAGTAGTAGTAGTAGTAGTTGTAGTAGTAGTAGTAGTAGTAGTAGTAGTAGTAGTAGTAGTAGTAGTAGTAGTAGTAGTAGTAGTAATTTAAATTTAAACTGTTTAAAACACATTATCTATTTAAAAACACATTCTATAATCGAAAAGTTTGTGTAATGGAATACACGCGTGCACAAAGCAAACTTCGGTTTACGCTCTCATCCGAAAAAAAGCTAATGAACCATGCGATGCGTCTCCGTAGGTAATGTTTGATACTCAGTGTGTGCCTGGGGTTGCATGCAGGCGTGGTGTATGTACAAGATAAACACGATACCGATCAGCAGCAATGATAGACGAAGAAAAACGGACCAGGATTAAAAGAAGAAGAAAAAAAACACGCACTTCGCTCTTCCGTCAGTACCGTGCAAATAACTGCGGGATTCATTCAGTGGGCGGAAAGAAAAACAAAATTCAGCGGTCGGTATTCTTTTAATAACAGTATTTCATGTAGATATAATTTTAATCTTAGGTATCATATATTTGCAAAATACTCTAAAGCAAAACTTAACAAAATAGACCTTTATTTTATGTTATTTTATTTAGTTTAGTTTAGTTTAGTTTAGTTTAGTTTAGTTTAGTTTAATTTCATGTAATTTTAGTTTATTGTCTAATTCTTATTATTTACAGTTAGTTTCTCGAAACTAAACAGACGTTTACATAGGCTTACTTTAAAAAAAAAACTGATTCGCTTTCATTCGTGTTTTTTTTCCTTTATAGTAAAATTATTAGCTGTGGAGTGCCATCATCCTGTTTTGCCTTTGTTTTTTAGGAATAAAATAGGGAAGTATTGCTTTGGAATACACCTTTTTACGAGATTACCTTTTCGTCAGTAACTGAGGGAGAATAAGTTTTCGTAATAGTATTAAAACGTGGTTAATGTGTTTTGTATGTGTTTTCTTCTTCTATCAACACCAATGAATAAACCTAAAAATAAGAACTTGACAATATATTAAGCGCGTCAGTATTTTTCTACAAGAAGCAGGATAACTGCGCTGGGAAAAAAAAACACAAAGCCAATCATTATTTCCATTATGGGGCATTTTTACCAACCTCTAATAAAATTGCGGTAATTTTAATTGGGTATAAACATCTGTGAAGAATGCGCATGCAAAATGAATCAAAGTATAGTCTACATTTATTTAAGGTAGTTTGTCAGCATCGGAGTCAGTTCTTAAGGGCGCGAGCGGCGCTATGTGTTGACAAACACGTTTCATCCCTAACCCGCCTCGAAGTGTGCAGTCTCCATAATTTACTGCAGTGAAGTCTCTCACTCTGTCTGTCTGTATATATGTCTATCTCTGTCTGTCGACCGGTCTGTCTGTGTCTGTTTTCTCTTTCTGTGTGCAAATTTATCGCATTGAGATATTATCTTTCTCTCTTTCTCTTTCTTTCTTTCTTTCTCTCTCTCTCTCACCTCAGTTCATCTCCCTTCCCACTTTCTTCTACCTCCTCTTCTTGCTCCTCCTCCTCATTCTCCTCCTCACCGTCTTGCATTACCTTCGTCCCTGCAAAGAACACCCAGACTCTGGCATCAGTGTAGTACCCAAACTAACATGTTATATTTTGAAGTGTGCCGACTGTTTAGAGTAATGATCAACATTTAATTGAGCCATTTCATTCTCGGTATTTAACGTCCTTTGTCTCTTTGAGACAGTGGACGACAAATCGATCATTAAATATATTAATAGTTTATGAATGAATTCATACTAGGAGTAAAACATTGCATATGCTGACAGTAAAAGTAACTGTTCTAAAGGTATTTCCTAAATTTGCAATATTGCTTTGGTGTTGACATGATGCCTAGCATGCACAGAAACGTTTTGTGTTCTTGTTTGCTATTTCTCCGGGCTAAGCCGCCACGTGACTGGGCTAAGACGCCATATCCATAATTAAATCCTAAACGGGTCATCAAAATGGACGACGTGTTATTTCTACGAAGAGGTAAAACGTTACCCTCGGACAGTTGCTGATTAGACATGCTCTTCGCCGACGTCATCTTGCCCGCTTTGAGCCGAACAGTTTAGCTTGGGCCAGCCCGGGTTAGCCCGTTTTATCACCCGGGTCACCACCTGATTCTACTTGAATGATTGCGCATCGACCGGGCTAAACCGGGCTATATCACAAAGGTTAAACCAGTGCACTGACAGTTTGCGACGATTACATAGTCGTGCTAAATTGCTTTTCTTTGTATTAATTTTTCTGTTCAAACGCATACTTCTTTTATTCCATCGTTCTTTCTATCTATTGTGCCTTTATCGTTGTGCATTATGCAAATTTAAACTTTTCATCGAAGATTATGAGACAGTGTTGTCACATTGTAGAATGTCTAGTGCTCCCAGACCAATAATTTATTGCTGTTTCTGGAGAAATGCCTCGTGTCATAAATGCTGGGTCTCTCTATCAGCATCAAACGTCAACCCCTCCACTATCAAAGCATATCATTAAATGCTATTATGACACAAAGTGTACTATCAAGAGACGTCCTCTACGACATAGAACTCGCAATCAACTGAGCTTTTGAGGATCCGAACTACTCTGTTTTCTAGTTTTGCCCCTTGTGCTTCCTATAGGCAACGTCCTTGTCTGGTAGCTGGTAATAGCTGAGATGCAAGTACAGAAAACCAAGCTAAAAGGACTAACTTTCACACATTTCACAGTCACATATTCTTTCAAAATTCATAGTGAGCGTTGCCCCGCTTGAAAAAAAACTATAATATTACTTCTTTCAAATGTACGGTTTAAATATATAGATCAATGAAATATTTTTGTTTATGTGGCCATTTTTAACATCAAGGTTAATTTTAACAAACTGCGCTGGAGCGAATGGTGTATAAGCAGACACAGTGTTTGTTTACAAAGCAAAGGAAGACAAGCCGAAAATTCAAAGCTAAGCGGTCCCCGGTGGGTTTGACTGAGAAACGAGTGCCCACTGTATCATAATAATCATATTCGAATGTGACACCAATGCATTTTCCTAGGTACATTAATTGTCACTATATAAAAGAAATAAACCCATACACATCCTTGAGACCTAGGTTCTTTAAAAATGAAACATCGTATGCGCAAACAAAACCCTGTTGCGAGTCTTAGGCCTTTGGCCTATCTATGTAGGCACATCTTTCTTAACGAGACCTGCCAATAGAACGCTCTTCACAAAGCCCTTAGCCTTATCCGTAATAGATATGATAGGGAAAATTTGACATTACGTGGGCCCTACGGAGAACCTTGCCTTCAATGGGCCCAAGTTTCAAGGCATTGAGAAATCGACCTCATAAAACTTGGCGCTGTTTCCAAGAGGACGTGTCCCGTCGTTGCTGGGAAGAGAATGAGAAACGCAGCGGGTTTTTTTTGTCCAATGGCGACGTTCTTCCTGTCTTTTAGCTTCCTCCTTCGTTCTTCTTACAGTTTTGTGTGTATGATTGCCTTCCTGCTTAAAGAATGAGGACGGAATATATAGGTTGTTATCTTCGCTTTTACATTTTGATTGTAGTTAGGAGCGGAGAGACGATTGGCCATGCTTGGGAGGGGGATTGCCCCCCCTTGAGACTGACGGAGGGAGTTTGTTCCCTTGTTGTCGGCCTGCCTTTGGGTGTGTGCTGTGGACTCCGAACTTATGCAGGTCAAGGTGACACAACAGATGTTCTCCCAGCCTGGCTTTTTGCTTTCTGCTCTTGGAGGCGCACATGGTTGAATTGTCGGTTGGCCTCTTATGGAGGTTTGTGGCCGTGACCTGCAGAGGTTGTCGTGAAACTAAACGCCGGCAATCTTTTGTGCTCTAAGAACGATTCTCGCCTTGCAAGACATAACTATTTAAAATCTTTCTTTTGAGGGATACATTCAATATATAGATGTCCTACTGAGAAATAACAGATAATTGGAAGTCTCATATTCCCCTCGATTATAGGAGCTTGTCAGGTCAAACGACGGAAAATGTAAAGTAATACAGTGAACACTCGTTTATCGCGGTAGATAGGTTCCGAGAATGGCCGTGATACTGAAAATCCGCGAATGTCCAACCGCGAAATAGTGCGGGTTCACTGTAGTTCACTAATTTAACCATTCTCAGAAGCTGTTTTCCTGTACGAGAATCAAATAGCATGAATTGAAAGTCTTCCAAACCTATAAATCAAGGCCAATAAAAGTTATTACAGTTGCTACAACGGGATTTTGGCTAGGCAAGGTCCAACGTATCGTATTGTTGTCAAGTCATGGGAAATTAAATTACTCTGTCTAGTCTTTTATTTTATTTTATTTTTTTACCCTTTCTACTGTACGAGTAATGTCTGCAGCAATTCCAGGCGTGTTTGAAACAAGAATCTTGGAAGTTGGGCAATCTAGTCAGTTAGAATAATTCCCTTGCAAGCTGTATGGTTTTTCTAATTGTCGGAATGGGTTTTGTAACCTTTCATCCATGTTTTATCTATCGTGTCTTTGCTTCTCTGGTATCCTGCAGAAAAGTAATTACGTGAGCAAAACATTGTGGAGTTTCTTGCACATAAGCAAATATTATGAAGATTCTTGCACATAAGCAAAAATCGTGGAGTTTTTTTTTGCACATAGTACAATCATAATGTGCAAACGGAATCCGCATTTGAAACCAATACCTAATGTATCCTATTACTGATCACATACCGAGTTTAGTTTTCAGGTTATTAAGCAAGAAACATGAGTATTACGGATAAATATTATCTGAGACATTGGCTGAAGGTTTCCATACATAGGCTTAAATCGAATCTTGCCTCTATAAGCCTAAAGCTCCTCAGTATAACCAAACATACAGCAAGATAGGGTTGATTTATGTTCACAGTTACGCCCTCCCCTCTTTGCAGACGTCGACCTGAGAGAAACACATTGAAAGGAAGAAGTAAACTTCACATGAAGAGAATTGTATCTTGCGTTTATATATTATCTTAATTTTTGGTTTTAGCTATGCATCGTTTGTCTGTTGCTCCTTTGGAGAGTAACTTGTGTTTAACCGATTTTTGTTAATATTAGATTCTAGTATTGAAAAGATTGTTTTGTTGGTTGTTTTTTGTTGTTGTGTGTTTTGTTTTGTTTTATGGTCGCATGCCTTCAGCGTGGTCTGGATAGGATACAGTTTATACGAGGCACTCACTTTGTGGCGATGCCATTTTGATTTTGATTTTTTTTGGGGGGATGGGTGGTTTAGGGGGTGGGGGTGTTAAAATGACATCGCAGCTAGTTTTAACCGCAGAAGTGGTGTCGTTTTCGAATAATTATAACAGAGCCGGAGTCCTTTTAAAACGAGCTGTGATCAGTTCAATTTATATTGGTGTCGAAGTTGGGTAATGATTTTGGTCATTGTCGCCACTACAATAAAGAATTAAGCAGACTATTAGGCTGATGCATGAGTGACTTGCGACTGAACACTATCCATCCACCGCCAGCGAACATCATCCAAAATAATTTCATCCGGCAAGCTTCCTCTGTGCCGCCGTCATGTTTTGCCAGCCAAACATTTGGCTCATATACACCCTCATCATCAACACGACGCCCTGTCTCTAATCTTCACGGCATCCCCACCCGCCGCAAGCTCTTATCAGAACAAAAAGGAACGTAGGAGAGATAGGTCCTTTTAGCGGTGGATGGGCGTTCTTCTCTGTGGTACCTCATCAAAAGCCTAGATGGGCCAAACACTGAAGACACACACGCCACCGAACGACAACATTCCTATAGATCAACCCACCCGTTCCGTCAGCACCCGACTGAAGGAGTCTCTTTTACCTTAGGGAGCTCGCCTGCCTTGGTCAATGTGATGGTAATGATGATGGTGGCGATGATGATGATGATGATGTTGATGATGGTGATGATGATAATGATGATGATGATGATGATGATGATGATGATGATGATGATGATGATGACCATCATCATCATCATCATCATCATCATGGTGATGAAGATAGGTAGATACGTTACTGTCCATGCAATGTTCGTCCTATTAGGGGAGAGTCGCCGATTATGGACCGTCTCCTAATATGGACCTGTTGATTTTCTTCTAAGTCCATTAACTTGTCAAAATTTTAACACCTGAGCAATTCAGAGTTGCATCCCTTCAATCAATCGCACGCATAACCATGGCGGAAAAGCAGAGCGTGAAGAAAAGGTAAGCATTTGTGTTTTTTGCCGCTAATAAGTTTAAAACACGTTTTGCGTATTATCGTTCGTGCGCATTTCATTTTTATAGGGTATGTTTTAGCGCCTTTGTGAAAAATAATGTCTTTCAATTGTTTCGAATGAGAGATGAGTTTAAATCAAAAGTGTTTAGTTGTTTTCTAGAAATTACCTCCTGAGTAGTATACCTATGATTCCCCTAATATGGACCACCCGTGTCTCCGAATATGTACCACTGGTCCATATTAAGAGCCAGTGGTCCATATATGGAGACTACTTTTTTCCTAACCCTAGTCATGTCGTTATATGCATATAAATCTGTTTAAATTGTTTGAAGCTGTATATCTGCATGCGTGCGCTTGCCTGTGTGTGTGCATTGCATCTGTATGCATGAAAGAGTGAAAAGGGGAAAAGAGTAGAATATTCACCCTTTACTTAAAAAACAAAACATATAGGCCTAAGTGTAGGCTGTGAGTTCGCATCCGATTTATACGTGTGTTTGCTTGTGTGAATGTGTGTGCGTGTGTGTTCGTGACTGCGTGTGTGCACGCGCGTGTGTGTGTGTGTGTTTGTGTGGGTGTGTGTGTGTGGGTGTGTGTGTGTGTGTGTGTGTAAAGAGCGTCTGACATTGGTTTTGTTCATTTTCGTGCGTATTTATCAGAGTTTTGATAAAAATTGTTCTGTTTTATTGTTTACTAGAGCTAAATGGAGCGAAGTAGATCTGGAGCTTGCAATGACAGCATTTCGAAATAGGCACATGGGGATCAACATGTGCTCATAAATGTATGGTGTTCCAAAGGCTACTTTGAAGCGTCACCTCGATGGATCCAACAAGCACGCGAAGGGTGTTAAAAAGCTTGGTAGATGTACAGTCCTGCCCGAAGAGACCGAGAACGAAATCCATGACCTGATCTTGAAACTAGAGTCAATGTTCTTTGGTTTGCCAAGAAAGGATGTCATGAAACTTGCATTTGAACTGGCAGATGAAAAAGGCTTGGAACATCCTTTTAATAAGAAAAAAGGTATGGCTGGAAAGAAATGGTACTACAACTTTCTTAAAAGACACCCAGACCTCAGCCTTAGACAGCCAGAAGCTACTTCTATTGCGAGAGCAAGTGGGTTTAATAGAAGAGCGGTGGACCATTACTTTAATCTGCTTGAAGAACTGATTGACAAGTATGAACTCACACCTGACAGAATATTTAATGTTGATGAGTCAGGCATTTCAACAGTGCAAAAAAGATACCAAAAAGTCTTGGGGCAGAGAGGCAAAAAGTAGGTTGGCTCGCTATTAAGTGGGGAGAAGGGCACAACCACAACTGTAGTGTGCTGCACAAATGCGTCTTGGACACAGTACGTTCCTCCAATGATGATTTTCAAGAGGATGCGGCTTCCAGCTGAGCTGGGTGATGGGGCTCCCCCTGGAAGTGTCATATCCTGCTCGGAAACTGGATGGATGGATTGTGAAAGATTCGTGCAATGGATGGAGCATTTTGTACACTTTGTGAAGCCCAATGCAGAAAGGAAGGTGCTACTCGTTCTCGATGGTCACAAGTCCCACACAAAAAAACTTGAAAGTCATTGAGATCGCGAGTGCTAACAATGTCATCATGCTTTCGCTGCCACCTCACACCACGCACAAAACCCAGCCACTTGATAGAACGTTCTTCAAGCCATTGCAGACGTTTTATGACCAAGCTGCCGAGATATGGCTTCGGACGAACCCAGGACGTTCGATCACTTCCTATCAAATTGCAAAACTGTTTGGTGAGGCATATCTGATGGCTGCAACAATGAGAGTCGCAATTAAAGGATTTGAATCCAGCGGCATCTGGCCCTGTTCAAGAAATGTGTTTCAGGATCACGAATTCTCCCCTTCATTTGCATCGCAGCATGTGGAGTCAGGTCCCCAGCAGCAATCAGTTCTTGAGATGAACAGTCAACAGTCTCCTGATACATGCTTCCAGGGACCCAAAATACCACTTGTCGTCCAGCCAGACTTGCGACGTTCGCCCGTCACCCAGCCAAACTCGCAACGTCCGCCGGTCGCCCAGCCAGACTCGCCATGTCCGCCCGTCGCCCAGCCAGACTCGCAACGTCCGCCCGTCGTCCAGCCAGACTCACAACCTCCGCCCGTCGTCCAGCCAGACTCGCACGTCCAGCCAGACTCGCCATGTCCGCCCGTCGTCCAGCCAGACTCACAACGTCCGCCCGTCGTCCAGCCAGACTCGCACGTCCAGCCAGACTCGCCATGTCCGCCCGTCGTCCAGCCAGACTCACAACCTCCGCCCGTCATCCAGCCAGACTCGCACGTCCAGCCAGACTCGCCATGTCCGCCCGTCGTCCAGCCAGACTCGCAACGTCCGAATACGCATAGACTAGACATTGGATCTTTCTCTGATTATCAGGTTATTGAGACCCATCTGATGGTAAAAATTTAAATACTTTTTTTTTCTTAGTATGGTTGTATCTGGTGGTAGGATTGACAAGTTTTGTCTAAAACTTTACCATTTATGCTAGAAATTGAATCGGTATATTTTTAGACACGGTCTGTGTTGTTTTTATATCAAAAGGTATTGCCTAAACTTGTTATTTTTGTAAGTCAGAAATGTGTTTACATTTCTTTAAAGTAGTCCATATTAAGATACTAGTCGGTCCATATTTGGCTCTAGTACCCCTTATATGGACCGCTTCTGATTTTTTTTTGTTTACATTTTTTGTGAAAGATTGAAATGTTGGCTTGCTCGTCTTCAGGTGATTGATAGTCAATGTACTGAACAATAAAAGGAAACAATTTGCATTAAAAAATTACATACGGTCTTTGAGTTATTGAATTGGATGAAAAAGTGGTCCATATTTGGCGACTCTCCCCTATTTTCTTTATGTAATAGCGGATTTATACTGTTGTTGTTGTTGTTGTTGTTGTTGTTGTTGTTGTTGTTGTTGTTGTTGTTGTCGTCGTCGTCGTTGTTGTTGTTGTTGTTGTTCTTCTTCTTCTTCTCCTTCTTCTTCTTCTTCTTCTTCTTCTTCTTCTTCTTCTTCCTCTTCTTCTTCCTCTTCTTCTTCCTCTTCTTCTTTTTCCTCCTCTTCCTCCTCTTCCATAAGATTGGGCTTGGCAAAGTGAACAAGATTAGCTTGCTGAGATCGGGTTTAACCTTAATAATGAGAATGATATAACGCGTCTTATTTCCTATCTCCGACTCAATGCGCGGCGATCTGTAACCAACATACACGCTCACACGTTACACACAGGAAGGGTGTGAGGGCGAAAGTTATGGAGGGTAGTCAATGACGAGACTGGCTTTCAAAGCGATGTTGACAGACTTTGGTCGTGGGTAGTCATTCGTTCTGGGTTAGATAGGGTGGGGCCATTTCATGAAGTGTGCCCGTTACCAGGATCACGATACAGCCAATAAGGGGGATGAATCCGGCTCATTCACTGCGATAGGCTATAGCGGGGATCTTCCCGTCTGTTGAGATAAAGCGACTCCTCCTAGCTCCACCGAGATAAGAGATAGTGTCTCATCTATACTCCGACAAAGAGAATCTCATCCGTCCATGCACTATGGTGATCTCGTCGAGCGAGATACTACAGTCTCGTCCTTATCGCCTTCTGTGATCTGCAGGTTGACGGACTGCCCAAGTCCCCTTGTTGGCTTACATGACGAGCACTCGCCACAACAAGCTAATCCCTGACTAGGGTGTAGTTGTCCGTCTCCCTTGTCAACCGCCGCCGGAACTCGGGTGTCGCTTTTCTGTCTCTACAAAAGGAGAAGAAGAAGTCCTGCGCTCATTTGTCACTGAAGTGTATAAACAACGTCTGTCCATAAAAAATACCCCAAGTAGAAGTATATGTACTCATTTCTCAATGCAAAGCGCACAGAGTTCTGTTTTACAGTGCGACATAGGCCTTTTTTTTTATCCACGATTTTAGTCAAGTACTCGAACGAAGTCATATGTCATCGCAACAATATAAAAAAAGATGTTTGCCTGCCTCTCCGAAGTTTTTTTTTTTTTTTTTTTTTTTAAAGTAGGTGGATGGAAATATTTTCGGATTCTGTCGTAATAAGCTACGTCTAGCCGTAATAGCTCGAACAAAGTGTAAGCACACTGCACTCCTCAGTTTTCAATAGATCGTGACGCATTAGCCATCATTATTATGGCGAAAGAAGATAATATCGTCGGTAGTGCCTATAGAAGAAATGTAATATAGGAGTCACAGAAACACACAAATCGCTATCGACGTGGCAATATAATAATATCTATGCTGGCTTTATCGCCCATCATTACTAATATAAAGGTGTCTAACTCTTTCTCACTGTAACAATCAATCAGAATTTATTGCATTTTGCCTTTTGTGTGTACCCTTCCTCCTCCCCCCTTTATTATTATTATTATTATTATTATTATTATTATTATTATTATTATTATTTTTTGGGTCTAATAAGGTATTCGAACTATTGGTGCCAACAGAGAGGAACTAAATAACACAGCGTCCGATTAAAAAAAAATTTTCCTGTAACCTTTCTGACCGTTGGGATAGAGATGTTTCAGACCTCTCTTTTCTCTGCACCAACTTAATGAAGGTGGCGCAATGTATCGAAATTGGGAATGGTATTCATGTAATAAATAACGACGATATTATTCATTTAGTACTTGTGTTATGAACAGTATTATCCTGCCTAAGTAAACTGGTAAATGCATTTAGCGACAAACTGACCCTTTGGGCGACCAAGGATAAATTTTGGAAACCACATCTGATCATTTGAATGAGATGTTGAAGTTCTATTTTTAAAAGGCAAAATGAGCGAAGGCAAAGAGATGAGACTTTGTTGTTGTCGCTGTTGTTGTTGTTGTGTTGTTGTTGTTGCTGTTGTTGTTGTTCTTCTTCTTCCTCTACTACTACTTCTTCTTCTTCTTCTTCTTCTTCTCCTTTCTCTTAATTTTCTTCTTCCTCTTCTTCTTCTTCTTTCATCTACTCTTCATTCTCGTCCTTCGTGTAAGCCTACTGTTCTTGTGTTGCTGTTGTTGTTGTTGTTGTTGTTGTTGTTGTCGCCGTCTGATGCTGCTGTTGCTGCGTTAAACTTTGCCTCTCAAAACTACAACCAAGTTTGAGTATATTTATTAATTAATTAATTTATTTCATCACTTTTATATAGCGCATTTTCAGCTTAAGAGCTGCTCAAGGCGCGATCCAATACAGGATCTAACTCAAGCCGCCCAAGGCGCCCACTTGCAAATTTTGGGTGCATAGTCTGACGCCCAGACGACTGAGCACGGTCCTGGGCGACCACGGATGGGGAGGAGGAACCTAGTGCGTGCTGGGTTTGTGTAGCCGGCACTCACCCGTCCAGAACATAAGCGTCAGGATCTTTATAAAGTCTTTACGATGGAATGCGTGGGTGCACGGACTAGACCTCGGTTTATACTCTCGTCCGAAGTAGCTTGTGAAGCAGGTGAAGGAGATGAACACCTGTGTGTGTGGGGTGATGGAGGTGCGAGGAGGTAGGGGGTGAAAGGGCACTGTAGGGAGGGGAGGGAAAGGGACAGAAGGGCAAGGGAGTGGGTAAGAGAGCCAACCGTCTGCTGATACAAACTGTTGGTTGCACGGCGATGAGGGTGTTTGTCTCCAACGGCTAAAGGTTTGCCCAAACTAGCGGATTAGGTTTGGAGTGTAGCGGGATCAGACTTTTATCGTTTAGCGTCTGACAAGAGTAGAGTAGTAATAGTAGTAGTAGTAGTAGTAGTAGTAGTAGTAGTAGTAGTAGTAGCAGTAGTAGTAGTAGTAGTAGTAGTAGCAGTAATAGAAGAAGTAGTGGTAGCGGTATAACTATCAACAATAATGGCGCAACAGAGCGGTGAGATGACCAATACCGTGAATACTAAGGCTGGTGTTATATCTAAGACTAAGATCTTATATATAAAATACAAGGATACAGACCGTAGTATTGTTGTGTTGTAGCCTACTAAGCATACACATTATGCTATTTTCTCTTTAATGTGTACTCATCATCATCATCATCATCATCATCATCATCATCATCATCATCATCATCATCATCATCATCATCATCATCATCATCATCATCATCATCATCATCATCATCATCATCATCATCTTCTTCTTCTTCTTCTTCTTCTTTTTTTTTCTTCCTCTTCTTCTTCTTCTCATTTCATAATTGTTTAAATTGAACCTTTCCCCCAATTTTAAAGTTTTGGTTTCTTAAAGCGAATTATCTCTGTAAAATACAGTATAATGCAAGTTTTGAGTAGAAGGTAAAATCAAGCGCATTTTTATGAATGGGAAAGACGCGAGTATGAGAAGAAGAAGAAGAAGAAGAAGAAGAAGAAGAAGAAGAAGAAGAAGAAGAAGAAGAAGAAGAAGAAGAAGAAGAAGAAAGAGGAGGAGGAGGAAAGACAGGCATGCAGGCAGGCGGACGGACGGATGAAGGGACGGATGATGGGGAGATAGAGAGAGAGAGAGAGAGAGAGAGAGAGAGAGAGAGAGAGATAGATAGATAGATAGATAGATAGATAGATAGATAGATAGATAGATAGATAGATAGATAGATAGATAGATAGATAGATAGATAGATAGATAGATAGATAGATAGATAGATAGATAGATAGATAGATAGATAGATAGATAGATAGATAGATAGATAGATAGATAGATAGATAGATAGATAGATAGATAGATTGATTGATTGATTGATTGATTGATTCAAGCTCTCTACACGCGGTCATGGAACAGACTTTAAAAGTTCTGTAATCTCATAACTTGATAAGATTAGTTGACCTGTTCTCGTATGAATCTGTACAGTGTACGGCTTCACGTTTAATCTCAACTGACCAAGTTGGACAATCCTGTTTCAGGAACGTCAGATTAGCCAGGGACAGGTCATTACTGCTTATTTCGAATGCCCGTTTTTGGACGCCGTCGCTGATTCATTGGCAAGTCAGGCCGTGTCTATTATAGAAGATAAATGGCGCCATGTTGTTTTAATCGCTGTTGCAACCTCTCCTCGCTCTAGCTCTATTACTCTGTTAGTTCACTGCTTAGTTACAAATGAGTAGTCAAGTCAAGTCAAGTCAACAAAACTGTATTACCCACAATTGAGAATTCATGCAGCACGCTGCAGCTTAGCAAAATTAATAAGAAAATAGTTTAAAACAGATGATATATGATGATGATGATGATGATGATGATGATGATGATGATGATGATGATGATGATGATGATGATGATGATGATGATGATGATGTGCATTTTGTTGCTCACATGTCTTCTCTATGGCATGAGCAGGTCTCCACATTGTGTTGAGATACTGTGGGGAGGTATATAATAATCAAATGAGAGGTGGGGCTTTTCGCCTACAGAGATGGAACTGACGCTTACTACCATACTATACTAAATTAGTTTGCTACAGACAGAATCGAACCCATACCGCCCAAGTTGCAAACTTGCTGCAGTTTTGCAGACATTGTAGCTCTCGGCGTTAATTAGCTGTTTTGAGACGCCTACAAAAGTCATAATCCCATGATGTCGCAATACTGCAACGAGCTCTGAATGCTCAAAAAACAGGGTGTTGTGGATTGGACGTGTACGGAGAATCATAGGCTACCTAACCGCATTTTATAGCCAATTCAGCATTGCGACTCCCGCAAAATCGATTTAATACTCAGTGGACGCCAGATGCAATAAAACAATGACAGGCAATGACGGTCACAAGGGATGGCGTGACGTAGCAGGAATTAAAAATAGTAAGAAACAAAACTATAAAAAAAATTTAAACACGTTGTCTTGTATGACCGGGCAGAACAACAGAGTTTGTTCACTGCAAAACCGTACAGGCATAAATGCTAATAAACGTGGACCATTCAGCTATGTACTGACACCACAGTGTACGCAACAAAACAATTCCAATAATGATAATCACGATTACAGGCGAGACCATAGCATACCGTTCGTATTGGACTGCACTGGGTGTATGAAGCAAGAAAGCCTATACGAGACATACGAGATCAGGAATAGAAGTTGCTGTCTACTTAAGAAAATCGTAGCACGTCAAGGATTGTTGATTCATATGAAAGGATAAGTTTAATGCGTTCGTGGTATCATCCAAGTGGACCAGTCAGAGAAGCCACAGAGCACTATAACGAACATACTCTATTCACAAGCAGGCACACTTGACAGCTGGAGCACGTTGATGTGTTGTGGTCAGCTTGTTTTGCTGACCGCTGACGCGAAAATCATTGTCCAGTCGCCAGAAAAGGGGGTGGACGTTGGCGGATCTGGTTCACAGTGCAGCGGCTCAGAAAGGGTTAAGTACAGAGCGCGGCGTGAGGGTTAATCAGTGACTGAAAGGTAGCAAAGTCGATGAGCCTAGCCCGTCTCGTCTGAAACCTTCCAATGCTCACACTTCTTCTTCTAGATTTTTAAAATCCGTTATTTATTTATTTATTTATTCTTATTTTATTAATTTATTTATTTATTTCATTTTTTATTGGGGGTGGGGGTGGAGGAAAAAATGTCACAGAGTACACAACTTTGCACTATTATTACTTTCTTTGTTTGTATGTTTGCTTTCTTTTTCCTTTTTTTTTCTTGGGGGGGGGGGGAGAGGAAGAGAGGTTGGGGTGTTCATCTTATAATTTTGTTTGATTTATTTAGGCTTTGTGCTTTTGTGGTCACTATTGTTCATCAAAAATGTGTCTTGGCTTTTCATAATAGAAACATTGTAGAAGCGCTACTTTTACTGCCACTGCCCCATTTTTCACATGTTTTATTTAAAGGTCTGTACACATTAGCATTTTTAGACCATTAAAACACAACCCACCAGGGACAATTTAAGTAGTAACACTGAAACCATTCAAACAAAAAGAAACTTTCAGAGATAAAATTCCTACTCCGTTTCACCATAATTATGTATATTTATTATATTTATCTTCTCCAGCTCTTATAGTAAACGGTTCTGATCTAATCAAATCAATAACAAATTATTTCAAATTCTTCCAGATTTGTCCGTTTCTTTGCCTAACTTTGCGTTCATCGGCGAAGATGAAGCTGCATGTTTTGTCCCGCCTTCAAATTGGGCATACTTATGTCACCCATAGTTTCCTTTTGAAAGGAGAATGACCAACGTGGTGCTTTGCATGTGACTAATCGTTCTCCGTCCGCCATTTTATGTCCAAATGTAATGATCTGATTGATGAGAGAGAAAGATATTTAACTCGGCACCTTTTAATGGGATTTTTAAAGTTTGCAATGGTCAAACCTTGTTTACATTTTTACGGGATGTTGGTTTGTTTTATGGCATATAGGTCATGTTATTTGGATTGTGCGATTGGTTAAAATTCATCAGAAAAGTTACCTTGATGTACAGCTTTTATCATATTTTAATTAATGTGTTAACGGCATAGTCTGTGTTACGTTGAAACGCGAATGGTAGTATGTCTGAAACGCGCACGATAGATCTAATCGTTTCGTTTTGCAAAGTATTCAATAGTAGAGTGTATTTACCTTTGATTTGAGTTTGCATTGTTGTTAGAAGAAGCTTTGTATAACGTTGATAATTTTCGTTAGTCGATATTATTGGAGAATTCTCTAGATCTGCGTGTTTACTGTCGATAGAAATTTCCCGGTAATTGTAGAAGTTTGAGAACGTTCCAGGAATGTGTATAGAGATGTATGACGTAAGTCAGTGATGACGATCTTTAGTTTGATTGGTGGTAGTGCGTCATTTCTACCGTGTTCTATATTGTTCGGGAGTATGAAGAGACTATATATGTGCCGCACTGTTTTGTGTTGTTGTCGAGTCGAGTCGAGTTGAGTTGAGAATTGTATGCAGATGTTGATGTGTGCTGAATAAAAGTGGAAAATTTCATACGAAGACTCAGTGACTTGTATGCTGATTGAACGGGTTACGTGGATAATCGAATCCGAGATTACACTCATCAGGAGCATTCACGCATTGGGGCTGAATCTACTACTGATTGAAAACATCACCATCAAACGGAGTGTAACAGTCTGATTTTGAATGGTCTTGAGTTGTCCTGATTCGGCTCCTAGCAGTCCGCTGGACCCTATAAACATTAATTATTTATCTATTATTGTTCTTGTGTATAGCGCTTTGCCAGTTCAGGAGCTGCTCAAGGCGCTGGCCGATAAGGATCTAGCCAACGTCGCCCAAAGGCGCTCACTTGCTGACTTGAGCGCCTTCTGTGTCTCCCCAGACAACTGAGCAAAGTTCTGGGCGATCACGGATATGGGAGAGGAGGGACCTCATGCTTGTTTTCCGAGTGTGTTTTAGGTAGCTAGCACTCTTCCGTTCTAAAACACAAGCGTCAGGATCTTTAAAGTCCGTGCTACGTAATGCTCGCGTGCACAGGTTAGATATCGGTTAATACTCTCGTCCAAAGGAATAAAATGAAAACTACCCCTAGGAATGATTTTAAATTTACCGCTAAGGACGAATAGAAACTGATTCCAACAACATTTACCCCCAAACTGTGTGTTGTTTGTTGCTGTTGTTATCATTCTTTGGCTGCATGTGAGACTCCTTTAGTATTTATTTATTTATTTATAATGTCAAAATGGAATGTGGTGCAAAGTCGGCTGCAGAGCGGAATGAGTGAATGTAAATGAGCTGCTTGCTTTCATTTCAGGGCCGAAGATTATGCGCTGATTTTTCAACGATCTATCATATCTTATTCATTGGTGTACACCGTATGAACTTATCAGGATAATGCATAGAAATAAACGAAAAAGACTCCAGTGGTAAATAGTACAATGTCACCATTCGACAGGCTTATGGGCGGGAACAGACGACAGGCGAGGATGGCTAGACATTCTCCGTCACAGGCAGCTATTTGACTTATGCACAAATGAAAACAATCACACCGTTCGTTTTACTCCTTAAACATCTTAACACACTGTTACACCATCGCTCAAACTGCCGCAAAGAGCATCGATTGGTAACTAAAAAGGTCCGAGGGTTCGTAGCCAAGGTTTCAGCGCTACCCCCTGCAAAAGAATCATGCGCACGGAACGACGTTTTGCGCCGAAGGTGGGCCCATCGATTGACAAGTCGTAAACAGCCGCACGAATTCGCTGACGGGTTACCCAGGGTTTTTTTGTGTGGCTCTTCCCAACAGTTGTAGTCTCGTGTGTAACGTTTCTTGGCATTGTTTTTTCACCAGCTCTCCTCCACCGGATCCACCTGAGTACGAGTTTACACCTTTTATGCGATAGGTGAAGACTTTGAAATTCTTGTGCTGTTGTCTACAAACACAAAGCAACATTGCCAAAAGATGTTTCAAAACAAGAATCTACCAATGTAAAGGCCAACGTTTGAGTCGGTAATACTGGTTGCACTCTCTGTCTATCTGATAGTTCCTTGACCATGAAATACAGGGTGAATGCATCCTCATTTGTGGTCCACGATAGATGTTCTTCAAGACAAACAAAACGTAAACCAAAAACAGAGTTGAAGTTTGAATGGGAAAATTTTCTTCACAGAAATGTCACGGAAGCACCACATTATCGTTTGATGCCAAAGGTTTCCCACTTTTTGACTCGTTCTGTACACAGTTTAATAATTGATGATATGCTGAATCCACGCTCCTCTTCTCTGGATTACAGTTGCAACACGCACATTGAAGTTTGTGATGATAATGCTACATATCTCAAGTGGGATTCTCCGAATTTCATGACGGATGTTGGTCTTCAGGGCCTCGATGGTCTGTGGGTTGTTGTAGTACACTCTCTCCTTCCTGTACCCTCATAGGAAGTAGTCTTCGAGGAAAAGATCGAGGGAGTGGGCAGGCCATAAGTTGTCTGTGCGCCATGATGTAAGCCTATCCCCAGGAAAGAATTGTTTGAGAAAATTCAGTGAAAAAATGATTAGGTTTGGTATAAAATGATAATTTGGACATTTCTGTGATAAAATTTTTGAAAACGTTCTCATTAAAAAGAAACACCTTATTTATGATTAAAAAGTGGTAACATATTATTGGCCCACCCTGTACATATTTCATTATGGTTTTGTTGTTGTTGTTTTTTAGAGGAATTATAGTTACCAAACAGAGAATAACAGGCGCAAAAATGCTCAACCTTCCAAGGAAATATACGTTTTGGGGGCGATGAAGTGCTGACATCGGGCAGAAAATTATTCTTGCATGCTGAATGTGGTGGACGGTGGTCAACATTATTATGGCATACATGTGTGATGGGGATGTATAAAGTGGGATGTATAAAATGTGTGTGTGTAAGAAAAAGGAATGAATCTTTAAAATTAATATTTTTTTAAAAATGTTTGTAAGTGTTAGTTTTTAAGAATTGTCAATTATTTTGCTTTTTTTTCAAATGCGACACAGATGGTTGTTTATAATACCTTTGATGGTATTAATACAAGATTCGTTGAATTGGATTGAATTGAATACCACGAGCAGCTGAGTCGGAAATTACGGTAAGCCTACAACACAACAGAAGATTATATCTGATGCCTTGAAAAGGCTGCGCTGCAGTAATAACAGCCTATGATATTTTAGATACGTCTTTCTTATTATCTCTGTCTACCTGTAATTTTCAAGTGTAAAGCGCAAAATCCCACGCCGAGACGATAGCAGGCATGCTCGGGATTTCTCTAATGCCTTTAGCATCTCGCTTACATGACCCCATATTAGCACAGCACATTTGTTCCACAAATGCAGGCGCCTGCATTTGAAATGTGAGAGATACCGAAGCTTATTGTTAATGTTGTTGTTGTTTGTAGATTATAGTCACACGACACTTTCGCATATAGGTGACTACTGGACCGATTTATACTGACACCAGCGGGCCAGTTGTTGGTAAAGGGGAAAATAATATGATCACACGTTGACCAATCCGGGATTCGAACCAGCGACCTTTCGGTTACTAGCAAGACGCTCTTACCAACTGAGCTACCCGGCCCCTCACCGAAGCTTAATATTGTGCCCTCTATAAATACTAATATATCAGGTAAGGCTGCTGCGTTCCCTTGTCATCTCCATCTTCCTATATGCTTGCGAAACATGGACCCTCCCAGCAGATCTACAACGAGCTACCCGGCCCCTCACCGAAGCTTAAAATTGTGCCCTCTATAAATACTAATATATCAGGTAAGGCTGCTGCGTTCCCTTGTCATCTCCATCTTCCTATATGCTTGCGAAACATGGACCCTCACAGCAGATCTACAACGAAAAATTCAAAGCATGGAGATGAGGTGCTACAGAAGACTTCTTGGCATTTCCTATACCCAGCACATCACCAACGACGAAGTCCGACAGACCATCACACAAGCCATTGGACAACACGATGACCTGCTCACAGTGGTGAAAAAACAGGAACTCCGATGGTATGGCCACGTCAACAGATCATCAGGTCTTGCAAAGACCATCCTGTAAGGCACAGAGCAAGGAGGTAGAAGAAGAGGGAGACCGAAAAAGAGGTGGGAGGACAACATTCGAGAATGGACTGGTTTGACACTGATCAAAACAATCAGGGTTGCTAAGGACAGGTACGCTGGTTAAACGATCATCTGTAGTGCCCCTACGACCTCCGAGTTATGGGATAGGATAGGATAGGATAGGATAGGATATCAGTACAGAGGGAGACGGTGCCGCTCTCTCCTCCAGATATGCGGACGCCTTTGCTAAATTAAAATTCTGGTCGCCGCCTTCAGCATCTTCTTCTCCTGTGTTCTCTCACGGCACTGGACCTTCGTACACGTGTTGTATCAATCTGTCATTCAGCCTCATTAATCACTGGACGCTTGGCGCTCGTTATCGCGCTGCACGACAGACACAGCAGCATCGCCAAAACATGCGCGAAGTCGCCGCAGCTGCCGGCAGCCTTACTGCAAAGCGTCCACTATATTAAATTCCTTTCATTTTTTTCAGATCTTTTCAACTGATTCTGGGGGTGTCTCGTCGTTAGCGCGCAGGACAATTGCGCGCACCGAAAAATGGGCGCAAAACAAATGTGCGCCGACAATAGCGCGCAAGGCATATATCAAGCAAGGCATATATTGAGATAGACAAGCCAAAAAAGAAAAACTTCATTTAATTAGATTTAATTCATTTAGCGCGCAAGGCATACATCAAGCAAGGCATATATCAAGATATACAAGGCAAAAACGAAAAACTTCATTTAATTTTTATTTTCTATATCGATATATATATATATATATATAAATAATAATAATAATAATAATAATAATAATAATAATAATAATAATAATAATAAATAAATAAATAAATAAGTTAAAAGTAAAAAGCGTAAATTAAAAAGAAAAAAATCCATATTGTAGTGTAAAAAAATAACATTAAAAAAATATGGCCCTCGGGAAATTTGAACTTTGGATCGCTTGCACGGTAGATGAATGTCTTACTAAGTGAGCTACCAAGGCTTCGTATAAAGACCATCCATTTTTTGGTCTATATGGAAAAACATACTGAAACCTCGATTCGAGTTTTAATTAATCAAATTTAATTAGTTAAACACAAAATTTTGTAAGATTGGTGACATGAGTGCAAAAGTGTTTTGAATGGAAATAAAACAAAATTTGCGGTATTACGGAACGGCACGTACTTGACACGGGTTGAATCGAAACCGCGCGTGGAATGAGGCTATTGCAGTTTGTGGACATTTTGTTTATTTATTTATCTCATAAAGGTTAAACGTTCGGTAAGGAAATGTCGGCTATAACGATTTCGCGGGTTTTAAGCGCACAGCAGGCTGATCCGCAGCGCCCAGCACCTGCCCAGATCAGCGTCCATACCGGACAAACTTTACAGTAGAGGCGAAGAAGGACTTCCGGCTAAGCAATTTATATATATAGATGCCAATTAAAATTGATTACACAAATAAATAATTTGCTTATATAATAAAAAAGGTAAAGGTAAAGGTAGTCCCATAGCCTGTGGCCGTAGGGGAGCGTGATGTTGGAGATCACACTTATCTTGGGCCAGCGTAATGAGGGTGATGCCCATCTCTCTCCCTCGCTGCTTTACCTTCCCCACCCTTAAGAGAGTAGGTACTCAGTCACAGTTGAGTCAACTGGGGGCGTTTTTATTTGTCGCTTCACGTTTTGCGGTCACCCATCCAAGTGCTAACCGCACTGGACGATGCTTAACTTGCGACACAGTAGCGAGTGCTCCAACCACTGCGCTGTCCGACACCCCTGTTTATATAATATAATTATATTATATAATTTGGTTTGCGTATTTGTTTTATCGATCAAAGTGAAAATTTAATCGAAGTGGAAAATTACTACAAGCTTATAGTCTATGCCAGGGTTAGTCTATGCTGCGCGCTTTCGACGGCGCGCATATGACGGGCATATTTAGCTGCGCGGTATTGACGGCGCGCTATTGTCGGCGCGCATTTGTCATGCGCGCTAACGACGGGGTGCCGATCCTGGGATGTCCTAATTTCAAATATAGGTAAAGTAGCGTATTTCATGTGTGCCATAACTGTTTCCAATAAACCTGGTATCACGAGAATACATTAGACCATAGGATGTTGGGATAAATTGTGAAGGGTAAAAGTGTTGGTTCGAGTCATCTCTGAAACTCAGACTTTGTCGTGACCAGACAGCAGAGGACGTTAGGACGCCTTGGAACCACATGATCCATCCGCTGGAATTGCTATGCTCATTCTAGAGAAAATACTTGCATTATAATATAGTGATCTGCCAAATCTAATGTGTGTTTGTTTATTTCATTCAATGTTTATCCATCAAAGTGATTTTTCCTATCATATCCTATCCCATAACTCGGAGGTCGTAGGGGCACCACAGATGATCGTTTAACCAGCGTACTCCATCTTTCCCTGTCCTCAGCAACCCTGATTGTTTCATTCAGTGTCAAACCAGTCCATTCTCGAATGTTGTCCTCCCACCTCTTTTTCGGTCTCCCTCTTCTTCTACCTCCTTGCACTGTGCCTTGCAGGAGGGTCTTTGCAAGACCTGATGATCTGGTGACGTGGCCATACCATCGGAGTTTACGTTTTTCACCACTGTGAGCAGGTCATTGTGTTGTCCAATGGCTTGTGTGATGGTCTGTGGGACTTCGTCGTTGGTGATGTGCTGGGTATAGGAAATGCCCAGAAGTCTTCTGTAGCACCTCATCTCCATGCTTTGAATTCTTCGTTGGAGATCTGCTGTGAGGGTCCATGTTTCGCAATCATATAGAAAGGTGGAGATGACAAGGGAGCGCAGCAGCCTTACCTTGGAATGTAGTCTGATTGTCCTGTCTTTCCCAATTTTCTTCAACCTCGCCAGGGCAGCAGTTGATTGTGCGATCCTGGAGAGGACTTCCTGTCGGGACCCATTGTCTGATACAATGGCTCCTAAAGATTTGAAGCTATGCACTGTGTTGAGGGATTGACCTTGGACTTTGATGTCCGTGTTGATGCCATTGGTGTTGTTGGTCATCATTTTGGTATTCTCTGCACTTATTTCCATTCCATAGTCTCTGGAGGTGGTGTCAAGACTCTGTACCAGCTGTTCAAGTTCTTGTTCCTCTCCAGCCAATCCATCAATGTCATCCGCAAAACGGAGGTTGGAGATTGCTCTTCCCCCTATGCTGACTGTGCCTTCGTGATTTTTAGACTTTTTAGACTAGGAAATTAAGGGGAACATTTTAATGATTTAATTAAAGCTTCATTGCGTGGGCTTTTTGTTTTTCTTTCTTTCTTTCTTTCTTTCTTTCTTTCTTTCTTTCTTTCTTTCTTTCTTTCTTTCTTCTTTCTTTCTTTCTTTCTTTCTTTCTTTATATATATTTTTTATTTTTATTGTTGTGTCTTTGGGACTCTCCGTTACGCTG
This sequence comes from Oncomelania hupensis, assembly GCA_036898135.1. NCBI lineage: Eukaryota > Metazoa > Mollusca > Gastropoda > Littorinimorpha > Pomatiopsidae > Oncomelania > Oncomelania hupensis. The sequence continues at coordinate 48,265,614 of CM072512.1, read as the reverse complement.
TGCGGACTGGAACTGAGAACTGGACTTTGACGGTAGGGACTGGGGAAAAGTATATTCAGGCATTCGAAACGAAGTTCTGCCATACACATCTACATATATCTGCTGTACATCGCCTGGTACGAATACAAGAGCAACGAATACGTCAGGAACGTGGTCATGCCTCTTGCGGGCCTTCATGAAGTTAGATTATCTGCCATTTGAAGAGGAGAACGTTGGCGTGGTTTGGTCACGTCACGCGGCACGACACCTTTGGGGGAACAAAAAGCCATTATATTATGCAAAGAACAGAGGAAGGAGACAGGCGCAGAAGAAGGCAAAGAAAGAGCTAGATTGGTGACGTCAAAACATGAACGGCGTTGGACATGTCCCGTCTCCTGACCACAATAACAGGCAGACCGAAGTAGCGAACATTCTCCGCGACAGCACCCCGCATGCGTCCCAAACGACCTAACAGGCTGAGGGATTAGATAGGTAATATGTTGTTGTTTTTGTTTTCTTTTGGAGACTGCGGTCTTGTTAGGCGCAGAATTGCATAAATTGTCATGCTCATTGCGTTCTTCTTCAACTACAGACTTTGCCGAGTCTGCCCTAATTATCGTATGTCGCTGCTCGCTCTTACGTGCCGTAATGGCTCGTCTTAACGGGAAGGTTTGTGGAGGTTATTCCGATGTTCCGAGATCCAGAACTTAGGTTCCTCAACCTTTTGGACACGCACAAAACGGTTCAGGAGCCTATGTTCGGATTCTGAAAACCTCGAAAAGAGGTTCGTGAACTTCCACGAACCTTCCAATGAGGACAGGTCATTACTCAAACTGAATGGAATGTCCCTAATTAATTTTGTTTATAATTTTCCTGAACCAGTTGTATCACCACTTTCTCATACAACTTTAATTCTGAATTCTTTATTTCATATTTTCAATCTTCATGTCTTTCTTCTTCTTCTTCTTCTTCTTCTTCTTCTTCTTTTTTTTTCGAAAACTCATTACCACCTGATTTCACGCGACCTTTCCTAGAAAACGTGAAGATATAAAAAAAAACGTTTATAGCTATACTTGCCTAACTTGATGGTAGCTTATAGTAGTTTTTTTTGTGTAGTATTTGTCTATGTATTACTGGAAGTCACACCCCACACTAAATTCCCTTGTAAGTTGTTCGGACAATAACTGAGTCTTGAATATTGAGGATGATTCCTATTTTGTTGTTTTTTTATAACTTCCAACATAATAATTATTTCAGAAAATTCAAACACGGCCCTTTATCTATCTCTCTCCATCTGCTCCTCCTTCTTCCCTCCCCTCTCTCTCTCTCTCTCTCTCTCTCTCTCTCTCTCTCTGTGCCAATGTGTCATCCTTTTTTTTTCTTCTATTCTTTTTTAAGAAATGAATCTTGCGATGACCTAGATTCCGGTGGTATATTTTATCGCAAGATTTTTTTTCTCTCTTTAAATTCTTGGGACCCATATGACCTAAGCGGGGAGAGGGGAGGTGGGAAAGAAGCGAGGGGGGGGGGACCCAGAAAACTTATTTCTAGTGAGCATCTTTTCTGCAGCCACTTGACAGGAGATGTCGATGTTTACAAATTGGGGTCTCGATGGCGCTGCGGTCTCCGTTCTGCTATTTATGACGTGGGTTATCTGCCTTGACTGATTGTAGGCAACGCGTACCGTGCGTACGATGGTGGAGTTGTCACCGTGTTTCTGTGGCAAAATCCTGTCGGTTGTATAGTTAGACAACATTTTAGTCTTTTCCCGGTTTTAATAATTATGACAATGCATTTTCTGTTGTCGCCTCTGGTACTACTACTACTACTACTACTACTACTACTACTACTACTACTACTACTACTACTACTACTAATGGATGCTATATAAGCGTTTTTCCCCAAATCAATCACCAAAGCTCAAAACTCGGCGATCCGTACCAACATACACGCTCGCATGTTTTCACATCCACTCTTACACACACGATAAACACATCTATCACTCAAACATGCCACGTAAAGGCAGGGAGATCGCTATTAGGAGATGGAGAGGAAATCCAATTTTTATTTCTTTTTGTAAATTTTAGCTTGGCTGCATCCAATCCCATATTTGAAGGGAGGATGGGAACTGGAATACCCGGGGAAAAAACAACCTCGCTTACCTCAATAGTCTCGTGCCTAAGTCACATAAATTCGCCCCTTGAGGGAATAAAACCGTGCCCTTCGGCATAGGAAATCGGAGACTTATTCACTGCGCGACACGAGGCCAACCCCCTACCACTGGTAGTCACAGTTATTTGTTGACAACACAAGGAAGAGACGCCCACAATACAAAGCTTAGCGATCGGTTTTGGTTTAAAAAAAACAAACAAACAATATCTTGAAAAGGCGTGTGTGAGTGGGTGGGTGTGTGTTTGTGTATGTGTGTGTGTGTTTTCTTAAGCGGCTATACGATGATGCCTGACTTGAGAAAATGCAGGCTATAATTACATTTTAATGCTATTATCGGATATTTTCAAATGCTTACCTGTAATTGTGTTATTGCTGTGGTTTTAAACTGACCTATTTTGCTGAAACGCAATGCGCTAAATTAATTCTCCATATTGGGCGATACAGATTGATTTGACGTTATTTGATTCAAAGAGCAGTTGCTATTACCGTTGCTGTGGATTATTATTATTATATGGACACAGTTATATATGCTGTCTCCTCTCTTGTTTTGCACAGTATTTACAGTATTAAAAAAAACAACTTTTAAAAGTGTTGAACTTCAAAGCTGTCTGCCTGGTTCCCAAGACATGAACATTCATGCTAACTGATTTTCGCCTTCGACCGTAACATTAATTCATTGTAGCTTCCTGACAAAAATGTTTGCATGCGTGACGAGTGCTTGTTGTCTGGAAGAAAACAACCACCAATTAGCCGCTTTACGCTTGTGTTGAGGTTAATAAAAACTAATGGTATACATTATGCCGTTTTAAGACTTGTAATGGAAAAAATTACGTCTTCTTAAAGTGGATCTCACCTATATTTTTTAAAACAAATTTAATCGTACTCACGTTTGTGATACCTGTCAGTGAAAGCATTTTGACAGTTATGACATGACGACCGACCACCGTCTCCATAGTGCCGTCAGCGAGATCCGAATGTAAGCGCCTGTGATGAAACGCTAAATCGGAAGTCAAACGGCAAACGGGCTTTCCCGTTTGTGACGTACAGAAGGAAATCGAAAGGGAAAGTCAAGAACTTTGCTTGGGGCATACGCTGGCCCGAGCGTGGTCCTAAAGAAAGGGGGAACGAGTTTAGACTAAACTTCATCCCACTACAGTTTTTCTGCATGCTTGAGCACCGTTTCATTTCAAGATGCTATTATTTAAAACTCTCCCACCACCTTCCTGGTAATATAACGTGTGGGCTGATACAATGGTATAGCAGCAGTAAAATAGTACCTAAGATCGTTTGGGGGTGAAAGCGATCTCTTCTTTGATCGTCAACGTGGGCGTGTAACAGAAAGGTACTAAAATGTCCCCATCAATGGTACTAACCTCTTTCTCACAGTGGAAAAAAGACTTTTGAATGTTGCTACAAAATTTCTGCCTGATGTCTATGGAAGAATAACATCAAAGCAAAGTGAGATAGAATGCTTCCTAACACGTTTCCTTCCATGCATGAAACATAAGAAAAGATGGCGAGCCTTTCAAATGTATTTCCAGACGCTCACTTACGTAACCCCAAACTAAGCATTTTCAAAAGTGTTCATTATTTTTAGTGGTGATGTGGCCCAGTTTTAACCAGGAAAGCATTGAATGATAGGCCACTATCTGAACTATCTGTAAGCACACACACACATGCACACGCACGCACGCACGCACCCACACACACAAACACACACACACACACAATAACTTTAAAAAAAAATCAGCCGTTTGTTAGATACAGCGCAAAACGTGTTTACAGAATGGTTAAGCCCAATGACCTTGACCTTCGAGAAAGTACAAATACGAATGATATAACATGCTTATAGCAGTAGTTAAAGTATCCGCAAAGTGAAAATGAGGAATTTCAGGTCATTAATTTTTTTTTTTAGATAAAAAGGGTATTTTTTAACAACAACAAAATAAAATTCGGAGTGATGGACCGACCGACCGACTGACCGACAACCAGACTGCTACTGAGGCCCATGATTTGAAGTACCCGTGTACCAAAATTCAACAAAATCGCCTCAGCCGTTTAGGGGATATATTGAGTATAAACGTTTAAAGCAACAAAATGACTCCAGTGGCCTTGACTTTAGGGCGAGAGCAGATAGGGTGGCACGGAAGTCAGGCCACTAACCAAAGTATCTATAAAGTGGGTCCAAATCTGTTAAGTGGTTATTGAGATATGGCGTGCAACAGACCGACCGATCGACAGACCCACCGTCCGACATTTGGCTGGCTCTGATCCTTCGACTATTTCAGATTATTTCCAGAGATGTCTGGATGTATTTATATATATTCATACTATGAATATTACTAATGATAAAAATAATTTTCTGTTCAGAAACATTACTGAATGAATTCACAAAGTTGGCGCATTTGTCACAGATGAATCACGGCAAGGAAACAAATTCCGCTTTTATTTTTTTTGTAGGCTGTTGTGTTGTTTCGCATAGTGCTGTTCGCTTACGGGGAGGAGAAGGGGGGGGGGGAGAGGTGAGGGTATTTATTTTGCAACAGGAAAGCTAACGGCGGACGAAAAAAAAAAGATCTAATTAAATTAAGGTCGAGGATTTTTCATTCTTCGAAAACCAAACATTGAGATGAATGCTAAAAATTAAGATGAATGCCAAACGTTGAGCTGAATGCCAACAATAGAGCTAAACGGTACCCTCCCCCCTTCCCCATGCCTTCTCCTTCCACCACCACCACTGGCGTCAACGGTTTTCAGACTTAACAAGACACGAAGCGCTGCTCGGTTTTGGCTGCTGACCCCTGCCACCCGGAGCGCACTTATTGGACAAACGGACAGGTTTTGACAGAAAGTCAAAGCGAGGTGTCACGGCGGTTTCATGGCTGTTTAACACCCCGGCACGTCTGCTGACAGCGAGAAGCACCCCCCACCCACCACTCCGCCCCTCCCTCATAGCCTCAGCGCCATGCACCCACCCACCTCAAATTCCCAAGGGATCGTTCCATCCTTCATTCAATAAGACCTTTAAACACTCGTCTGTGGACAAAGCCGTTTAGGCCGTCAGTACGGGGTTAACTGAACAGACCGTTCCGTCTCATATCATTCTCCTACGTGTAACAGCAGCACAAAGAAGAGTTTAGGGCGCACTTTACTTGGAGTGTTTTGTCATCATCGTAGGGCTGGTGTAACTAAGTTCGCGTGACGTTTGCTAAAAGACGTCAAAAGTACGTGGGACGCAGCCTAGAGATGTCAAGTAAGTTCATGAGGCAGTCCAAGCCATTCCAGATACTGTCTTATTTAAAGAAGCTGTCACACACTCCCCTAACTAAAAGTAGTTCTTCACTGACTAAACGTTAGTTCATTGAACACAACATTCTTTGACAGTTGTTGGGGGACATCTATGCTCCAGGTTAAGGGTTCCCCATTGAACCTATTGTTACACTCAATGAAGCGACTCTCGTCTTTTAACCCTTCTTTTTTTAACTCTCGGTATTCAGATTGGGCTTGTATATTTCAGTGCCAATTTGATATGATGAAAATCGATATTGGATGTACGTGTTAAGATCTCACGTTTTGTAGAATTTAGTCTCGGTGCATTCGAGGACATTCCTCAGAAATGAATACGCTTTTAAATTAAATATTTTATATCCAACCGCCTCTTCTATCTGTTTTCACGAATATGTGGGTTCGCTTGAGCATTTCTGACAGGTCTATTGACGACGCGTTACAAAGAGCTATCATCATGCCAAGCTGGTTTTGTGAATGTAGTTTCCACATTTAGTGAATACAAAGGTGTTTAATATTATTATAATGCAGATTTGTGCTTTTTTGCTACACCGTAATACTGAATAACTTGGCGTGCAAATATTCAATACAGCTGGAAAAAATTTTGAAAAGTAACGTTTTGTGCGTTTGTCACTTTGCTCAATGACGCGCCGCATTCGGGTCTTCAATAGTTCGCAACGAGTAGCCGTTGCCGTTGCTTTGTTTGTTGGTTTAGCGAACTTTTTTAAATGCATGTAATATTTGACAGTGACTTTTTACCCTGAAAGTGAACTGGTTGAACTACATGTTTATGCTTCCATATAGTCTGATAAACGGTTTCATAATGCATCTGTATAGAATTTGATCGGTTTACACTACAACCCATAAAAATGTAAAGTTAAAATTACTCCTGATTCGATTTAATGTCTCAATTTCTTGGTATTTCATCAGAAGACTGTACAGAAGACAGCGCACACACACACTCCCTCACACACACCACACACACACATACACACACACATTCACACGCCCTGCCGCATTATTTACAATAGTAGAAATGGTTAAAGTTAAAGAATTGAAAGAAAACTTGTATCCTATAAAGTACACATTTAGTAGTAGTAGTAGTAGCAATAATAATAATAATAATAATAATAATAATAATAATAATAATAATAATAATAATAATAATAATAATAATAATAATAATAATAATATTATTATTATTATTATTATTATTATTATTATTATCATCATCATTATTTTTTTTTTGCTGCAGTTTATTATCCCTTTTTATCGGGAAACTCTGGGCCGCCTCCCCGGGCCGGGGAAGGCGTAATCGCAGCCAGTGGGGCGCCCAAACCCTACCTACCTAACATTATTTGTGATTTTTTTGAAATTTTTGCTGAGGGAGCAAACCGGAGTACCCGGAGAAAACCCCCGAGACGTTGCCCGGTCGAAAGTAAATAATATTCGGAGAAACATAACGCCCAGGTGCTGGCTCGAACCCACAGCTGTCAGGCACCATTGGTTTCTGGCTTGTGGACAAGGCAAGTTAGTCCCGCCTTAGCCCACTTGGCCACAACGCTCGCTATCTTTATTGTTATTATTATTATTATTATTATTATTATTATTATTATTATTATTATTATTATTATTATTATTACGGAATGCTATAACGCGCTTTTTCTTAAGTCGAACTCAAAGCGCGGCTATCTGAAGAGATCTTCGCTATTATAGAAGGCGGAAGAGAAACCAATGAATAGTTTTGACATTTAGATTGACTGCATCCAATACTGAATTTTGAAGGGATGGAAGAAACCGGAGTACCCGGAGAAAAAACCCGGTGACCTGAAATGTCTAATACCTATGTCAGGTAAGGTCCTCCTCCTTTCCCAACTCCCACCTTTCCTCCCTCCACCCTCCAGCGTGGTTTGTATCCGCGCACTTTGGCATGGGAAACCAGCGGCTTATCCAGTGCGCTACCAAACTACCCCAGTTTTCCAAACCGAAAGTCTACGCTAGAGCCTTCCCTCCTTGCCTTCTCTTCTTAGAGCTTTCACCACCCCAAACTCAAAGTTCCTTAACAATTACGTAGCAGACCTACCCCTCTACTTGTAGACTCAACGCTCAAAACTCAACTTACTTTCTTTTTCTTTTAAAAAAAAATCTATTTTGCACCTGATTTTTGCAACCTTGAAATTGGTGGCACCTGAAAAGAGCGAATGTTTCTCTTATCACCACCACTCCTTGCCATGCCTTGCAGAGCTGTGCCGACTGCCTTCTGCCTCCAGCCTTGTTCTGTGCGAACACAGTCGTTAAAGGTCGGTTACAAGAGCAGACAGACGTCGTTGTGCGTGTGTGTAGCCGTCATTGCCGTTGCGAGACAGTAATTGAGCAGGTAACGAAGCACTTTGGGCTGAGCAGTAATCGGATGGGAAAATGAAATTGCCTCAACTGTTGAGTCTGGTTTGTGAGGATAGGTAGCGGCTTGTTGAAAACTCTCTAATGAACTGTCTAGCGCGCCGCCAAACGATACCCTAACGATGTGCACACACCTACAGTTGTGTACACTATGATAGCTCTGTGTTTTCCACATTGCATGCTTTTGAGGCGGAAAGCACACACACACACACACACATACACACCCACACACACACACACACAAACCACAAAACCTTACAAGATACATTTCCGTGTGTTATTAACAACCTGTCTTTCTGGATTTCAAATGCGCAGAATCCTTTTTCTTGCCGCAGAATCTTTTTTTTTTTCTTGCTGCGAGGTCTTACAAGGTTTGGGTTTGTTTTTTGTGTGTGTCAACCAGATGGATGCAAAATGTTTCTGGTTACCTACAGGAGGTCGACCACCTTGACAGTCCTGCCCTGACATGGAAGACTTTATTGGGTTTTTTTTTCTTCCTCCAATCATCTTTTGTTAATGATGCTGCCAGAGAGAGAGAGAGAGAGAGAGAGAGAGAGAGAGAGAGAGAGAGAGAGAGAGAGAAAAGAGAGAGAGAGAGAGAGAGAGAGAGAGAGAGAGAGAGAGAGAGAGAGAGAGAGAGAGAGAGAGAGAGAGAGAGAGAGAGAGAGAGAGAGAGAGAGAGAGAGAGAGAGAGAGAGAGAGAGAGAGAGAGAGAGAGACAGACAGACAGACAGACAGACAGACAGACAGACAGACAGACAGAGAGAGAGAGAGAGAGAGAGAGAGAGAGAGAGAGAGAGAGAGAGAGAGAGAGAGAGAGAGAGAGAGAGAGAGAGAGAGAGAGAGAGAGAGAGAGAGAGAGAGAGAGAGAGAAGAGAGAGAGAGAGAGAGAGAGAGAGAGAGAGAGAGAGAGAGAGAGAGGAGAGAGAGAGAGAGAGAGAGAGAGAGAGAGAGAGAGAGAGAGAGAGAGAATTCCTATTCATCAGTACGCGATTTTGTTCCTCATGTACCATTCCAGTATCTCCAGTATTTGAATCTCTCTCTCTCTCTCTCTCTCTCTCTCTCTCTCTCTCTCTCTCTCTCTCTCTCTCTCTCTCTCTCTCTCTCTCTCTCTCTCTCTCTCTCTCTCCCTCTTTCTTTGAAAGTCTTTGTAAAACTTTCTCAACAAAATTGTTTTTGTTGTCTAAGCTTCAATCTATTATAATTGCGGATGCTAACAAAATCTTTTTTTTATAATGTTCATATCAAACCTCACATCATCAATAATATGGGACAGATGCAAAAAAGATATTTCTCTTATATAGCGCACTTACAAGCTCAGAGAGCTTCTCACAAGATCACACAATAGTTTGCTGAAGTCAGGATTCGAACCCACGTCGCCCAAGACGCACTCACACACAAGTCGTGCGCTATGCAGTGAAGCTATGCAGTGATGCCTTGTTTAAAAAGATTAATTCTAATCATCGCAGAGCTGCGAAATTACTTATCCCCAATACTTCCATCACAACAGATTCAAAATTAAAACTAGCTGGCATGCCACCCTTAACAAACCCCTAAATTACAATAATGCTGTGTTAATGTACAAAATACAGAACAATAGAACTCCTGCTTATTTAAAAGCACTCTTTTGCAAATCATCATCTCGTAACTCATCATTCAGACCTAATTTAACATTCCACAACCACGCTTAGACATATTTAAAACATCTCTGTGTTACGTTGGAGACGCCATGGTAGGCTTGCGTGTGTGACGCGCGCGATAGATCAGATCGTTTTATTTTGCTAAGCATGCAGTAATAGAGTGTATTATCTTTGATTTGATTTTGCGTTGTTATTAGAAGAAGCTTTGTATAACGTTGGTAATTTTAGTTGGTCGATATTATTTGAGAATTTTCTAGAGTGGGTTGTTTACTATCGATCAAAGCGTATGGATAATTCTAGTGGTAACTATAGAAGCTTCCATTCCAAATAAGGTTGTATGACGTGAGACAGTGATGACAAAGCTTGTTCTGATTGGCTGTGGTGTGTCACGTTGGGGGTAGTCCCGCCTGTTATGGAGTAGAGAGAGACTATACTATAAACTGATAAAAAAAAAAGAAATAAGAAAGAGTTGAAAGTAGAGAGAGTTGTTGTATTAGAGTTGAGAAAGTTGTAAAAAGTGGAAAGTTGATAGTCGAGAATTGTAAAGTGAAGAGCGATTGAACGATTGTATGCAGTGTTGATGTGTGCTGAATAAAAGTGGAAAACTTCATACGACGACTCCATCCTTGTTGATGATTGAACTGTTTGCGTGGATAAACGAATCTGAGTTACACCTATCAGGAGGATTCAAGCATTTGGGCTGAATCAACTACTGATAGAAAAACAACATCGAGTGTAACACTCTGTTATATTCTGGTCCAAACGTGTAAAATTCTTTACCACACGAGGTCAAAAATAGTAAGCTTACATCATTAACATCGTTTAAAATTAGACATCACACATTTATTTTCTCCTTTTGATCCTAATATTTAAGATGATTGTATACCTTTTTTTCTTCCTTACTCTGCGACAAATTAGTTTTTGATAATGTGTAACTTAAACCTACCAGTAAACCTAATTTTATTTATTTATGTAGGCCTATTTATGGATTTATTTATTTTTTAAATATTTCAAAAAAAATTTCTCATCTTGTTTTGACAGTCCAGTAGAAGCAGGATCAGGTTGGGTTGTCAATTCAAACTTCGGCCGAACAATAACAAAAATATTTTTTCAATGAAAACAAAAACAAGCACACTAACGGCTGTCATACTTTGCCCTCTAGTGTAGGCCTACAACAAAAATCGGCTGTAACAGTGATAAATAAGTATTAGTAGTTTAATATATACCATAATGTAATCAGGAAAGCCCCCCTCATGAAGAGCATGTTCCGCCCTGCACACACACACACACACACACACACACGCACGCACGCACGCACACCCACATACACACACAAACACACACACAAACTCTTCATTCTCTTCAAGCATGTTCACCCCTAATACAAATCATTCGATTGACAAACCACTCGTGCACGCTCAATAAAGACTTTTTCTCTCGTTCATTATAACAATTTTGAGTAAAACAAAATTACAAGATTTAATCGAGTATTACATTGCACACACAGGCTACATAAAAGGGTTATGCTAGTGTATACACAAAGCTAAGTTACAGGGGCGGACAACTGTCAGAGGGGAGGGGGGAGTGCATCCACACTTTTTATATGCTAATTTCCGATTTCCGGGATGGTCAAACTACTCAGCTTTGACAGGCAGCGGCTGTCAAAGAAATGTCCAAAACTGTATTTGCACCTTTGCTTCTTTTTTTCTTCCTTCCTTTCTATCTTTTTTTTGAGAGGGGGGGGGGGGGGAGGGGGAGGAAGATGGAGGGGGAGGGAAGAGGGTGCACCCCAATCCCTCTCGTCCGTCCCTGAGCTATAAAAAAATATTATAAATTTATATTCATATTGCATTACTCTAGCAAATAATAGAACTCTACCATCACTCTGTGTTTTTGTTTGTCTTTCTGTCTGTCGGTGTCTATCTCTTCCCTCTGTCTCCTGTCTCTGTCAGTGTCTGTCGGTCTCTCTTCTTTTCTTGTTATTGTTGTTGTTTTCTTCTTCTTGTTCTTCTTGTTCTCGTTCTTCTTGTTCCCCTTGTTATTGTTCTTCTTGTTCTTCTTGTTCCTCTTGTTCTTCTTGATCTTCTTCTTCTTGTTGATATTGTTCTTGTTGTTCTTCCCGTTCCTCTTGTTCTTGTTGTTCTTTTGTTCCTCTTGTTCTTATTCTTCTTTTTCTTGTTCTTCTGGTTCTACTTGTTTTTCTTTTTCTAGTTCTTTTTGTTCTTGTTCTTCATGTTCTTGTTCTTGTTCCTGTTGTTGTTGTTGTTGTTGTTGTTGTTGTTGTTGTTGTTGTTGTTGTTGTTCTTCTTCTTCTTCTTCTTCTTCTTCTTCTTCTTCTTCTTCTTCTTCTTCTTCTTCTTCTTCTTCTCATCCTCCTTCTCCTGCATGAACTGCCCAAGTTTGATGTCACGAAGTAAACACATATGTTTCCAACTTCTGCAAACACTTTTCACGCATGCAATATATCTTCCTCTCATTACTATTTTGCTACCACAATTTACAAGGCAACAGCTGCAGCTCTAAAATGTAATGAAGTTTCACCATTTTACGACCAGAGGCGAAATAAGTTAGCATGGATTTTCATGTCTGGAACACCAGGCAAACAGCTTCTTAAGTTAAAAGTTTTAGCCAACGAGATCCAGGAACCATGTTTTCATACCCCGCAGGGGAGTGATGGAGGACTCCAATATCTTATCAACAACAAAAACCGTCACATTTAGTTCTGGATTTCTTATTAAAGATGTGTTAATGCTGACATTTTTGACTAGGGTTAATTCACTGGACAGTACTAAACCTTGTAAAGCGTTTTCTTAGAAGATGCAGAAGACGTTAGGAATTGTTTGAGTGCATTGGCATATGTTTTGCAGTTTTGGCATTATTTTGTTTATGGTGCATTTCTGTGGAATTTAAATGTAATGCAGGATTGCCTTTTTCTAAAAACTGTTATAGGTCGTGTATATATTCTAAGTGATATAAATTACATATTCAAATATTCACATGGCAGAGAATGTTTGAGAGATACGTGTGTGTTTGTTGTGTATGAAACACAAAAGAGAGTGTAACTGCCAACGTGTTTATAGTGGTTATAGATCGTCGCACTTTGAGCCTGATTTAAGAAACAAGAGCGTACATAGTATCCAGTTTTGCTATGACTGTTATTACTTTAGGTTGAAAATTCTGCCATAAAATCCAACAAGATCAGGGTATTTAAAAATAAAAATGGACGTTGGATTCGACTGCATTGATTCCGGGAGCCTAATTTAGGCTATTTAGTGGAGGAGTGGATTTAATGAAGGAAAAACGATGGTGGCATTGATGTCACGTTTCTTTTAATTTTAAAGCAATGTCCAAGATGTGTGTTTGCCTGTGTGTATGCATATTTTTGCATGCGTGTGTATGTGTGTATGTGTGTGTGTGGATGGGTGGGCGGATGGATGGGTGGTGCATGCGTGCGTATGTGTGGTTGTGGATATCGGTGTGGGTGTGAGTGTGTTGCTCGGAAGGTCGTGACTTTCGTCTTCGCAGTGTTAGACCGTTATGCTGTTTGTTGTCCTGCGTGCCCGTGTCGATGACACATCTGTCACTAACAGTCAGCCTATCAATATTATAATTATAATTGTGGTGGTGTGTTCTGTTCTACAATCGTGTCTCTCTTGTTAGTTAGTTATTCATTGCTGACAGGGTCCAGCGGACTGCCAAGAGCCGAATTAAGACCACAAAATCAGGACCACAACCCGGTTGAAAGAGGACTCACCCCTGAGCCGCATAAAAGACACGCCGAAACAAACATCATGGCAACACTGAAGGCACTCAACCAGCCGGTCACCCCACAATAAAGGCATCTCAAGCAGGGAACGCTGAGGCCACACTCCAACCCATCAAATCCCCGCTTACAATAACAAAATAGAACACAAACATCGTTATAAAATATCAACAAAACACACACATACAAAATGCCTACATTGCCATGCAACAATATTACAGAAAGCCCCAGCGATCGTCTGGCAAAAAGCGCCCAATATCACCAAGCAGACCCAACAGACCCCACACAAAAATGAGGAGTCTTGGAAGAGTTTTCAAGAGAAAAGGAAGGTGATTCGTCTAGCGAAGAAGACAGTCTCCTATAATATTATGCTATTGTGTTGGGGACTATAAATTTATTAAACGTAAACGTAGCGAAGAAGATAGTATAGTAGATTGATAAAACAGAGTAGGAATGATAAAGAACAAAGGAGAAAGACAGCGACGGTGGGAATTTAAAGCACTAAATTTTTAGAAAGTGGGGATACTATTTATACAGAAACTCCCCGGCACCTCCACGGGGTGTGTCTCTTTGTGATAAATAGGGCTGATGGTGGGAGACTGATTTGGCCATCGTTCTTACGCAGATGCTACTTTTCTTTGAAATAGAATTTTTATTAGGATGATTTTATATTCGCAAGCCAAGTTTATAGCTTAATGATGATGATTACGACCACGTCGAAATCGAAATAACGTTTATTTCGATTTCGACGTGGTCGTAATCATCATCATCATTATCATCATTATCAATCATCATCATCATCACCATCATCATCATCATCATCATCATCATCATCATCATCATCATCATCATCATCATCATCATCATCATCATCATCATCATCATCGTCATCATCATCATCATCAACGTTGTCGTCGTCATCATTATCGGCGGTGGCCTCGGGGTCATGATAATCATCATCCTGGCCGTCGCCGTTGTCAACATCATCAAATCAAAAGTTTTTGTTATCACTACTATCACCTCAACCCATCAATACCACAACCACCAACAACAGCAACAGCCACTCAAAACACAATCACCGTGCAACAATTTTAAGCTAAGACACGCTATATAATAATGTTTCAATCATAACAACATTTGGGTTAATTGTGTTTTGATGACCTTTTTTGTTCCCGTGTGACTCGGTGTCACTCGCACCGGAAGTGACCTTTAGACTATACTCCTCCGCTGTTCCGGTGGCATTGGTGGTATTTGTTTTTAGTTTTGTTTATAAAGGACCAGTCACTTTTGACAACTGATAATTTGGAATGAAGTGACCTACTTATTCCCTACCCTCCGCCCACGCTTTCACTCTTCCACCGTCCCCACCCTCCCTCTTCAGCCTCTCCCCCACTTCTCCCATCATCATCCTTGACAGCATTTTCTCGTTATAATTATAGGCTACTCCATTGGTAACACACGCAAGTCCCCTATATGCTAATGTGTCCGGGGACGTTAATCTACCACAACAACAACAACACACGTGGATTATATTCGCCTTCAACTGATTTACTTAAGAAAAAGTGCTAGATAAATGCACTTATTATTATTATTATTATTATTATTATTATTATTATTATTATTATTATTATTATTATTATTAGTAGTAGTAGTAGTAGTAGTAGTAGTAGTAGTAGTAGTAGTAGTAGTAGTAGTAGTAGTAGTAGTAGTATTTTTTGTTGTAATTTTGTTTCTTGAAAATTTTAGAATCTGAATCTGTTTTGTCCCAACAAACAGTAAGGAAATGTTTTTCTATATAACGATTTGCACTGTACTACTCAGCCACCTCCACTGATAGGAGTAGGTAGGGAAGATGGTGCTAGTTATAGTTGTTTTATTATAAATAGAGTGTTCTCTTTAATAACCAATGGTAAAAGTAATCTCATCGTCCCCTATGCGCTTATGTGTCCGGGGACGTCAATCTATATAACTAAATAACCAATGGCAATAATTTACAGTAAACGCCGGCTATAGTGGCCGCTCAGGGGAAAGGGTTTGGGTGGGTATAACTGTTGGCCTTTATATCCGAACCATCGGTTATGCTGGTCACCGGAATCAAAGTGGCCGGTATATCCATTTTGTCTGGATATTTGTTATATTTAATTTTTTTTTTAAATTTTTATATAGCGTTTTACCAACTCAAAGCTCAAAGCGCTGGCCGAAACAGGATCTAACTCAAACCGCCCGAGACGCCCACCCGCAGCCTTTTGGGCGTGTGACGTGGGGTTTTATTGTTGCTGGGCTCTGCACAATGGAATGCTATTACCCACTCGTCTATTGTCGGTGGCGATCGCTAGTTAACTCCCTGTGACTTAACTTATTACATTTATTTGTTTAGCTCGGTCTGTGTTTAGGCTGGGGGTACAGAGATAGATAAAAAAAATGGTAAAAGATCACTGTCACACTAGCTTTCATTCGGCTATGAAACATAAGTAGTCCAGCCACTTGATAACAGTAAATATCACACATTTATTTCCTCTACTCTATACACGATCTTCGAAGTACGAAACTAACTTAAAAGTTCAATTGTCAATTCGAATGGTTCGCTCTTGATAGGTCTAGGCAGCTACTTTATCATCATCGGGCACTGGATACTTTCTGCCCTAATGGTCAGAGTTCTGGAAGAGTGGACTACTGTGGTCCTGTGATACAGTTTTTGGTGCACTTAGTGAATGCGCACTTAGCTGTTTTTTCGACGAACTGTGTCGTGGGTGCTTCCTTGATAAGCTGAGTTGTTATGGAGTCTTCTCCTTGTGGCTAGACGGGTGGGCTCTCTTAGCACAGTGCGTGAGAGGCCTCTGCAGACCAATGTTCAGCGACGACTTGGTCTTGTCTTTTGCATAGTTGGGCTCACGATACAATGCCTGTTCGTCTGTAACATATAAGAGACGAAAGTCTGCACAACCCTGTATAATAGGTGTGAGCAGAGCGTCTCACTGAAGGCCGAAGTAGCCCTCAGTGATTAGCTCCACATCTCTATATATAAGCGACCAACATTCTGCTAAGTCCGTGGTCCACTGGAATCTGCACTCTAATTTCCTATACATTTATAAATATAAATCATGGCTAACTACACATAGAGAAAGAATTAATATTATACACATTCTCTGATACAGCCATTGGTCTGCAAGCATACATGTAGGTTAAACAACAGTGGTTCCCTACGGAATACAACATGGCGTCGAACCCGGTCGTGTTCGCCACGTGGTCAGGCCACGTTGGACTAACAATTCAATTCTAAGCATAGCAAATTTCACAAACATAATTCAACAGTAATAACAATACATCACGATGAAACAAAAGTATGTTCATTTACCTTTTTGACAATGTCAGGCCGTGGCTAACTTGATTGAATCGAATATTCAACAAGTTCTGCTTTAGTCTATCAGTGGAGAGATTCTGTTCGTGCGTAATTGTGTACTGCTCGGCGTTTGAACGTAGACTGACCTTCTACATCGCCTCTGACTGACCAGGCAGAACTGGTTCTACCTAACCTCGCTGTGTTCTCATTGGATGGACATTCTGATTGGATGTAAAATCGGCTCTTTCCTTAAGCTGCGATGATGTTATTACATACTGGGCTATCGTCAGCATACAACTGTGTTACACTGACTAAACAAGGCAAAAGCTTAGGGCGGTGCTGTATAAAACTCCCTCTTGTTACAGGGCGCATGGTCTGACGCCAGGACAACTGAGCACAATCCTGGGCAGCCAGGGATGGGGGAGAAGGACCAAGTGCATGCTGGGTCTGTTCATGTTACCGGCACTCACCCATCTGGGACATGAGCGTCAGGATCTTTAAAATCCGTTATGATGGAATGTATGCGACACACGGACTAAACCTCGGTTTATACTCTCATCCGAAGGAGTAGAAAACGGGAGTAAAGTGTCTTTCCCAAGGACACAACACAATGGCCCGGCCAGGGTTCGAACCCGGGACCTTCAGATCCGCAAGCCAAAGCACAACCATTAGACCACCGTGCCACCCTATAGCGACCACCGGCAGATATATCCGATGTGTTGTGACAGCAAGCAATATTATGTAACCATACAGTGTTGTTGTGCACTGCTATTAAATGTATATGTGTTTGGTTGTGGCATTTTGAGTGCGTTTGTGTAGTCGTGCTTACGGGGTTGGGTGCGTGCGTGCGTGCATTATTTTTATTTGTTAAAGTTAATAATTGCTTAGCATGTGCTTTAAAATATGTATCTAAAAAAATGTTAACATTAATGTCATTGTACAGTGCAGTCTCTTGAGAAATATTAACGCGTGTGCAAAATTTATTGCATTTTTTGGTGGCATTTTAAGAAGAGAGAGAGAGAGAGAGAGAGAGAGAGAGAGAGAGAGAGAGAGAGAGAGAGAGAGAGAGAGAGAGAGAGAGAAATGAGAGAGGAAGGGAGAGAGAGGGGGAGAGAAGAGAGAGAAATAACGGTGGACGAAGGGGAGAGGAAGAGAGAGAGAGAGAGACAGAGACAAAGAGAGAGAGAGAGAGAGAGAGAGAGAGAGAGAGAGTGTGTGTGTGTGTGTTTTGTGTGTGTATGTGTGTGTGTGAACTCTTTTTGGGTGATTCATTGTTTTTGTCAATCTTTCTTTTGCATGTGTATGAGTTTCTGCCTGTGTGTGTTCGTCTGTGTGCATCTGTTGTCTGCCTGTCTGTGTAACTAACTAGATCAAAGCATCCCTAAATACTAGATACAAACAGCCATCCTCTGTGGCCGGCCACTACAACCAATTTTAAAAAAAAATCGCTTTTGGGACAGAAATATCGTAGCCTATATA